>JAUIMM010000040.1:5227500-5700000 GCA_031769625.1 Taudactylus pleione | reverse complement strand
AAAGATTCTTCCATGTTGGTTGAATGCATCACCTAAAAGTGAATAAATTAAGAATAATTAATATTTTAACAATACCTGCAAGTAAAAATCATTCATTATGGTAACTGGAAAATCTTTAAAAAAAAAAAGTGTAATAACTTTTACATTGTGAAATACAGTTGAGACAGATATTACGTGATTGTCACACCATGGGGCAGAATGCTAACCAACTTAAATATCCCAGACTATTCACCTGTAAGAAGGCTTAAATTTGTCACAAGAGAGCACAGATCCTCCACTTAATGCTTTTGCAAACTGATAAACATTTATATTTTGCCTACAAAACCCAAGTTTTATCTACACTACCACCGAAGAAAAGTTTCAACAATTGTTTTCAACTTTCTATTTTATTGAAACAGATGAGAAACATCTGTAATTTGTGCATACTACATATGTACATATACATACATGGGAACAAAAACATTAGACTATGGGTTAGGATAAATTTCAACAGTGCTTTCCAACCTTTCTGAATGCCTCGTGACATTTGCTGTTTCATTTTGTGATAATAGGGAGGAAATTTTATTTTTTGGAGGGTGTCTTAAGTAATGGGAGTCTATCGGAGCAATTCAATTATTGCTCTGATCAGAAGCCCATTAGCCGCGACAGTCACATTTTTCTCTCGCAGCCCCCAGAGGTGTGAAGAAAAAGAGAATATGAAAAGTCCTTAGTTTCGACGCCCGAACCAGGATTTTAGACAGGGTCACTTTTCGTGTCTTAACCCCCTCCTCTTGGATGTGTAAAATACTAATGGGCGTCTGATCGGAGCAACAAATGAACTGCTCCAATAGACTCCCATTAGTTAGACGCCCAGCACTAACAATTGAATTCCCCACCATGAGTCTGGACAATATGATAATTTGGGGTATGTCCACCAACACATAACAACCTAAAGATGATATACAAAAACAATTTTATTTTTATTTTCTGAATTCACATTAAGAAAATGTAGGCCTTGGGTTGCCATGAAAAAAAAAATTATACCTTAGGGTGCCGTGATTCAAAAAAATATTCAGAACCACTGGCAAAGAGGATTTAACAATTAGTATAATATAAATGCCACACAGATAATGACACACATGTAGTTGTTAAAATTGGACGATATCCTCAGCCACTTGGTTTGGGCAGTAGATAGCTTCTATCAATGGGGACGATTAATAAATGTTTCTCGCGGCACCTGCAGGCCATCTATACAAGTAGGCACCAGACAGAGCAATGCAATTGTCTCTCTCTCTGTCCGGGCGCCCATTAGTAGTCATTGTGGCTACAAACACCGGAATTAGCTGCGCAAAACGGCTAAACCAGTCTAAAGAAGTGGTCATTTGAACCCTAACCCCCCCCAAAAAAAAAACAGACAACACACATTTCTTCTCGCACCTCAGGAGGCTGTGAGAAGAAATGTGCCCCCCCTGCAACTTTAGGCGTCCGAGCAGAGCAACAATTTAATTGTTCCATATTCATAGTGGGGAGCATTGAAAACAATTGAATCACCCCCAATAACTATACCCAGTGTTTTACAACCCCAACCCCCAAGTTCTAAAAATATTATATGTTGGTTGGAATTGGAGTTAAATCTCTTCTGTAGCCGGTTAATGCAGTGGAATAATAACTGCACACACAGACCAACAGCAGTCATCTTCTAACTGCATTGTCCCAAATGCCGATTATACCTAACATTTTTTTTCATCTGACCAACCTCCCCAAATATGCTACAATATTGCCAGCAAGATAAGGCAGCATAAATACATGCAGAAGCATGTACAAACCAATATTGTTTCAATAATTAAAGTAATGGGGGTGATTCATTTAAGCGCGCTGTTGATAGCGCTAGGAAGGAGTTCCCGGAGCTATTCAATTCAGTGCACTGTTAGCCCGACTAAAGGATTTCTTCTCGCACCCACCTGAGTGGGCGAGTAGAAATCAGACTAAGTGCCAACAGTGGGGCTGTTTGCTGGCTTAGAGCAACGCTAACAGCCTCACGGTCAGCACTTTAGTTACGAACATCTGCATTCACCGACTGAACACCCAGGTTAAGTCGCGAGAACCGCATTCTGTGACTTAAGTTGCAATAGTTGGACGAAAGTGTGGTGAATTGAATAGTTCCGGAGCCAACTTCCCTGCGCTGTTTAATTCGCTCTTAATTGAATCGCCCCCAATATTTGATACACAAATATGTACAATAGTCTTCCTGTTAGTCGAAACACGCTGGTGTCTATAAAGGACTTGTTACTTGGCGAGACCCGACGCAGAGACATTGCAGTTCCAGGAGAGAGATGGATACCCAGGAATTAAACTTACCTGTCTTGCTGAGACATGTGCCTTTGTTTAAGGCCACACATGGTATTAAGCAAATCCTTTAATTGGTGGTACAATATTTTATTGTTATGTGAGTAAATACTTTTACACGCTATGAGAGAAAAAAGTTTAATTTTTTCGATGTAAAAATTAAGGAAACCTCAATGTAGGTCTGAAGGAGGGATTGAGGATCATTCACTATTACCTATTATATTAGCCTATTTCAGGCCTTATAAGGGTATGCAGTACATATTTCTATCTGCACATATTTCTGAACTAATTGATTTGCACTATGAGAAGTGGTCTAATTTATGTCTTTGAAGCACTATGAAGATTTTAAAGTCTGTGGAAAAGGATTTTTGGTAGAAGACGACTATATGATTGACATCTTGGACCATTTCCATTTAAGTATATATTTTTAGGACAACTGAGTTTGCCTTTTTTTGATTAGAAAAGGCACTGGACTACAAACATACAAAGGTTATATATATTTTTGCCTTATACCAATTATGGGAGCACTTCCATTTTTCTTTTTTTATATGTGATTTGAGTAGTCAAGTGATGACTACTGGGAATTAAGCTGCACCCTAATTTTTGAAGCGCAGGGGGAATCATTTTTCTTTGTGCATAGATATTTCAGTAACGTCTGAGAGACACTTTTTAAATATTGTATCATCTTCTATGACCAAATGACACTATTTCAATGGAAGCAATTAATATAAACTGAGGCAATTTAATATAAACTGAGGCAAAGTACTTCAACTAAGCAGAGAAACACAACAGTTCGACCGCCTATTAAAGTACATAAAATACTGCATTTATGTTTGTGAACATTGGAAGCAATACATAAACTTTGTGTAAATTAGAAGCACTGGCAAGTATTTTCATTGCTCAGGTTGTAAGAAATGAGAAAGCATTTCTGTAGTGTCTTTCAATTACAGCCCCCCCTCTGTACGATTAACATTTATACAACCAAGAGACATGTAGTCTAGTTACAGCAATTGCCTATGCACTTTATTCAAGCAGAATGTGCTTTATTTCAGCTAAAACAGCAGTTATATGTTTTTGTAAATGGTCCAACATAAAATTCAGGTGGTTCAAACTGCATTTGAAGAGGCAAGTGGATGGTGTTACGTAGCAATTTTCTAAAAATGAATTTGTTAAATGAGGGTGTTATGACCTAGGGATACTAGCATTCCCGCTAGGCTGTTTTAGCGGGGCGCGGCGCCCTGCCCTCCTTCTGGAGGGCAAAAAGCACCCTGCCCTCCAGGAGTAGGGCAAAAAGCAACCCGCCCTCACAGCCTGCGGGAGCCGTTCTCACCCGCGGGACGCAGTGTCCCGCGGGTGGAGAAACATGCGGTGACCCGGTATCTATTCTCCCTGTCTGCAGGGCTTGGGGGCTGCCCGGCGTGTCCGTAAGTGCCAGGCACGCCCCCAAGAGTGACGAAAAGGGGACGCGTCTTATGGACACGCCCCCTTTTCCGATGACCATGCCCCCTTCTCGGTCGAGCGCGCACGTGCATGCCCTCTCTAGCTCCGGCGCCCTGCCTCCCGCCGGAGCTAGAGGGAACACTAGGATACTATTATGTTATTTTAAATGTAAGCACTTTTATCCACAAAATAGATCAGGAAATAGACTACTATGTCCAATTCATGTTGTCAAATGTAACTTTAACTGTTAACATCTCAGTTTCTTCTAAACGTAACATTACACCTTCATCCACTCGCCTCTATTTATTAAACCACCCAAAATATCTTGAGGCGTTCAGTGTGTACCTTTCCATAATTTGCTTTCACTATTCAAAAAAACTACAACTTTTCTATGAAAACAGTTTAGACATGATTTAGTTTATTATTGTACTGAAGATTTGTAAAGAGTAAACCAGTTCTCCAAGCAATAGTTGAGGCATATAACAGAGCATTCAAGGATTAAAAGAAAATAAGAGTTATGGTATAACATACCTTTGTTAATTCTTTTTCTTCGAGGTCCATGGGGTCCACAGCCATTACGTTGGGGTATGAATCCCGGTCACCAAATACAAATGAGCTCTCTGCTCCCAGGATGCACCGGGTTTCCCCCTCATATATCCCACCTCAGGTAGCCAGTTCGTTACCAAGCTCAAGCAGGCAGAGACAAACAAAGGGTAAGAAAGAAAAGACCCATACTTACGAGTCCAGACTCTCAAGAGAAGAAACTACGGAAAACCTCCCCCAGAACTACAGGTGCGTCTGGGTTGGTGTCCTGTGGACCCCATGGACCTCGAAGAAAAAGAGTTAAAAGGTATGTTATACCATAACTCTTATTTTCTTCTTCGGGGTCCATGGGGTCCACAGCCATTACGTTGGGGATATCCCAAAGCACTAACCCTACGGGCGGGGACGCTCCTGACTCTCGGAAGAGAGGAGAATCCTACGCCCGAAGGAGGCATCCTGAGAGGCAAAAGTGTCAAAGGCATAAAAATTTGACAAAGGTATGGATGGAAGACCATGTGGCTGCTTTACATAATTGCTCAGCAGAAGCACCCCGGCGGGCCACCCATGATGGACCTACCGCCCTAGTAGAATGTGCCGTCACTGAATCCGGCACACGCATACCAGCCTGTGTATAAGCCAATGAAATTGCCATGTGAATCCACCTGGCCAGTGTCTGTTTATCGGCTGGCCAGCCACGCTTATGACAACCATAAAGCACAAAAAGTGAATCGGACTTCCTCCATTTGCTCGTGCGTTTTACAAATTCTCAACGCACGGACCACATCCAGGGAAGCCTCACCTTGGGAGAGACTTGTGCCCTGAAATGCTGGAACTATTATTTCTTCATTAATATGAAATTCAGACACCACTTTCGGAAGATAACCCTCCCTAGTATGTAGTACTGCTCTATCTTGATGAAATATCAAGAACGGCTCCCGGAAGGAAAGCGCAGCTAAATCCGACACTCTACGTGCAGATGCCATAGCAAGGAGGAATACAGTCTTTGCTGTTAGCCACTTGATGTCTGTTGAATTTAAAGGCTCAAACTGCATCCAAGGCGGCATCACCCAAATAAGAGGCCCCTTCTCTAATACAGGAGATCATATCCAGTTGCTCCTTAGAGGCATCTGGTAAAGACTCCGTTAGAGTTTTGACCCACTCCTCAATAGCTCTTGCTACCAAGGCAGTGGCCATAGCTGGGCGGGTGGCCGTTCCTGCCAGCGAAAAAATTGATTTGAGACAAGACTCCAGGCTGCTATCCGTGGTTTCCTTCAGCGAAACTGCTGGGATTAGCAAAGTGGTACGTTTAATCAGCTGTGCCACATGCGCATCAACTGATGGTGGATTCTCCCACTTGGCACAGTCCTCTGCTGGAAAAGGATATAGAAACGCCATTCTTTTAGAAGAATGGCTTATCTTATCCGGACGGACCCAGGCTTCCTCCATAAGTTCTGATAAATGTTCAGACTTTGGGAATTCTGCCTTAACCACTTCTTGGCGCTTGAACAGGGGGGCTTTCCTAAGCAGAAGATCCCCCTTCCTCGATATTTAACACCGATTTTACAGCCCTTATCAGAAAAGGGACATCGGCTACTGGGAAATGATCACCCTCCTCGGAGCTAGACTCCTGCGTAAAGTCCTGTGCCTGTTCCTCGGAGGAGGAGGCACTCGAGTACTCACCCATGTAAGGCGGTACATGGCGCCTAGATTTAGGTTGCTTTGGCTTGACAGCCTGAGGCTGAAAAACCCCCGAGGATGATGCCATAACCATACCAGCACCAGGGTCCATCCAAGGCGGCCAAATCATGGGCATAGGATGCATCTGATGAGGCAAACCCCAAACCAGTGGTACCGGGGCAGCCAGCCGTTCCACCACCTGAAAAAATTATGCCCAAGGAGGCTCAGGGCCTGAAACAGGCAAACTTAATTGGTGTGGTGGCTTCTACTCTCAACCCACACACCTGTAGCAAGGGAAGAGACAGTGACAGTATACAGGAATTACAGTTCTTTTACAGAAGAAACAGTATCCATAAACAACAATCACATGTCATGCATAAATACTCTGCGAGCCATATGCATATAAGCTCTCCTACCATAATCAGCCTCAGCTTAGGTAGGATAGAGCCCTGTATAAACCTAGACCAGCAGTGGGCAAGGTATACAGGGAGACTGCCCAGTGTCCGTCTTGTAGAAGCAGCGTTCAGAGAGCAACTGACATACACTCTGGCTGCCCTATATGGAGGCTGGGAGGAACAATCCACAATCAACTGTGCCAGAGGACTGAACTAGCGTGTGGATTGGGGGAGAGGCCGCCGGGGAAGCGTACCTCCACTATGCTGCTTGGACCTGCCCGGTAAACTGACCTGGCCGCTGCCACAAGCCCCGGCTGGTCAGGAACATCAAATCCCGGCGGTCTAGGCTAGGAGAACAAGCCGTATGCCTCCTGACTGCAGCGCGCCTCCGGCCAGTCTCACCGCCGGAGGCCGGACCGCCACGTGGTCCCGGCGTCAGCGGCCGCCGCAACCACCTGCTTACCTGCCATCCCCTTGATCCGGTTGCGGTCCAGGGCCAGAAGCCCCTGCCGAATCTCCTGCCAAGGACCTGCCGAGGCTAACGGTGCGGCGCCGGAAGTAGTTGCAGCGCGTGGCCAGTGCGCCTCCAATCAGGCGCGAGGCTGCTTCCAGGACAGCTCGGACTACCCGCTGAGATAGAGAGTAAAACTTTTTTTTTTTGTACTCGTCTGCAGGACTGCTCCAGCAGTCCCACTGTCTATGTGGTGAACACACCAAACAGGAAGTACTGGCTACCTGAGGCAGGAGGTGGGGTATATGAGGAGGAAACCCGATGCATCCTGGGAGCAGACAGCTCGTTTGTATTAACTGTTTGGTGACCGGGATTCATACCCCAACGTAATGGCTGTGGACCCATGGACCCCGAAGAAGAAACCTCAGTTTCTGGGGAAAGGGATTCAATTGTTTTTTTGCGCATTCAAAAGTAATGGACGCTCAATGGAGCTATTCAATCGTTGTTCTGGTGTGAGCAAGTGCCTTACTTATTAGGCTTGTCGCGACCAGATGTATCGGGTTTAGCCATGTAAAGTGGATACCCATCTAAGCTATTGGGCGCGTTGCCGAAATGACACTTTGGTCATCCAGACGACTGACTTTTTGCACATTTCTGCTCCCCACCTCAGGAGGGTGCGAGCAGAATTAATGGGCGCTTACAGCACTTACCCCCATCGGAGCAACAATTGAATAGCTCCGTCAGGCATACAAAAAACAATTAAATCTCGGTCTTTGAATTTACCCACTATGGTATTATATAAAACTTTTTTTACAAAAACTTATGAAGAGGGACCCATGGAAAATTTTTGGACAATCCTCAAAACTTGTTCCAATACCAATTAGGCGGGTATTCCCCTCCCTTTGCCATTACCTGATACCAGCTCGCACACAGTTTATCTGAAAGTAGACAGCACTCCATAATCCAAATGATTTCATTAACCTGGCGTCATTGAGTTTTGGTCATAACCCGTGGTGTTTTAAATTATGTGTATCTTTTTACTTAGTTATGTGACGTTGTTAAACCTCTTAGTAGCTGGAGTTAAGACTCCTCCCTATCAGTTTCCCACTACCACTCAGTCAGCCGGTGTCAGCGCAGAGAGCTAGATGGGTACAAACTCCAAAAGAAGTTAATATGACCCAACCTTAATTTCAGTGTTTCAATTTGTATTTGTATTGTTTTAATTTTAAGATTTCATGCTCAAGTCAACGAAAAGTTTAATTTAAAGATTAAAAGTTTATTTCATGTTAAGATATTAGTAACACAGAAGTTGTCAATTTTGTTGTTTTTGTTTTAAGACTACATAGAAATAAATAAAAAAAAGTTCCTTCTCTATCATTGGGCTCGATTCAATTCTGAGGCTTTTCTCAGCCCTATCAAACCTATTTTGGCATTTTTTAGGCTGTTCTCATTTCAATGTAAATATGAGCAATCGATTTATGCAGTATCCAAAGGATACCTCTTTTTTCCCAACAGACTATACATTTTCCGAATATGCATGGAAAAAGAAAAATCTATCCAACATAGACAAAGTTTATTTTTATTGCAAGAAAATTAAAAGCAAAAATGTGCATATTTTGTTTCTAAACACTAGTACAAACTACCGTATGTACTCGAGTATAAGCCGAGTTTTTCAGCACATTTTTTGTGCTGAAAAAGCCCCCCCTCGGCTTATACTCGAGTCATGCCCGCATGGTACGCAGCTCAGTAGCGCACCATGCGGACCACGGTGCAGACTGTGTCTCTGTGACACAGCTGCACCGCGTGTGTAGCGCTGACCGGACGGAGTTCGGTCAGCAATACACATTACCAAACACAGCCGCCGGAGCCGGCAGCTGTGTGTTTGTTGTAATCAGCAGCCGATGAGTGTCAGACTCATCGGCTGCTGTTGCTCCCACTGCGGGAGCCATCATCCGGCTCCCGCAGTGGGTAATGGGAGAGACGTCATGACGATGTATCTCCCATAGTGCAAAGCGGCCGGAGGAGCTGATAACAGCGGCGGGACCAGGAGCGGAGTTTCAGGTAAGTGGGTTTTTTTATTAGAACTTCTGGGGGCACTACAAGAGGGGGGGGGGGATTACTTCTGGGGCACTACCAGAGGGGGGGGGGGGGATTACTTCTGGGGGCACTACCAGAGGGGGGGGGGGGGGGATTACTTCTGGGGGCACTACCAGCTGCTGCATTTCCCACCCTAGGCTTATACTCGAGTCTATAAGTTTTCCCAGTTTTTTGGGGTAAAATTAGGTACCTCGGCTTATATTCGGGTCGATTTATACTCGAGTATATACGGTACTTGTTAGTTCTTTCTTTAGCATCAATCCAGCTTTTCAGAAACAGCAAAAAGCAGTATTCTACATGCGTTTTCATAATAATACCTCAGCTTCAAAACATATTCTTTGTTTCATGCTAGTTTGGACAGCTATGAATGAAAGGAATAATATACCAATCCCAACAAAGCAACCATTTTGAAAACTAGGTGGCCAATTCAATTCAGCACGCTGTTAGGTTGACTGATTTCTTCTTGCACTATCCTGAGGGTGCGAGAAGAAATCCAACCAATGTGGCGGCCGCGGCAAGGCTGTTTTCCAGCTTGGCGCAGCGTTAACAGCCTCGCGGCCGTCAGTTTAGCTGGAGAATGTCGGGTTCTCGCAACTAAACCCCCGCTTTAGTCGCGAGAGCTGTCATTCTCTGACTTAAGTCAGACTAAATAGCGAGGTGAATTTAATAGCTGCGGGACCATCACTATTCAACTCGCTCTTAATTGTATCGCCCCTTATAATTCCTACTGCATCAAATGAGCATACCACTCAGTTTATCTGACCCAGGATTGTGAAGATATGGACATTACAACCTCCCCCAACACTAGATTTCTAATGCTTTCCCTGAAGTGTATGGTGTTATTTTATAATGACCATGCATGATCACCAAATATTAAGAAGGCCACATTGTTCGAAATCGACAACTCCCATACTTCTACCCAAGGTGCCCCTTATTCTATAAGTGTCTAGATGTGAGATATGGCTCCTTAGATCTTTCCTGAGGTGTAGAACTGTAAACTGATGTACTCTGTCACTTTGCACCAATGTGATGACATCAATGTTTTGCTAATTCCTTACGCCCCCACCAATAGGATATGCAAGTATTTTTTCTGCTTAGCACCTCATGTGGGCGATTCAAACGTTTGAGCCGCCAGCTGTCAGTGGCGATCGCCCGATGGAACAGCCACCTGCATTTCTGCTCGCCCCCTCCTAAACAGGCAAGCAGAAACATGTGAAAAGTCCATAGTTTGAGTGACATACTGTAACCTGGACTTTAGAGGAGTTTAGCCATTTTACGCGGCTAAATCCAGTCCAATTGGGCGCAACAAGAGTGCTAATTAATGGGCGGCCATTAATTACACAAATAGATGTGGTAATTTAAAACTAATATTTGTATATAGTATAATTATGTAAATATACTTCAAATAGAATACAGCAGCATTTCAGCTATACTAAGCAAAAGCACCAGCATAGAAGCATGGCAAAAATTAGAACTAACCAAAGAAAATGTCTTGGCTTTCTAGTCATGTCAGCTTAGACTGGAAGAAAATAAAAAAATTCTATTATATCATTTGAAAGTGTTAAATATACAAATCATTAGTTCCAGAACACAACAATGGAATGATTCTCATTTAGAACTAATACAATTAAATTGCACCAGATGAAACATTCTGAGAATACAGGGTAGATGCAGTTCAGTCATCAGATTCCCCTCCCCCATTTCATTTACTTCCTTTCTAAAAACAAGGACAGTGGCCAAACGAAAACAAGTTTTTTATTTTTTTATTTAGTAAATCCCCACCCCCCTCTTCTGAAGTGAAACAATAGATAAGAAGTCAGACTCAAATCAGCAGCTATGTTTCACAGTGTAAAGACAGGTCATGTGCCAGTAACCATAAATAAAATATGTCCAGGTTTTATAAACTTTACACTATCATTATAGAAATAGGCCTGCAGAACGTGTGTTATTTAACAAGTGTTAATGCACAGCGAAGCAAGGGCAATAAGCATGCCAAACTTAACAGGTTAAACTGTCTCTGAAAGCGACATCCGAGAACAAAAACCAAAACAGTGGTTTGTCAAAATACAGGAACATGTTTGTTCTATGGGCAAGCTGAAAACTGCTCAACGTTGATGATATTCTAGGGCAGTGGTTCCCAAACTGTGTGCCTCGGGACACTTGCAGGGGTGCCTCAGGTTGGTGATCCAGCACCAAATAAAATTATTTATGGTCAATGTAATGTAAATATGTGGACAAACCGAAGCACAAACCTGTCACCCACTACATAAATGAACCTAAGGATGACAGGTCAGCACAATTCGCTACACTTTACTACTTCATTACATTTTTTTTCTGAATTTCTCAAAAACAAACTTTTGGTTTAGGGGTGCCGTGAAAAAAAATTCTGATGCACTAGGGCGCCGCGAGTCCAATAAGATGGGAACCACTGTTTTAGGGGAATCAATGTTACAAAATATAAGGGTAAAACACATGAATCAATAAAGAAAAAAATAAGTTTAAAAGTAACAAATTTTTTATTCACTTCAATGAATGTCTATGCAACAATAAAAGCACTAAACGTAAACTTCGTAGTAATAAATACAAAAGCTAACAAATTGGCAAACCTGACAGCCAGCTTGGAGAGGTGAATGTTTTAAGTTACTTAGCTACAGTCTTGATAGGACAAAGACCGCACATAAAATTGGATAACGTATTAACTAACTAGATCAATACTATGAAACTGAAGTTTTGCAGCCCCTCAAAAAAATTTAAATTCCACACATTAAATAATCCTTTTTTTTTTGGAGCATATTCGGATTTTGCCAACAAAAAAAAAAAATCTACCCCTTCCATGCTTTTTATGCTCATTAGGTAGCGCTTGGCTGCTCTGTTTTTGAACTGAGGTTTCTTGCTACATCACAACTCATCACTTGGATAATACTTTATTTGTTTCTTTCCATTCAGAGGGAAACCATTTTTTTTAATTCTACTTATATTACTATGTAGATAATGGAAACCCCTAATGGCAAGTCAAACTCTTTAGAACATAAACACTTCTGCAGGGATTCTTATTTTTGTCACATGGTTAAGTAGACATGGAAGAAAAAACCCGAATAGTGAAGGTTTCACCAACTCAGAAATTTAATCCAGCACATATAAAAATAAAAAGATCTATAGGGCGGAATTCAATTGTTTTTGCGGCCCGCATCTCCCATCTAAAGTGACAGGAGTTCGCGGGCCGCTATACAATTGTTCCAGATTTTCGTGCTGATCACGCCCAAAGTGGTCGGGTTTAGCCGCATAAAGCAGCTAAACCCGACCAAAGTGCTGGGCGCGATCGCGAAAAGTGATGTTTGGGTGCCCAAACATGTCACTTTTCGCACATTTCAGCTCTCACCCCCCTAGGGCTGCGAGCTGAAATGTAGCGCTGGCAGCTGATCGTGCCCGACAGGAGCAAGAATTGAATAGCTCCCTCGGGCGCGATGGGGACAGGAATCAATTGAATTCCGCCCATAGAATGCTAAAAGCACTGCATAGTAAAACAAAAAATAATTGTAGACCAATTCTGAGAACCGAAGCAAGAAATTGTAGTGATTTTAGTGATATCTGCGTTATCTAGTTTGCAATTTTTAAACTTATCCTCGTGTCATGCAAGGTGTGTTTAGGTTTACAGATATTCTAATGCTAACATCAAGCAAGTATGGTTGGACCACACTGCCATGAATATGTATAGGGGGTGATTTAATTGTATTCACCCACAGCTTTTGGTGGCAGGTGCACGACAGAGCAAATCGATTGTTGCTCAGGGTGCGTACAGCTGCAGGAGCACACATTTCTGCTCGCAACCCCCCCTCCCCTCCCCAGGCAAGCAAGCAGAAATGTGTGATAAGTTGGCAGTTTGGGCACACAAAGCAGGACTTTAGAAGGGTTTAGCAGTTTTACGCGGCAGTCTATTTGGGCACGACATATGCAATAAGCATGTGCACCCAAAAACAAATATTGCACCACGATCTTCCGTTACTTTAAACAGGAGAAAGGGGGCGATAAAACAATTAAATCGCCCGCTAAGAGTAATTTTTTTTTTTTATAAAGACAAATTGTAAACTAATCTCTCAACTGCTCTGCACAACATTACTCACTCAGTGGATTATTATAGTGAAGTACAAGCTACCAGGAGAGCATGGACTTGGAGAAACGTGTTTTCTTACTAAAAAAAAATAATTATAATAATATATATCGTTTTTACCTGCCTCTTGACGTGTTTCGGTTTTGCTTTTTAAATCAATTTTTTTATATATTTTTTTTAAATAGAGTTATAAGCACAGGCTAGAGAAACAAAAAATTCCTATTGAAAATCAAACTGCTAATTAAAAAAACTACTAAGTCTAAAATACACATTTTCTAATTATCAGGTATAAATGCTCAGGCTTCGAAAAGCACTTAAAAAGGTGTTAGTGCTTGCAAACACAGCATTTATGTCCCTCAAATCAAGCTCAGCTAGGACAATCAAGTTAATATACATTTTCTAAGCCATTTGTGGTGGAAAAATTAGAGCTGAAAACTTTAAAGGTGCACATCCACTTGCCGACTAGTGAAGGACTGAACGATAACGATATCATTATCGTTCAGACATTAAACTGCATTGCCCACACTGAACAACAAATCATTCAGTGTAGGCACCCTCCCTCAGCCCTGAACATAGTCAATCTGTCGTTATCTGCAGATTGACCGGCATGTTCAGGCGATGATTGATGTCGGAAACGACCAGCTGGAGCGTGCATCGCTGGTCGTTTCCGACATTTTAGTGCCCGATTAATGAGCGATTCAACGATAACGATATCGTTATCATTCAATCACTCATTAATATCGCCTAGTGGATGCGCCCCTTAAGATTTCAACACTTAAGAATATAAGTCTTGAAAAAGTATCCAGTTCAAGGAGACGAAACGCGTTGACGTCATTGTCGTTCAATCCTTCCACTGCTTATCACACACCTGTATCTGCACCTTGGAGAATTTTCGAGCTGACCGCACAGGCAGCGGAGAAATCAGTTTCACGGAGCATCACCATCCAGCTCCCTACAGCGATCATATTTACCCGGGAGAACACTGCCACACTTACTCTGTCAGCGGGATTTTGGAGCTGATTGAACAGCCGCCACCAACGGAGTTACCGATACCACGGTATGCTGACCATTATCTCCCCACAGAGACTGCATTGATTTGGGAGAGCGCTGTTGCATCTATCCGGTGAGCGGTAAGACACACTTTCTCTCCCCATACACACGGAGAGAAAGACAACCTTTTGTCTGCTGCTTTTTCTCCACTGTGCAGATGGACATATCCTATACAGGAATATTCATTCTACAATAGGAGTCACTTCACTCCAATCGGTTATCACAAACACAACAAATATATGCTGGGACGCCAGCAATATATTTTTTTAACCAAAGTTCATATATATGGATAACCTACATCTATTCCAGGTGTGAGAAGGCAGTAATACTAAACAGTGTAAAAAAGAACTGAGACAGTATCAATTCTAATCCATGGAAATGATACAATTGATCTGTTACATTCCACTGTATCAATTTTTCTCGCTCAATAGGATTCATTTTTTGATTCAAGCTTATATATTGATGCAATTTTTAACCCATTTACACTTTTGCATTTCATTAGTTCGATCCATCTATATTTTTATGTTTCATGTAATACGTTTAATGTATTGTGTGTGATGTGATGTATGTATTTCATTTTTAGAAGTAAAATATTTTTCTCTTTTTATTCATTCATTGTGTATTACATTGTGTATCAACACACTCTCATCATAGTCAGACGTGATCACAGCGCATTGCCCATGTTGTTCCATTAGTATCTTAGTGGGAGTTCACAGTATACTCCTAGCAGTTGCAGCTGATCCCAATTGACAATTTTGTATTAACAACATTAGCGCCGAGAGTTGGGTAGGAATCTACCCTCAGTTTACTTAAGAATATAAGCAACAACAAAATTCCCAATGCTTCTTTTCTATAATCAGAGAGGAGTCAATGTCCACTTATTGCCCGGAACATCTCACAGTTAGGGATTTCCCAGATAGATTTTATCTTGGCTTTCAAGGACTTATGAATAACAGTGCATTTGCAGGAACTACTTGCCCTGTGCTCCAATAATGCAGACATTACCTTGCTGCACATTCAATTTCCATCCATGTCAATAGCACATATGGCATGGTAAAGTGATCTATTGCTAGTTATATCTACTGATGTTTTGTTCATGTCATTTGGTTTGAAACACAAATGATTTAACCCCACACAGTCAAAATACTAAGGGGCTATTTATTAATAATCACGGACCAGCCACGATTATTATCTACCTAAATCGCCGGGGATATTTTCATTTTTACTAAATATATCCTTGCTATGTTCAACTGGGAATTCGCAGGGACAGCGGTCCCTGCGAGTTATATCCCCGGCATTTAGAAGAAGTCTTTCACAGAAATGAAAAAGACTTCCCTGGGGATGCCGACACTGTGCGTGTGCAGTGTCAGCCTCCCGGAGCTGGCCAGAGCTGCGTGGGGGGAGGAAGAGATTGAAAGATCCTTCTCATGCCTCTGGAACCCCCATAGGCTTACAGCAGTTTATACCATCCAAAAATGGTGTAAACTACCGTGGCTAAACAATGAAAAGCTTCACTTTTTGGAGTTTAGTACATAGGGGTCAGATTGTAGTCCCTATTAATAATGGGGACTGCGATCTGTAGTGCTAAATTAGCACTTTGCCAGAGATTTCTGTGAAATCTCCTACATTGTGCTATTAGTACACAGGAGCAATACATAAACTTATACAGAAACTGCAGTCTCTGCATATTTTTATGTAAAAATCAGCTTAGTACATATGCCCCTAAATCTGTATCCAAACACTTAAATTTTAATGGGTCTTATAAAATGACAGAAAATGTGTGGAAAAAGTTTTTGATGATATACAAATATACATTTTATCATGACATAAGTTCTCTATATTGAAGGTTGCGCTCTTTGTGACCACAATAGTACTATTATGTTACAGGTGACAACCATGGAGTTAAGACAAAAAAATATATATATATATATACAATCACATACCATAGGTCCCATATGAACCTTATGTGATTGGACTCCATGGGATACTGCAGGTAAGATACAAAGCTTAATTTTGATTACACCTCACAGGGGCTAAATCAATCAGACAAGTTCTGAACAATGACTGTATGTGGGATGTTAAAGTAGAGGTGCAAGCAAAAATAGGCAAGGTTTTAACTACCATAATACCCAGACTGCATGAAGCAACATATTGCACAAGGCTCCAATGGGCTCTCTCAGCTCACATAATGTGCCCCAGAGTGGCAGAATAAGAGCAGGGGGGAAACATACGTTACCAACTTCATCAAAAAAACTCTTCTAGAGCCTATATTTACACTGTTCACACCATAGTTTCACAAATGGTGGGACACTAGTATAGGTGCAGTGTTCTCCCGAAAAATTTTTTCCAGCGGGGTGGCATCAAGAAGTCGCCCCCTGGATGGGGGCCTTGGCAATAATAAGAGGTTTTAAATCCTGACCTTATAATGATTTAAACCTGAAATGATTTATATATTAATTATCTTCCTTTTAGAGGCCCTGATACTGTCCCCACTTGCAGGCTACACAATATATATTTTTATACAGCTCTACAGATACTGGCCCCACTTTCAGTCTCTCATTAATCAGTTCAGGTGACCTTTTATACAGGAGGGTGGATCTTTGCTCTCGGAATAAAAATACGAATTACCGCCGGTTCAAATCCCGACAGCGGCAAGCCGACGCGGCTGAAAATCCCGATCGTCCCCAGGTAAGTATGAACTAACCTAACCCCCCAACCCTCCTTAGGGGTACCTAACCCCCCCTTCCCCACTGCCTAAACCTAAGTCCCCCATGGGGGTGCTTAACCCTCCCTCCCCCTAGCCTAACCCTAACCTCCCGGGGGGATGCCTAACCCTAATTCCCCCCCCCCAGGAGCCCTAAACCTAACCCTTCCCCCCACCCTGCGGCTGTCTGCAGCAGCGCCCGGGATCGCTTCGATCGGGATGCCGGGCGCCGGTAAAATGACAGGTGTCTAGAATTAGACGCCTGTCATTTAACCCTCGTCGAGATAAAGCAGTGGGGAAGCCTTGCGTGCGCCAGCTTTCCGATTTCATACCCTGCCCTCCAGCCTGATGCCGCCCCTGCACTGTGATGGACAACTACCCCTGCCCCAATGCCACATCCCCTGCTCGGCACTCTCCCCTGACCCAATGCCATATCCCCTGTCCGGCACCTCCCCCTGCCCAGCACCTCCCAATGCACCTTGTACCGTCACCTTCACCAACATGTCCTTATTGCTGGCAGACACGGAGCCTCTAATGTGAAGAACGTGACGTTGGCGAAGCTCGGCATCGCATCCGTGTCAACGAGGACACATTGAGGATGACCAGGAACGCGGTGCATTGGGGCGGCATGAGGGGGGTGGGTTTGGGGAGTGCCAGGCAATGCGCACGCAGAAAACAGGCTAGGGAGAACACTGGAGGTGTACCTCTGAAATATTCATTCAATATTTAGTTTGTTTCATCCACCTTGAATACCCATCCAGGACGGACAGTAATGAGAAGAATTAGCACATACGCAGGCAACTCATTTTTGCTTTACAGCAACTGTCACCTATTAGGCTATTCAAAATGAAAACCTATAAAGTGCTAGTAACCTGTAAAACTAACTTTAGAAAAGAAAAAGAAAAAGAAAAACAGGGAAAGAATATTCTGGGAGACGATTCTTTCCTGACATCACTGTCACACAAACCCACCCTGGTAACTTATACGGTGTGGAAAGCCATGTGTAACACTATATAGGTGATCAGGCTGCAGCAGCAGCACCGGGGTGGATTATGTATGTACATAAATACATGAGGGATGGGGGAGCAGGCTACCTCCTGTAACTTCGCACACTACGACACCTTACCCGGCTGTATGTGTAGTCTATCGCCTGGAAGCAGAGACTGGAGACACCGTAACCCATGTGGCTGCTGTGCCAATAAATCTATACTACACATCTATAGTTCCTGTGTGGCAGGTCGGTGGCCGGGCCTGGCCCGCCTTATCCCTCCTCATACCGGAACTCCAGCCATATCCTGACTCGGAGCACAGAGCTGCCCATGCTCGACCCAGGTTCACTGCTACCCCCGAGCACTCACCTGGCCGCTAGGTGCCTCTGATGTCACTCAGTGGCCGGTCGGTGCTCGCAGGCCGGGCGGGCGGTTCTCTCCCCCCATTCATTAGTTTAATGCTTTGTCTCCCTCCCGTTCTTGCGAAGCTCCGTCCGACGGCGAGATGAGGACGAGAGGCGGAGCGCGGCCTGCGACGTGCGCTGCGTCACCGAGTCAAAGGTTCTCAAGATGGCGACGCTTCCTCGAGACGTCTGCTCTGGGGCGCGAGGACGCGCGGCTCTCACAGTACTGGAACGGCCAAAAGAGCGACCCCGCCCACATCTCCTACACCCACGCATCGCCGTGACAACAGCAGGGGGCGCTGCATTTGCTCGCCGCCCGCCCAGGCTGAGCCTGAGGTTTGTTTTGGCAGCTGTTTGTCGCGCAGCGCGGGGTTTCCGGAGCACAGTGGCCTCCAGGCTGGGTGGGGCAAACAGTAACAACAACCGCAGCCCGCCCACCATAATAAGATTATATTACACACAACAGGGGAGGGGAGCGACCAATAACAGAAGTGTCTATGAGCTTAGCAGTAACTGACGTAGGGCTGGGTTACATCTCCGGCGGTTAAGGGCTCTATAGGCAATACAGGAAGTGCTATCTTCTCCCAGAGACTCTATCAGATACTGAGTTGGGAAGAAAGAGCACGTAACTGTGGTGTGCACCTTGGTAAAAACATGTTGCACTACAGATGGGGCAGATGTAAAATATGTTGAGAGATTTAGGTTTGGGAGGGGTGTGTTTTAACTCTAATCTAAGGTTGGGTACACGCTAGGTGACCCACCAATGCGATGCCTGATGGTACAATTGAACAATATATCGAGTGGTTGATCCACTCTGGTGAATGACCGCCTGATAAACCGTTCACCTGCACCTTCCTGGTGTCTGCAGCTGGGTCTCTCCGTCAGCCATACATGCATGGCTGACGAATGACACTGATGGTGCGTGGGAGCAAACATAGGCCCTGATTCAGAGCCGTTCGTTCGTTCTGACCGATGTTCGCACATCTGTGCATGCGTACGGATTTTAATACGCATGCGCGAACCAGTCAGTGCGGCCGAAAATCGTTTGTTCGCTATATAGCGAATGCCTGCTATTTTGAGTGATAGAAGGAGGCGTATGTGGGTGGTAACGGGAAGGTGCTTGAAAACGGGGGTGTGGAATTCGAACGCAGGCGTGCTTAAAGGTGAAAACGGGCGTTTTAAGGGAGTACATAATTAATACAGCAGCGTCATTGACCACGTCACTTGTTTTTTTTTTTAATCAGAACTGCTTGCAAAATAGCGGTTGAAAAAACCAGCCACAAGAATAGCGAGCAGTTCATACGCTGTTTGATGTACTCGATTAATCTAACAAATAGCGGACATGACGTATGGTGCAAGGGGGTGTATTTTTCAAAATTACAACCGCAAGTTTTGCTCGCTTGTTCAGACTTAGAGGCGTGAACAGACCGCAATTAGCGAACGGTTCATTTGAATAGCCACCCCTTGTTTTAGAACGAACGACCACAAATAGCGAGCGGCTCTGAATGAGGGCTATAGTGCATACACACAAGATGATCTGAACAATATGTCGGCCCAATCCGACATATCGATCCAGAAATCGTCTAGTGTGTACCCATCATAAATTGTAGTATAAGAATAAAGCTTTTATGGGCTACATGCAACAGCAGCCAGTATTTACTACACACACCTCTTGCATTGCTACATATTTTGTCCAGCCAGGTACACATACTTTCCCTTTCTTGCTTTATTTCTAACTCCGAATCAGACCCAGTGTGTCTTGCAGGCTGAGGTATAACATACCTCCCAACTTTTGAAGTCCGGGAAGAGGGACCCTTTGCGCACCAAAAATGGGGCAGGGCTCCCTGAAAATGGCTGTGGCATCTAGAAAACGGGGCGGAGCCTCGTGGCAACCCCCGTTTACATTACTTACGCATGCGCATGGCATCTGTTCACATTCTGCACACCCGCTGCTATGCAGAGCAGCAGTATGTGCTCTCCCCAACTTCCCCCCCCACCGCGGGACACTGTGGCCCGTGGGTGGGACAGCAGGACAGTCCCAGAAAAACGGGACTGTCCTGTTGAATGCGGCACAGTCGGGAGGTATTTGCGGTAATTTACCGCCGATGACGTCATTATCGCCTGTTTTAGTTTTCCTCCGTATTCAATTTGAAAGACTTTCCGCCTAGGTGTTAAGTCAATGCAATGTAATAGGCGGTAAAGTGTCGCCTATGAATGGCTGGCGTTAAAAAGTGCAGAATTGGGGTTTTGGGGTGCAACATTTCGGGAACCACCGTGCAGCCTTCAGACAGTCCCCCAAAGGTAATCTGTGTCAAAATAAATAAATCAAGGGCACCCCAAAAATGTACTTTGAAAAAGGGGGTGAAAAAAAAAGTTGGGGTACAAACTTAAAAAATAGCGAACTTTACTCTGGGGGTTCCCCAAGTATGCTTTAAGTATTTTTTTGATTGCAGGTGTTTGCGGCAGGAGGGTTTTTCACAATTTTTTAAAGTCACTTTAGCAACTTTAAAATATGCTGAACCCCATTTTCAAGTACCCCAAATTTGATGCCCATAGTTATTTTGCCCCCCAAAAACTTCTAAATGCTCTTCTGCATCACCTTATGCAAAGTCGCATTTATGCACCTGCCGTGGCTATTAGAAACCCTGACTTCCTTCAGTAGTAAAAAATGGGATTGCCCATAGTGATCCCCCATGTCTACACAGCTTTAGGGGGGTCCCTAGAATATTTTCCAAAAATTCACGTTTTTTTAAAGCTGTAAAAAAAAATTTGTAAGAACTTACAAAAAAAATGACATAAGGTACCCCCCCAAAAGCCAAACCAGCCCCAAGCTTGCCAGCCAGTGGTAGTTTCTAAAAATACGGGGAACAAAATATGTAGGGTTTCACCGTATTTTAGAAACCAACACCAGGCTGCAGGGACTAGTGCTTGTTTTAAATATAGGGTTCAAAAAAGACGTGGGGTACCCCCTATATTTAAGACCAGCACCAGACCCAACCGACTGGGGTGTAATGCCACAGCCCGGAGACCCAATCACCGGGGCTCCAGGTTCAAAACATTACACCCCAAGTCGGTCAGCGCAAGCCGTTGATCTCGGGGGAGTTGGGAACCCCCCAAAAAAGGGTCCCTCCTCTCCCGAGCACCACAGGCTTACGCTGAAGCCTGGGGCTCATCCCCATATCCCTGGAGCGGTGGGTATGGGGGTAATAGGGGGGCCAAATAATGTAACACTATTGTACTTTACAGTGGAACTACAAGTGCCAGCATGCCTGCCATTTTGCACTTGTGGAACTACAAGTGCCAGCAGACATGCGGCACCTGTAATTTCACTGTAAAATAAATAGTTAAAAAAGACAAAACACACACACCGTGACAGTATAACTTTATTACACACACCTACCCATTCACACATACCTATACCAGATGAATCTCTCCCCTTCTCCACGTAAAATATCCCAAAAACATAGCCCTGCAAAAAAAAAATTATACTCACCTATATCCTGGCGCTGGTCTCCGCAGTAATCCACGTACTTGGCAAAAAAAAAAAACGACTACACGATCCACAGACTAGCTATGAGTATGTGTGTTGCCACACATACTCATAGCTCCCGAATTCCAGCTGACGGCACATCCACGGAGCTGGCAGTCCTGAGAGCCAATCAGCGGCTGCGCTGACTGCAGAGCGGCCGCTGATTGGCTCCGGCTACTGACAGTTCCCACGTGGGCGAGTCACACCACCACCTCCACTGGCTGGCAAGCCTGGGGCTGGTTTGGCCAGGAAACGGGAATTTTCGGGAAATATTCTAGGGACCTCCCTAAAGATGTGTAGACATGGGGGATCACTATGGGTACCCCCATTTTTAACTACTGATGGAAGTCGGGGTTTCTAATAGCCACGGCAGAGAAAAAGATCTGGCAAAGCTATTTAAAAACCTGACTTTCTTTTGCAGGCAAAAACAGGGCTACCCATAGTGATCCCCCATGTCTAGACATCTTTAGGGGGGTCCCAGACATATTTCCCGAAAATTCCCGTTTTTTTTCGTAAATGGGGTAAAGGGTCATTTTTAAAAAACAGGGATAATTTTTTAATTAACTATAGCAAGTGAAATAAAGTTTAGATTTGGGGTTTAGGTGTGCAGGCTTATAAAAATTAGCCTTTACTTTTGGGAATGCCCCCTTAAAACGAAATGTTGCAAAAAAAATGTAAAAAAAAAAAAAAACAATTTGGGGGTGATAAAAAAAAAATGTCAAACAAAAAGCCAAACTAATGAAATTAATACTGGTGGGGTCCCCAAGTATGTGGCAGGTGTTTATTTTATTGCGCAGAGTAGTGGCAGGTGTATTTTTGCTGAATTTTAAAATTACCTTTAGGGACTTAAAAATATGCTAGTACCCATTTTCATGTACCCCAAATTTTAAAAACAAAACAAAAAAGCTAAATGCTCTTCTGCATCACTTCTTCAATGTCGGGGAAAAAAAACACCAGCCGCGGCTATTTAAAAACCCCGACTTTCTTCTGCAGGCAAAAACGGGGGTACCCATAGTGATCCCTGAGGTCTGGACATCTTTAGGGGGGTCCTACAATTATTTCCCAAAAATTCCCATTTGTTTTCGCCGATCCAAGTATCGCCGGGTCCCGTTTTCTTCTACTTTCAAATTGAATACGCGGGCACGCACACGATACTTTAACGCCTGGAAAACAGGCAAAGCCAGCGTTAAGTCCGGGCCGCGTTAAGTTAATGCGGCTCGCCTCAAATTGAATACGGGCCATAGGCTTTTATCAGTATTACTGCTGTTTTTTTGTTTGTTTGTAAAACGTTTCCATATGCGATTGATGTGTTCGGGATGTAGTTTGGAAGCCGACGGTCTAAATCCTGACCACCGGCTTCCAGACATTCTAATCCCGGCGTGGTACTAATGACAGGCGTCTAAATCTAGACGCATGTCATTAACCAGACACCGGAAGACCGACGCCCGGCATCCCGATCGAAGAGATGCTGGGCGTGGACTGCCACGGGGGGGGGGGGAGGGTTAGGTTTAGGCTCCCGGGGGGAAATAGGGTTAGGCACCCCCCCAGGAGGTTAGGGGAAGGGGGTGTTGGGGTTAGGCACCCCCGGGGGGAGGTTAGGGTTAGGCACCCCTAAGGGAGAGTTAGGGGGGGGATTAGGTTAGCGATACTTACCTTAGGGACGATCAGGATTTTCACCCTTGCCGGACTGCCGCTGTCGGGATTTGAAACGCTGGACATGCGTCTGGCGGTAATACCTACTACACCCATGTGATCATGGTGCAAATAAAATGCAATGTCTATTTATCATTAAATATTTGCGGCATAATCTCCAAAAACACCTGTCTTCGTGGGATACTCGCAGATATTTATAATCCCCTGAATGTATTAAGGAGGGATCCCTCCATTTCCACCAGCAACCGAAACCCCATAGGTTTCTATGGGTGATGCGATGCTGTCAGATTTACCAAGTTCCGGAATGCACAACATACGCCATCTGAAGATGGAGTAAGCCTCTGTAGCCTATGGGCTGCACATTGCAAAATTTACCGGGAGAGGATTCCATAGGAACCGCCACCAGCAATGGCTGTCACGCATGTGTTGTCAGTAGACTGCACATGCGCATGCACAGTTTACTCTGCATAGGAGTGAAGAGATTGCTGATACAATCACTTCACTACCAGCACATCGCAGGGACGGGTTTCTTCCAGAGCCTCTATCCCTGTAAGAGCAGTTGGTTGCATTCAGGCGCTATGGTCGCATCCTGCAATGCGATCATGGGCCCTAATATTGCGATTATCAATAAATGGGCCTCAATGACATGAAACAGAAAGGTAAGGATGACCAGGCCAGTCCAATAGGTGTTTAGTGTGCAATGTGTAAAGCTGGCCACACATCTAAAGATTATCTGTTCAACCAGCCAACTAGTTGATTGGTTGGAATGAAAATCTGGTAACGTATGGGAGTAAATGATGATCAGTAATTTGTTTGTTAATTGTTTGATCTAAACAATTTGTTCAAACAACAGTTTTTGTCCATTTTCCAGAGTTTGGGAGCAAATTGCTGATTGTCATTTGCTTTCATACCTTACCAGATTTTCATTCCAACCAATCAACCAGTTGGCTAGTTCACAGGTTCTCAAACTCGGTCCTCAGGACCTCAACCAGTGCATATTTTGCAGGTCTCCTCACAGACTCGCAATTGAAATAATTAGCTCCATCTGTGGATCTTTTAAAATGTGTCATTGAGTAATGACTACACCTGTGCACTTGCTGGGTGACTTGGAAAACGTGACCTGTGTGGGGTCCTGAGGACCGAGTTTGAGAACACCTGGGTTAGTTGGACAGATAATCTTTAGATGTGTGGCCAGTTTAAGGCAAAGGTTCTCAAACTTGGTCCTCAGGACCCAAAACAGTTCATGTTTTCGAGGTCTCCATACAGAATTCCAATTGAAATAATTAGCATTACCTGTGGATCTTTTAAAATGTGTAATGAATAGACCTGTGCACCTGTTGAGTGACCTGGAACACATGAACTGTTTGGGACCAAGTTTGAGAACCACTGGCATAAGGTATTGAAATAATAGTATATTTGTGTTTTTTTACCTTTTAGGTTATTAAAAGCAAGACATTTATCAATATTTGGTGATAACATAGCTTTTCTATTGCTGCTTATTGCAATGGTAGAAAATGTATCATCACTGCAGTTTATTATTCACATATTGTGTTGTGCAATACTGGCTGGAAGCAGTAAGGCTGATCCTGCTGCTTTGCTGGTCCAGTGTTGTGACTTTTGCACAGTGGAAATGGCAGTCTGGGCTTTCAGTTGCACTTAGACAGAAAATATGTATATAAAAATACAGTTTAAAAGAGATTTACATTTTTTTTTTTTCACTTACGAAAAATTGCTTTATTGAAGCATTTCTTTCCTGTTCTCCTCTGCACATATCAGTCAAAAATGGTAACACAAACGTATGTTTTCCCTTGCACTTCTTAAGCCCTCTGAACGGGCGACCCCCGCCGACATACACACTTGCCAATCGTCCGCCAGATGTGTGGCCAGCAGAGCCATATGAATATGCCCGCCCACTTGGGACGTCATATTCAATGGCTGTATGGCCAACGGTTTGGCCGGACAGACAGCCAGATGAAACAAAATATCTGCTAGATATATCGTCATTGGCTGTGTTGCAGATCAGATATGTCTGATTGACGTAATTCACAAACATATTGGGTGTGCACAACTGCCAATGCACCATCGAATGTATCGTTCGTCGCTCGAATGAGTGATATATTGTTCAGGTGTATTTTAGGATTGGAAGGAAAAACTTGTGATGCTGGTAGGTGTGATGTCCCCCAGTGAGAGAATGTTTAACTGGATGACCTCCCAATTTAAGTATCACATGGGTGGCCAAGTTGTATAAAATGGTGGTTGGGCATTGTGGTTAACTGACAAGATCACGGGGCCCATTTATCAAAGTGCATTTGAAGTAAATTCACCGAAAACACCTGTTTTCGGGGGTTTACCTCAAATACTTAGTATCCCCCGAATGTATGAAGGAGGGACCGCAGCAGTTATCTCCGATACTTGCTGCGATCCCTCCATTGCCGCCGGCAGCCGCCTCCCCCATAGGTTTCTATGGGGGATGCGATGCTGCCAAATGTATCAATATCAGGAATGCGAAGCATTCCCGATATTGGCCCCAGCAGCTAACGCTATCTAAAGATAGCGTTAGCCGCTGTTTCCTATGGGCACTTACCGCATATCAGCCGGCAGAGGGATCTGCCAGATCCCTCTGCCGGAAATGGGCGCCGCTCATGTGCAGTCCGCGGGACTGCGCATGCGCAGAAGCCCCGACTGCCCTCCGGAGACATCGCAGGGACGGGCTCTTTTCGGAGCCCGTCTCCCTGCATGTCCCGGATAATACATCCGGCAGATAGGATCGCATTTTGCAATGCGATCAGGGGCGATACTGCATGCCCTGATCGCATTGCAAAATGCGATCATTAATAAATGGGCCCCCACATCTGGTGCAATAGCTGCAGCATATTTCCCAATATCAAAAATATCCCCTCTGTGAGACTTCTATAAGAGGGTATGGAGTTTGTTTAATTTAATCCAAATAAGTGTTCTTGTGGGCAGGACACTCCTTCCTAATGTTTATCCCAAGCACTATTTATGCTTCCAGTTCTCCTTGTCTGTTGTCTCCTAGTCCCTTTCAGCGATTCTGTGTGCTTGAAAAGGTTTTCCTGTCGTGTCAGTCTGCCGTTCTCTGTGATCAATTACAAAGCTTTGTCCAGGCCTGATCTATCGATTGCAGATCCATAGATATTACCATCGAAGGCTGTATCATAGGTGGTTTTAAACCATCAGTAGCAAACCGTTGTTGATTCAGCATGCGCAGACCTCAGCCATCAGGCAGGTACCATCAATGTTTTATCAACATTGGGTGCTGTCATCGATGATGCAGCATTGGTGCTTTGCCATTGATAAAAACAGTTGCCATTGGCAGTCGATTGCCATTCCTATCAATCTGCGATTAAGTTTCTGCCACCACAACTAGTAGGCACTACATCCTCTGTATATACTATTTGGGACTGCACACTAAACTGACACCATGAGTTAAGCGCTACGTTGACAACTGGCAGCAGATTTATGTGGATGGTTGGATATGCCTGACAACTATTTGAGGCATATATATCGCACTAATGTATTATTATCCTTTATTTATATGGTGTCAAAGTGCCTTACAAAGTACAAATAAATTGTATTAAAAAAACAAGAAGAAAGCAACTTACAGTGCAGGACATAGTTATAAACATTGCTGTACTGGCAGTCATAATACTCAAATAAGCAGTAGGACGACAGAACCCAAGGGTTAGGTGGCGTTGTAGGCCATGCAGACCAGGAAATGGTAAAAGTGAGGTAAGGAAAAGCACAAGAGGGTCCTGCTTGAGAGAGCTTATAGTCCTAAAGGGGAGAAACACACAGATGGGTGATACGGCGGGGAGAGACAGTGAGCAATTCCGAATTTAGGGATTAATCCAATTACGTGTGATTTTGTAAAGGCAAGTTTGCTTCATGCAACTCACACACTTCCTACTAATGTGAGCTCTTGAGAAATGTGCCATCCAATTAGAAATGCAAATTCGCCTTACTCGTGGTGAGGGTGCGCAAATTTTGTACAAACTGAACTGGGAGAAGAGCATGAAAAAGGGGAAACCATCCTGGACCCCCAAAAATTGGCAACTGAGATGGCAAGTACTGGAGGTTCTTGAAAGGTGTTAAATATCTGGGGGGTTTGCACTTTTTAATAATTCTTGAAAAATGATTGCCAGCAAGTGTTTTTCATCAAATGAAAGCCTTTCTAGCATTTTGGGGTACAGGAAAATGCTTGCACAGTGATTTTGCAGAGTTTTTAAACATGTTTTGTAAAAAGGTGGAATAAACCATTTTTACCTCATCTGCAAGTAAAAAAAACCCCTGTCCCGCATCATTTACACCTCCACATACCTGTCCCGCATCATTTACACCTCCATATAACTGTCCCCCATCATTTATCCCTTTTATTGAGCTTTATAGAGAAATTCACCTGAAATCAGACATGACTTTATTGACCAAATTATGCTAATTAAACCCCTCCCAATGGTTATTAATTGGGAGGGTTGTGCCAGAGTTTCTGCGCTGTGTCCTCACATTTGTACCTTTTAAAAAGAAATATTTTCCTTACCTTTTCACCTGCCGGGGGGTGCGCACAAAAAATGAGAATTTCCTCTGAAAAAGCAATGTGAGTTTGGAATTGTATTGCAACTGAAATTCGCAGTGTGTTTGTCATGTGAACGGCTTGGAGTACCCAACTCGCACCTAATTGGATTTACCTCTTAATGTCCCAGCAGCTCCCAATTACCCAGTAGGAAAGGAGAAAATCCACAGGGCCTGATTCAGCAAGGAACGCAAAGGAGAGAATGCACGCACTTGTCCACTGCGAGAATATGCTAATCAATGCATACGCACGGAGACAGCAGCACAAGATGCAGACACCCTGCCCTATATTAAGCCGCCCATCTCCCTTTACTCAAAGCCTGATCAGTATGCAAGATAGCGTAAACATTGAGAACCATCGACCACGTTTGCATAATAGTGGGTGACCAGACCTTGCGCAGGATCTTGGCCACTTCCTGTGTGCACGGTGTCTCATCACTGTCCGTCGCCGCACTGGCTTAATTATGGATGCCCCTAAAACGGCATCCCGTACACGTGTGTAGTCTGCGTACGCTTACCCTATTACACTGGCTAGTTCGCACACGCACAGTGCGATGCATGTGCAGTACAAAAACATTGGCCAAGTGCGTGCGTTCTCTCCTTTTGCGCTGCTTGCTGAATCATGCCCACAGTACTAATTGAATGCAAATGAGGCGCACCATAGAATAGAATCTAAATAGATAGCAGAGAAAGGATAGCTGTATGGGACACTCATATCAAGCAGCAAGTATATTTATTAAAAATGCACTTTTAATCAGTTGATTAAAAGTGCATTATAAAACCCTATGTGATGAAATTATGAAACGTGTAAGATACTTTTTGTTGTACTGTCAAAAATAGGACTCCTCTGGCTAGGATCTCATAGGTAAAAAAAATATTTTTCTAATGCCTTTTATAATGTATATCTTTTTCAAAAAATTCTTAAATTCTATAACCTGTTAACTACATTATTGGTACAATTGCAACAGTTTCTATTTATGTTCTGTCTTTGATTTCTTATGGTGATGGTGAATAAACATAATTTGTGATACCCAGTTTGTTGGTAACTTTCCAAATCAAGTACTGTTGTGGTTCGTATAGAATTTATAATGCATTAAATCAAATACAAAACAAGAAGGCATGTGGCCTCGATTAGATTGCTGTTGGCTGAACTATAGGCCCCCATACATTAGCGATGTATTGGGCCAATTCACAGATCCCCAGATGCCATGATCAGAACATTTTGTGAAATCCAATATGTTGGATTTTCCGATTTGCCAATCTCGATCCAAATGTAATCGGGATCAGCAAATCGTACTTTTTAACATGAAAAATTTAAGTTTCCCTGACGGATTTGCAATCATTGATGGCTGCCGGTTGGCATTTTGAACCGGCGGTTCCGGTCCAATCGGGGGATTGGTAAAACGGCCACTTGATGTATGGTGCTCTTAAGTCTAAGTGTCTTAGGAACTGAGAGGATCTATATAATGATGATTTCCACTAATTGTGGATACTGGATATATTGAAAATCCAGATATTTCTATACAATATACATTGCACAATAATTAGGCAATATATCATACTCTGATGCTAGATGCAACAATTTATCATTTACCTTTCAACATGAAAACCGCTAGATTGTGGTACACTTATTTTGAAAAAATAAAGTATATAGTATTTACCACCAGGGCTGTAACTAGGGTGGTGCGGCCGGTGCTACGTCAGAGTGCAGTGTGCCTTGGGGCGGAACCGGCCGTTCACAGCAATTTCTATTTACCGGGCAGCCTACTGCTTTGTATATCGGCAGCGGTGCGCCCGGCTCCTTCACTGACTGCAGCCCTGCCAGCTGGCTGGCTCAGCTGTCACTAACAGCTCTGCCTGCCCAGCTCCCACACTCTGTGCACTTTCTTTCTGTATGGACAGGAGAGACTTCATGACCACTCTCCACACTCCCACAATGGGAAGAAGTGTGGAGCTGTTCTTTCTGGGTGTGCAGGCAGTGTCTAGTACTGTGATACTGTCAGTCCATATACAAGGCAGCAGGCAGATTCCGCCCACAGTCCACTCCAGACACAATTGTCAGTCTGTGCCTGATCAGAATATCAATGACGAGGTGAGTGCTGACTACATACTGTATGGGAGAGAGAGCTCTGTCGAGGAGGAGGGTGAGGGGCATGAGGGAGGATATTTCTACTGTGTGGCATAATGTGTAAGGGGGGGGGTTTCTACTGTGTGGCATAATGTGTATGGAGCATTAAATGTGGTCATAATATGTAACGTTAATTACTACTGTGTGGCATAATGTGTATGGAGCATTAAATGTGGTCATAATATGTAACGTTAATTACTACTGTGTGGCATAATGTGTAAGGGGAACTACTACTTTGTAGCTGAACACGTATAAGGGAAACTACTATATAGTGTAATGTGAATAAATGGCACTACTGTGTGGCTTAATGTGAATGGAAAGTACTATAGTTTGGGCACACCCCGTTTTTGATAGGTGCATCTGCGGTGCACACTGTCCCTCTTTATAATTTGTGCTGACTTCTTGCCTGTATAACCCCTAAACAGGACACTTTATTAATTTATTTACCAAATGGACAAGGGGACCTCATGGTGTGCACCCAGGGTTCCCCACCATACCACTGAACCTCAACCAGCCTGTGTGACAGCTCAACATATACAGTACAGGTACCCGCTTTATTCCTTCTCCAATTTACTGCACTCTCATCAGTATTTGAAACAGGGGCAACTCTTCCATTAGGTATCTATCACCCTGGTTGACAGCAGATGCAGACAAGCTGTTATAGCTGGTGAGTTGCAGTCTCTACCGGTGCAGGTTCTGTGGCGTGGCCCTAACGGTGGGGGTGCTGGTGTCTGGAGGTTGGCACGAGGTGTGCGTGGATATCCTAAGGGTACAAGCCATGGGGTGACAGATGAGACTGGCAGCGCTGGGGACTGCTGGGCGCTGCCATCTTGGGGCATGTGGCCTGAATGGGCCAATCTGGTTAGAGCACCGTGTGTGAACTCTCAGCAGCCTATCGTGCACATTCCCATGGTACTTAAGGGTGTTCAGCATGCCCTTTAGTTGCCAGTGCAACATGTACACAGTGCAAGCTGTGAGAGTTCTCTGTGCTCCTTAGTCCTGTGTGATTATTACAGTCCAGCAGTGCTCCACCTCAGGCTGTTCCCGGATACCCGCATCTACCCTGCTATACCCAATTACTAACCCCACTGTTTGTGATTCCTCCAGCTCTCCGGACTCAGAGCCCACTCCAGTACTACAGTCCTCTGTTCCTCCGTCGCACCTCCATTGAACTTTTTTTTTTTTTTTCTATGCCAGACACCTGTTCCCAGCTTCATTTTTGGACTTTATTATTTTTTTTCAGCCTCACATCACTTGGACTTGTTTTATTTTCTGCTAGTTTATATATCTATTACCATTTCATGAATAATACTGCTATAAAACCTGCTGCATTCCAATACTACAAACCCATTCCTGTTTCTTCACCTGCATCCACCCTGGGTACAAAAAATAATCCAGACCTCACACTATTCCTTTAACATTCGTTTGACTTGAGTGTAGACAGTACTCTCATCACTCGTTCACTGTTGCAAGACACATAAGTGACAGTAGATGCTTACCACTTATTGGCATAAATCTTTTCTTTATCCAAAATATATACATCCTGCTGTATACACAAACAAAAGATGTTTGGTTGATGTAAATGTTGATACTTTGGTTTTTATACCATTTAATGAAATGTAAATATATTTGAATGCAGTAAGCTGTGGATGTATGGTATGTTCAACCAATCAAAGAGAGTGGTATCTCATTATAAAAATCTATTAAGATTTATGAATAATACTATCAGAGATCAAATATTTTGCCATATTGTTTTTAAGATTAATTTTTCTTTATACATGTGCAGGTAAGGGATTGCATTTCTATGGTGCTTCATCCCATTTCTCTAAACTCTGCTTTAACCCAACTGGCACATTTGTATGCTATGTATTTATGCACAGTATGTTTAAATAGAGTGGTTGTCTTTAGTCCTTATTTTTAGAATATTAAAGTTATTGGAAACAATGTGTATGTATATTATATAATTATTTTTTTTTAACTCCAGGGGTGCACCACCAGTGCTCCAGGGCCTTTTCTACATAAATATTTTATTTTTTTCTTATATTTTCAGCTATAACAGGCATCAGCTGGTTATTTGATTCGTTACTATGAGTTCCAGTGCGAAGACTTTCTCCTAATTTGTCTTGGGGCTGCTAGTCATGCAAGAAAGCCGTGACCGGGTGATGCACTAAGGGGGGGGCGCACAGGTGACAAGCGGCCCCACACACCAATTGACCCACCAGAAATCTTCCGCTAATATATTCACAAAATAAATACGAAAAAGTAAAAACAATAAACTGAAATGGAAGTAAAACAAGTATAAGGATAGAATCAGTTCTATTTGGATATTAATTTACTTTTATTTTAAAGAGGATAAACATTTGTTTTATTTAAACTTTAATTAATGCAATTAAATTTACAATTGTGTAATCAATACTCTAATTCTAAAATAACTATACATAATCTAAATACACAGTGCATTCCTCCAAAATTTATGACTACATATTTTCTATTGCATAATTTCATCAATGTAGTAACACTAAATACCATACTGTATGTGGAAAATACATATGATGTGGGGCCTGATTCAGAGTTGTATGGTATTGTACAGACGCTGTGACTTTGTAGGCAGCGGCTGTGCAATAATATGCTAATGCTGCAGGAGGCGTCTTTTGTAAATACAGCCATGGCCAAAAATTTTGAGAATGACACAAGTATTGGTTTACTTTTCGGAAAGTTTGCTGCTTCAGTGTTTTTAGACCTTTTTGTCAGATGTTACTATGGTATACTGAAGTAAAATTACAATCATTTCATAAGTGTCAAAGGCTTTTATTGACAATTACATTAAGTTTATGCAAAGAGTCTATATTTGCAGTGTTGACCCTTCTTTTTCAAGACCTCTGCAATTTGCACTGGCATGCTGTCAATCAACTTCTGGGCCACATACTGACTGATGGCCGCCCATTCTTGCCTTATCAGTGCTTGGAGTTTGTCAGAATTTGTGGGTTTTTGTTTGTCCCCGCCTCTTGAGGATTAACCACAAGTTCTCAATGGGATTAAGGTCTGGGGAGTTTCCTGGCCATGGACCCAAAATTTCAATGTTTTGTTCCCCGACCCACTTATTACTTTTTTGCCTTATGGCAAGATGTTCCATCATGCTGAAAAAGGCATTGTTCATTACCAAGAGGGCTTTTTGGAGATATCCTACACAGCACCTATTGGTTACTCACAGCCAACTTGCGCCTTTTACACTTTATATCCTCCCCGCTCAAGGACAGAGCAGGAGATTGGGAGCTCCGCTATTGATATTAGACCTTCCAGCTAGTGCCTTGGCACTACTCGCTCTCCCTGCAACAGGACGGAGATCGGGAGTTCCATTATTTACATCGGACTCCAGCTAACTCTCCTTGCAAGGACACAACGGAAACTAGGAGACACATACAGTACTCCATTTCAGTGGTTCCCTCCGTAGGAAAACGGAGGTGAAAAGAATTTTTGTCTTTTTTATTCTGTCAGCCTCATCAGTTGCCATATACCATCCAGCTTGATACCGGCCATCTGCTATCGCTTTACAAATAACATAATTGGCAAGTATATTATACGGCTTTCTTCTTTATTAAGGCTGGAATAACATAACCACTTTAGCAACATTCTTGCTTCTATTGCTACACTCATATGGAACATTGTCTATTCTTTAAACTGAGATATACATAGCTCAATCACAACAGTGTGTTTTTATTTCACTCACCCTGTGGATTTGATTATGCAAATTGACATTGGCTATTTGAATAAGAATCTAGTGCAATTATCCAAATGAACTTTCTAAAACCATAATATCCTTATTTTTTCTGCTGTGGATATCTCATTTCAATTTTATTTATCTTACATTTTTTATTGCCACTACGGCCTAACTGTGTGGAGTTTGTATATTCTCCCTGTGCTTGTGAGGGTTTCCTCCCACACTCCAAAAATATACTAGTAGGTTAATTGAGTCCCAACAAAACTTAACCTGTGTGTGTGCATGTGGTAGAGAATATGGAATGTAAGCTCCACTGGGGCAGGGACTGATGTGAATGGACAAATATTCTCTGTAAAGCGCTTTGGAATATGTGTGTGCTATATATATATATATATATATATATATAATTTACTGGTAATAATCAAATATCTGCATATTATATGTATAATTTTTATGATCACGTTCATCTATGTATATGTTATGTTTTTTAGGACCACAAGTATCAGATTACTATGTAATGTCATATAAATATTGTTTTATTGTTTCACATCTATGGGCATATTTTTTTTTATTTTATTTTTTTTTACCTCAACAGCGCTGTCTATTTATTTTGTTTATTGTTCATCAACAAACTGTTCTTGGATGGTTGAAAGAAGTTGCTCTTGGAGGATGTTTTGGTACCATTCTTTATTCATGGCTGTGTTCTTAGGCAAAATTGTGAGTGATCCCAATTCCTTGGCTGAGAAGCAACCCCACACATGAATTGTCTCAGGATGATTTACTGTTGGCATGACAGCCAAGGGAGTGGGCTCACTCACAATTTTGCCTAAAAACACAGCCATGAATAAAGAATGGTACCAAAATATCCTCCAAGAGCAACTTCTCCCAACCATACAAGAACAGTTTGGTGACGAACCATGCCTTTTCCAGCATGATGGAGCACCTTGCCATTAAGGCAAAAATGATAACTAAGTGACTGTATATGCCTCCTGCTGGCTTCTGTGATCCACTGCTGCTTCCAGGAATGCAGCCATTGGAACATCTTCGTCAATATTGGCCACCTGAGTAACTCTCAGGTTACTCAGGATTGCTGGAGTTTTCATCATGACAGGGCCAATGAAGCTGCTTTTGGAAGACGTAGACACTGGCTTTGACATGACCAGAAAATGGGCTAACGCGCCCCCATTTTCTGAAACTGACAACCTTTCCACCCCCAAATCAGCAGGGAGTCTGAATTAGACCCGTAATTGACTAATAGAACTATCAATCATCCTCTGATATAATGGTATTGGTGTTGTCACATCCCTAAACCATAAGATTGGAAAGATGCTCAGCTTCTAGCTAGCATTTATCAAGTACATTCTATAAAATGATGGGTAGAAACTGGTTGCTATTGGCAACTTCTGCACTATTTAGAAGGCTTGATACAAGTTCCCCATTATTTAGTCATTACCAGTTTTGTTTTTTTTGTTTTTTTTATATAGCAAACAAATATTCTGCAGCACTTTACAGAAAATATTTGGCCATTCACATCAGTCCCTGCCCCAGTGGAGATTACAATCTATGGGCCGGATTCATTAAGGATCGCTATTCAGGGCTGGCGCCACCATTAGGCAGCTGCTTAAGGGCGCCGGCCACTGGAGGGCACCACAGCCTGCCACTGAATTTGTTTAAAAATAAAAAAATTATATTGTGGTGGCCTAGCCTGGCGGCAGCCGCGGAGCATGTGTAGCCAGCCACAGCCACCGCTGTTAGTATTCTCATTACCGGCAGTAGTGCAGTGGGCACGCTAGGAATCATCTACCTTTCACATGATCCACCTGTGCTGTGTCTGTCAGCGGTGCTGAATCACCCCTAAGGCAACCGGCCCCTGGCGTGCTTTCTCATTCCCTCAGCTCCTCCTCCTGCTTAAACGAGATGAGGAGCAGGACTGTCTGACTCCGAAGAGTCAGTCACACTTCAATGTAGTGGTGCCCACAGATCCTTTGCCGCTGCTACATAGTCATATTATTTATTTATTTTGAGCCAGAGCTCTCACCGGAGCTCTGAACGATCTTAGCTTGTAGCCAGTTAAATGGCTTAATCATCCAGGGGTGCTGCTGCGATGCACAGCTCAGCTCCTCCCGGGCATCATCACTGCACTACACTCCTCTTGAGTCCAGACACCTGTAGGTAAGGCACCTGTAACATTGGCATAGTAAGCAATCTGTGTCTGGCTTTGTAGGAGGGGTGGTACAGTTGGTTGCTAAGGGGTGTGTGTGTTGCCGCACTTTAACCTTACTGGCTGGGAAGTGGGTAATTGGTGGGGGGGACTTGCAGTATAAGATGCCACACTTTCACTTTACTGGCTGGGAAGTGTATAATTGGCGTGTGTGTGTGTACTGGCACGTCTGCGTTCGCCCGGCTATCTCCCCATCGCCACCCTCAAATCACACTTACTGTCAATCACTGTGCTCTGGGTCTGCATAGCCTCAGCAATCGCAGTTCCCATCGCAGTTAGTTTGCGCACTGCTTGCGTATTAACATTGCGTTCCTTTCTGAATCGGGTCCTATGTCCACATAATAGAGAAAACATTGCTTACTGGTGTATATATGGGGTTGGGTACAGGATTCCGCCGGTCAGGATGGCGATGGTCAATACCAACAGTGACATCCTGACAGAATTTGGTAAGTAACCCACCTCTCCCGCAGCCTAACTTTTAATACAAGATTTAAATTGTAATTTGTCTATCCGTGCCTGTCAGCAAACTACAAATATGAATGTGTAAAGGACAATTTGGATATCCCTACAGATATTATGTATGTAATAAATAAAATCACATGTGGACCACATTAATACATTTATTGGTACAATATAATAAAACAATCTCTGAACAGTCAGTGACAGTGCTCTCTGCTAACATATTAATGTGTGCTGAAAATGGAACCACTTTTGTACACAAATTAAAACCTCTCACTGATCTATAAATGGTATTAGATAATTGACTGACAGACGGATGAAACAATATACATTGAAACTCTGACTTATTTATTCAAATACTCACTGTTTGGCATCAAAGTGTATACAATACATTAAAACTGAACACTGACAAACTTTGTATATTTAATTTAACCTATTTTAGATCCTTTGTATTAATTGCAAATGTTTTCACTTAATTTTAACCACACCTCTATGGACTGACACAGGTCACCCAAAATTCCTGGTAATTAACTTCTGTATGGACAGAAGTGATAGTGGGGTGATACTTGGGGGGTATATTTTTACTCAAGTGCAGGTTTTTAGAAATGGAGATGTTGCCCATAGCAACCAATCAGATTCTAGGTATTTTTTCCTAGATTGTGCTAGATAAATGTTGAGTAGAATCTGGTTGCTTTCAGACATAGGGGGAAGGGTACAGGAAAATAGAGCAAGGAAAAAAAACAAGAGGGTACAAAAAGGCATGCAGGCACACATCAAATATATAGTTACAACAAAATCATGTACAATCTGAATAAAAATATAAACTGGTCCCTGGGAAACCACAATGAAAAATTAACCAAGGGAGCTAACAAACTATGAAGTAGCCAGAATTGGAGACATTTCAGGGGTTTCATTAAGGTGGTTGGGGGGAGAAGAAAGCCTACGATAGGACTGTGGGGCAGGTGCTCCCTTTCCCTCTGTAATATACAGATGCCAAGGAAGCCATTTCATAATGGGTAAATAAGCATAGGCAGAATATGGGGCTCCCAAAATTAAATTTACCTTGGAGATCACTTTACCAAGAGGAGGAGGGACAGGTGATTTCCAATTTTGCGCTAAGGCAGAACGGGCAACAATAAGAATGTGGCCTAATACATAATGAATTGATCTGGGTACAGATATTGGCTACCAATGCAAATAGGCCAGGGAAGGGTCAGAATCTCTAAAACTAAGGAAATTCAAATAAGGACCGCCTAACAAAATGGGGTGATAACTGGTCAAGTCCACAATACATGAAATATCTACCCTAATGAAATACAATGCCTCCAACATAATTTCGAGCAAGTTGGTCACATTTATGCAACCTACTAGTAGTGAGGTAAAGTCAGTTAATCAACTTAACTTACATTTCCATATGATTGATATGACATGTATACATTCCCACTGTTTAGGGGTGAATGTGGTGCTAAAATCATTCTCTCATATCAATTGTACAGCAGATTTGTCAAGTGACAATGGTTACAAAACTAGATACCAGTAGGTTATAAACCAATTGGATATGGTAGAACCAACCATCACAAAAGAGAGGTCAGAGGCATACAAAGAACAGTGAGCAATCTTTAATGTATCTATAATATTTTATCTGCAGTAGATCACAATGGGCATAAATGTATAATGGATTATGGGGAAAGGATATCTGTAAAAGTGGAGAGGCCATGCTCCATCAATTGGAGAGATTGAGGTTTGGTATAAAACAACGAAGAGTTTTCAGCAATAAATTCCTCATTGAAAGCCCCTGTTCTGAATTGGGCTGTATCCTGCTATCCCATATCTGTATAGCAGTCATTTGAATATTAGGCCACAAAGTGGGTCTAAACTTTTTGGAGACCACAGCAGGTCTGAAAGAGGGAAATCCATCACCACTACTCCCTTAAAGTCTTACCCAGGGCTTCCAAGCAGGGGGAAGGAACCAGTCTTTAAGTTTGGAAAGAATACACATTGCATGGTAGCATTGTAGATTCAGGAGTAAAAAGTACCAATTTCTCTTGGAGAGAGTCATATGGCCAAGAACCTTACAAGGTGGTTCATCCAGATATATTTTAACATAATGGACTTCAAAGCATCACTAAACCTGTTGGGGAGAGAAAAGGGTACAGTGTTAAATAGGTACATCAATTTTGGTAAAAGGTACATTTAAAGGCCATCAGGCAGCCCAAACAGGAGATGTATCAAATCTATGTAGTAGTTGAAATAATAAATTGTACAATCATGGGTGCCAAATTAACCTCAAAAACATTTTTAATAGACATTGGGATAAGGATACCGTCATATGTGCAGTACAGAGAAAATGGCCGCCGCTGCCATTTTCACGGTGACCGCATACTCTATAGACTCTGGGTACACTCTAGTGCCCAAAGTCTATAACTCAGTGCGCTGCCGGCCGCCAAACAGAGAGGAGGGGGCCCGTGTTGGAAACTGTACACGGGCCCCCTCCTTTCTAGAAATGCCCCTGATCACTTTGGATCATACTATACCATTAAAAGTATTTTCTATGTGTGTTTTGTTTACAAGTGTTCAGGAGAATGTAATGGTGAACTGACTGATCTAGGGATCTGTTCCATATACTTCTGTAGTGTAAAAAGTGTTGAGTACTTAATTTCATTTTTAAATCTATGGTATGGCATTTATTATTCAGCATCCATTGTGTTTTGTTAGTTAAACCAGTGCTATGTCACATTCAGGAGTTTTTCCTCTGTATTTAAGCCTGCTACTAAATCAACAATGTCTAGAACCCACCATATATTATTGGGAGCCAGCCTACCCAAAACATAACTGACCTGGTCTGAGTGAGTTGGCAGTGAGAGGATCAGGGATAAATGATTAGCAATAAGGTTAAGAAACTTTCACATTAGTATTAAGAAGGGCAATAGCTCTGTAGTTCTGAAAATCAAACCGATAATTGCCTGGTTTGGGGCTCATTATAATTTGAGCTTCCAGCATCTCCGTCCAGATTCTGACACATTGTGTGGCCTCATTGAAGAGGTCCACCATGGAGGTGGCTGGTTATTCACAAAAGGTGATGGTTGTATTAACTTCTTCTACATCTGGTGGATGAGTAGAAGGCACATTTAGATATACCAGATCATATGAATGGCATTAGCAATAATAAAACTGCATGTAAAACAACACAATATAAAAACAATCAACTAACTTTCCTGACAGGAGGATGTGGAGCAAAAACAAATTGGTAGGAATGTCTATTCAGAAGCCAAATGAGCAAAATGGAACACAAATGCGGACAGAACAATCTTACCCAACTTAAGACCAGTCAGAGGTAAGGCAAGGTGGATGCATGGGCACAGAGAACACCTAGATTTGCCATTCCTCCAATAGTTTGATGTCAGCTTCATATGATAAATCATATATGTGGAACCTCACTTGTGCATAAGGAGCTTCCCAGGGAACTCCTATTAGTATGGAACTTCTCTTGTTCAGAGTGCTGCCATGATTGGTTGGAAGGAACACCTTTTGATTGTAAACCTGGTAAAATCAAGAAAGAGTTGAAAAAAATCAGTGTCTTTTATTATCAGATGATCTGGTTGCTTGTAAAATATATTTCATCACATGGAAATAATGGACTCTCTGGAGTAGAATGTACCATGGCGCATGAGCAGTGTAAGGAGATGAACTCTGTCTAGAATTAGTTCCCTGTCCTCCAGGGAAGGGAGAAGGTTTAAGAAGAAGGTGAGGACATGGGTCTAACGTTCAGCATTGGAAACAGATTCCGGAATCCCTCTAATTTTTATATTGTTCCTCCATGATGATGCTCCAGGTTTGCAGGCTTGTCTTTCATCACTGAAAGCTCTATTAATGTAGACTCATGAGTAGTAATTAGTTAATTATGATAAGCCACCAGTTCCTGCATTTTGATTTCTAGATGATCCATGCAATCCACTAAGCCAGAGATGTCCACCTCTGTACAGATAGCAGCTTGCATGTGAGACAATAAATCAGACCAGATGGCCTTTAAACATTTGATAGAGCATTTGATGACTCCTAACTGTGGTGATTAGAAGTATTGGGGTAAGATAGAGCTACAGGGAGGTGGACCAAAGAACTGAGAGTCGAGGACAATAAAGTGGCAGTCCACTGTGGGAGTGGCAAAGCAGACACAAAAGGGGAGCCTCCCGTCTCCGAGGGAGCCTGAGGCTGGAACTGGATAGGAGGAGCCAATATGACTATCCTATGTTGCTTCTTTAGGGGTTTTAGTGGAAATACTAGTATTCTACACAATATAACAGGTAGACAGGGACACGCCAGGTGTGTATTAACAGAAGATCAAGTGTAGAGAAGAGATTAATTGGCCATTGTAATTGTATAGGTAGGGGGAGGTGCAGTCAACAGCAGACATGTTGGTAATCAGTGGTTAAGTACCTACATCCAGGGCTACTCACATGCTTTATGTAAAGAAGAGCCCCAAAAAAACCTAATAAATACACTCTCTAACTGCAGGCAGGAAAGCTTTTATGTGTAGTGCCTACTGGTGTAAATCTGTACACTATCTTCAGGTGGTTTCAGCCGTATGTGTGTGCAGTCTATAGCTCCAAGAACATTAGGCATACTTGCAAGACCTTAGTTCATGCAACTGAGACTCCTGGCTGAGAAAGCAGATGAAGGAATAGGAAAGGGTGTTCAGGGCTGCCATGACTTGGGTGAGATACTGTAGTGGCTGAAAGTTGGCTGCAATATGAGTAGCACTTTAGAGGTGACTGATTGGAAGGAGCCAGTGGCATAAAAAATGCAGAGCACACAGCTTGTGCAGGCCTGATACAGCATGTTACTGTGCAGTGACTTGCTCAAGCTGAACCTTGACAAGGTCATGCATGTTCATTAAGTTGGTACAGTTGAGGCAGAACACCAGTATGATCTCGCCAACATACACAGCATTTAGATTTAACTACCAATGGAAGAACATAGGCCTGCAGTAAGGTGGTGGTGAACTGGATATGTCGGGTAAATGCTGAGCATAGAGTAAAGATCTACAAGTCAGGTGTCCTCAAAAGTGGTTGTATGCAAAATGCTACCTCCAATGCCTGAAAAGCCTTTTTTGCCTCAGAGTTGTTATAATTATAAATAGGATTTCACTTACCTATAACTATAACAATGGTGGCAAAATTGGGTATAAATCTTCTATAATACCCTGTGATTTCTATGTAAGCTCTCATCTGCTTCATATTTAGGAGTCGTAGCAAATTTTGTATTGCCTCAGTTTTATTAAGTTTGGGCTTTATCAAACTTCTGCCTATGGTGTATCCAAGATCCTTTGCCTCCTCTTTCCCTAAGCAACACTATTTTTGGTTGGCTGTCAATTCTGCCTTGTCTGTCAACAGCACTTGCCAGTATCCATTGGTTAAGTCTAGATTGGTTAAGTACTGTGTTGTACCAAGCCTTTCAATAAGTTCATCCACACAAGGCATTGGGAAGGCATCAAACTTAAGACACAATATTCAATATGGGGAAATCCTTGCAGAAGCTCCCATCGGGTTTCGGAATGACCTTGGAATTTGACCACTCACTATGTGACTTTTCAACTATTATGACTTTTCCAACATTTTTTATATTTCTTTAGACACCGATTACCGCTGGGATTTTGGTACTCTATAGGGCTTTAGGTTAACCTTAACCCCTTTTTCAGTAAATGTCATATTTAATGACTGTTTTATCAGGTATGTCAGAATACAAATCTTTATTTTTTACAAGAAATTCTTTAGCCTCATGCTGTTGAATAGTTTAGAGGGTTTTGACTTTTTACTTCAGGAACCAAAGGTACTTTGGTTATCAAACGGACTGGGGAGACTGACAAACCTGCTCCATCCTCTCAAGATTTTATAAGATTTACATGGTAGATCTGTTCTGACTTTATTTTTGCAGGCAGATATACAAGTTCATCACTTTTTTTCTATGATTTACAAATGGTCCTTGTTACTTGGCCAAATATTTACTTTCTACTGTGGGAACCAAAACACGCACTTTGTCCCCAGGAGCAAAGGTGCGGAATTGGGCATTTTCGATTGCCCGCACTTTGTGTCTTTTACAAGTGCTCTCTTATTATTGGCATCACTGCCACTATTATTTTTTTTGCATCTGAGAAACCAATAACCGTCTTTTAACCATACCCTGACATGGTCGCATCTGATGCGACCAGTCAGAAATGCCCACTGGGCGGCTTTAGGAAGCTAATCTTCCAGCAGCCGCCTACATCAGAGGGACCTGCTGGTACCTCTGCATCCTCAGATTCCTCTCTAGTGTGTCCCGATCACTGGTGGCCAGTGAACAGGCACTCAGCGGGACCCCCTCCCAGCATGGCTGCAAGTAGGCGTGTCTTAAATAGAAGCAAACTGCGGCTCATGATAGCCACGGCTGCTGCTGTGTCCTGATCACTGTGGCCAGCAGTGATTGGACAGCTGGCGTGAACCCCCTCCCGGCATGGCTGCCCTGCTGTGTCCCCGGGCAGTTGGCAGGACCCACCCACCCCTTTCTCCCCCTGGTGTGGCTGTGACTTTTATAGAGCACTACAGAAAAAGCAGCCGCCGTAGCTACTGCTCTGTACCCGGCCTGCGCAGCCGGCGGCACCCTCGCCCTTTCCTCCCCTGGCCAGGCTGCTACAGAGTGCTCTGTCTTCCCCTCCTTCCAGATACAACTCCACACCTGTCCAGATCACTGCTGGACACAGTGATCGGGCATTGTGTTTTGTATGAAAAAATAAATCACATTTATTATTATAATAAATGTCCTCAGCAGTCTGCTGCTATCCTGCGTTTCTGGCCTGCACCCACTGTTACCATTTTGTTGCCGTTCTTCCAGGAGGTTCACTAACATTAGTATATCTGGACTCTCTCACTCCATCCCTTTGCTGCTAATCATAGGTCAGTACTTAGGTTTGGTCTCCCCTGTTCTGAGTTTCTATACTGGGGCTGTTCCTGAGTGTCATAGTCCGGTTTCAGGTTCTCCCGGCTGATTCATTTGGGGGTCCAGGCTGACATATCTCCACTTCTAGTTTCTGAGATTCAGATTCCAGTGCCAGGCCTGTGAATCAGGGTGTAGGTTTCTGGGCAATTCAAACCTTGTGGTTGTTCACCCTGAGTTACTTCACTCTGACACAGATTCTGAGTTTCTAGACTCCAGGTTGGGTACTATGCACCTATGAGTTTCTCTAGTCTTGTTAGTTTTGAGTTCCCAGTAGTAGGTTCCAATCTTTAGCTCCTCTGTTGAGAGCTGGGGTTAAGTTCTGTACGAATGGTTCCTGGCCTTCATGGCTGGGATTCTAATTCTGTATCCTTGTGCAGAATCCAGTCCAGAGTTCCACCTGTAAGAATCTCACCAGAATTTACAGAAGATCACCATTATGGTGCCAGGGGCCATTGGGGTATATTCCAACAGTTCCTAGAGTGCCTCTCCACCATTTACACCAATGGCCCCAGCCCCATAATGGTGATCTAGGGGCCATTGGGGTATATTCCAACAGTTCCTATGGTGCCTCTCCACCATTTACACCAGCTGGTCTGCTGTTTTAGGAAACCCATGGCTTACCCACTTGTGCAGAGCTGCAGCCAGTGACTGTAGGTATTGGTCCATAACCACCCTTTCCACGATCTGTGACCCTGTTAAAGTCTCTGGTTGTGGCTACTTCTTGGTAATATGGATGAAGTCATATTATGGAGGCTTATCCATTTGGTATCCCCTGCGATTAACTCATTATGCTCAAACAGACACTGTTGGTAAATTTACTAAAGGTCGATTTTGCTTTTTGAGTGATTTTGAGGTGCGATTTTTCAATCTATTTGTGTTCGATTTTGCTTTTGGGTATTTACTAAAGGCCAAATCGAATTTCAAATCGAATTTTGGTCAAATCGGCCTCAAATCAAACATCGGTAAAACATTGGTACTTTTACATAGCCAAACACACACAACCCTTATTTACTATCATTCGATTTTAAATCTACCTTAAAATCTGACTTCAAATAGAACTAATCACCAAATGAATAGACCTGCTTCATGCTTTCAATTTGAGCATGAGCAGGTCAGATTGAAACAGATACATGCAGACATCAGTGAGATGCCTCCATGTATCTGACTGTTTAACGTAAATAAACAGTTAAAAGTAAAAAATAAAATGACATGAGGTCCCCCCCAAAACAGAACCAGTCCCGGACTGTTCAAACCCAGGTCTGGTTGACTAAGTACAGGGAAAAAATTGTATAGGGTCTCCTTGTACTCAGTGCAACCAGCACTGGGCTATGGGAACCAGGGCTGGTTCTGGAACTACAGGGAAAAATTTGCGTAAGGTCTCCTTGTAATTCACAGAACCAGCCCTGGACCCTTTTTAACGGGGGACTGATGCCACAGCCAGGGGAGCCCTATCACCGGGCCCCCCAGCCGCAGCATCAACATTTCTTTACAGGTGAACTACAGGTCCCAGTGGGCCCTTAATGCCCAGCATGCTGGTACTTGTGGTTCTCCAAGTAGCAGCATGCGGGGGAGGCTTGCTGGGACCTGCAGTTCTACTGTAAAGACAATGTTTATATTCTTCTATTTTTACACTACACTAACAAAATCAACCCGCCACCCACCACCCAGGGGGGGCAGGGATAGCCCCGGGATATCAGCCTAGGCTAGGGGTGCTGTTACAAGTACACAGTACAGGACTTGTACATGGCTCAAGATCCTCCTGATCCTGTTCCCAATGGACCTGCTGCCAGGAGATCCGGACGTCTGAGACCTGGGCTGGGTTCCAACCGTGTCACCTGATGAGTCCTTCCTCTATTTAAACACACTGGACTTTTGCTGCCTCGCCGTCTCTAGCGTTTATTTCAGCGCTCAGCTCTGCTGCACTGTCAGCTTTTCTCCTGCCTCCCAGCTACTTCACTGTGGACTGCTTCCTGGACTCCAGCAGCCATTCTTCTACAGTCTGCACTCCCAGCCTCCAAGCCATTCCAGCAGCCGTGACCTACAGCCTGCACCATCAGGTCAGTAGCCCCTACATCGGCCAGGCTGCTCCACTCAGCCAAATGCCCGGCAAATTGTCGTACCATCGGCTCAGTGGCTGCTACATTGGCCTCAAGCCAAGCCACTCTACTCAGCCAAATCTCTGGCAACTTGCCGCATCATCGACGCAAGAGTCGCACCATCGGCGCAGTAGAAGCTACACCGGCCTCAAGCTGCTCCACTCAGCCAAACCTCCAGCAACTTGCCGCATCGTCGACTCACAAGCCGTAACATCAGCCTTAAACTGCAACATCGGCCACAGCTGCAACATTGGCCTCAGCCACAACATCGGCTCAGTAGCCGCTACATCGGCCTCAAGCCGCTTTGCTCAGTTACTCAGACATTTCTGCCGGCGGTTAGCCGTGTGTTGTGGCATTCACCCAGTTGTCTGGGGCAATAATTAACATTTCTTTCCACCTTGTCTGTTCCTCTCCCACAGGGATTTCTGGGTGTTGCATCCCCGACATTTGTAACATTATAGCCGGCCCACCTCGGTAGCGAGCCTACGTACAAGATATGGAACAGTCACAGAATCTGGTGCAGATGCTTCCTACGCAAATTTCTGCCATGACCCAGAAGGTCCAGGAACTTTCCATTAAGGTCGTGGAGGTATGGACAGCAACTCTTCCATCTACCGTCCGGGAACCTAAGATCAACCCCCCGGATTGGTTCTCCGGGAATCGGGACTAGTTGCTCAATTTTAGAGGGCTGCAAGCTTTTTTTTTCCCGACTGCTGTCTCTCTCTTCTGGGTCAGAAACCCAGCGAGTCGGGATAGTTATCTCACTTCTCCAAGGAGACCCACAGACCTGGGCTTTCAGTCTTCCTCCGGGCCATGCCACCCTACAGACTGTGGAGGCATTCTTCGTGGCACTTGGCCTGTTATATGACGATCCGGACAAAAGATCATTAGCTGAGTCTAAGCTCTGATCCCTGTCCCAGGGTCACTGGGCAGCTGAGGACTATTCCTCCGAGTTTCACAGGTGGGCTGTGGATTCTGGGTGGAATGACCCTGCACTGCAAAGCCAGTACTGTCTGGGCCTCTTGGAGGAGATCAAGGACATCTTGGTCCATCATCCTACTCCAAGCTCGTTAGATGATCAAATTAGTATGGCCATCTGGATTGATTGTCGCCTAAGGGAGAGAAGGGGCGAGCAGAATCATTCTGTACGGCCTCCCCAAACTTCGGCTGCATGGTCCTCAAGTGAGGACATGAAGGAGCCAATGCAGATAGGCGCTTTCCGCCTACCGCCACAGGAGATGCCGTAGACGAGCCCAGGGCCTCTGCTTTTATTGCAGCAGCAAGGGGCATAGTATCAACACTTGCACCCTTAAGTTGGGAAAAGATCGAGCCTAGGTGGTCGGGAGGAGTTGCACCTAGGTCTCGCGTCCATCTCCTCCAACAACTCGATCCTGCTGCCGACTACAGTCCATTTTCCTCAGGCTTCCCTTTCAGTGTCGGCCTTCCTGAACAGCGGAGCCGCAGGAAACTTTATGGACCTTGCCTTTTTCCACCAGTCCAGGATACCCACTGTTGCTCTGGCAGAGGAGATACCCATTTGCCGCCTAGATGGGAATCTTATCTCAAGTGGCACCATCAGAAGTCACACCCATCATCCGACTCTCAGTGGGCTAATTACATACAGAGACTATTTCATTCATGCTTCTCCGATGCCCGTTGACTCCCATGGTCCTTGGACTACCATGGTTAAAGACTCATAACCCTCGGGTAGATTGGAGCACAGGGGATATCGCACAGTGGGGGTCTGCTTATCAGTCTCACTGTCTGTCCATACCCATCAGAACTATACAGATCAAGGACCTCATTCAGAGGCGATCGCAAGAAGCGATCGCACTCTCTGAATGAAGGTGGCCACTTCTGTTTTTTTGGTGCGGCCTCCTGGTTGCAAGCTAAGCTTAGCTAGCGACAAGGGTGATGGTCGCGATGGTGATCACAATCGCGACCATCGGGGCTTGTGATCAGACCCTAAGGTTGTGTCTGAGCCCTCGCAAGCCCCAGGGAGCTTTCTGCTCTTATCGAGCAGGAAGCTGCCCACTGATATCACTGATGTCAGTGTGGCCACCCACAAAACGGTAGGCTTTCCTTACGGAACGCCTCCATTTTGAAAACTGCCCCTCCTACAAAAAAAGGGTGAGCTGTCGATCAACATCGACAACCGCCCCTTTTGTAGCGAGCTCTGGAGCGAATGAGATTTTCTCTCTCGCTCCGGGGCTTGTGCACGTGCAGTTCGGCCATCGACCTGGTTGCGAGCACATCGGTGCTTGCGACTGGGTCTGAATGACCCCCCAAGTTCTCTGATATGGCCAATCCTTTGCCAGCTCTCTACCAAGAATTTTGGGATGTCGTCTCCAAACAGAAAGCCAGCTCTCTGCCTCCACACTGCCCCTACGATTGCTCCATCCAGCTTATCTCCGGAGCAAGACTTCCCAAAGGTCGATTGTATTATCTAACCATACCACAGACCCAGGATATGGAGGACTACATCAAAGCGGCTCTGGCCAATGGCTTCATCCATCCATCCAAGTCCCTAGTAGGGGCAAGGTTCTTTTTCGTGCAGGAGGAGGACGGATCTCTGAGACCCTGCATTGACTATTGGGACTTAAACAAAATCACGGTAAAAAATTCATACACATTGCCCCTAATCTCTGTACTCTTCGACCAGCTCCGACAGGCCTCCATCTTTTCAAAGATTGATCTCCGGGGAGTTTATAACCTCATCCGGATCAAGGCCGGAGATGAGTGGAAGACGGCGTTCAGTACTCACACTGGGCACTATGAGTACTTGGTGATGCCGTTCGGCTTGGCAAATGCTCCCTCGGTCTTCCAGGATTTCATCAACTATGTCCTCTGGGATTTTCTGGGCAAGTTTGTCATGGTATATCTTGACTATATCCTCATCTTCTCATCATCCATGAGAGAACATCAGAACCACATCAAACAGCTACACCAGAGACTGAGAGAACCATCTGTTTGCCAAGGCCAAGAAGTGTGAATTCCATGTGCAACAAGTCACTGTCACAAACGTGGAATTTGGGAACTGTGTTCCCGGACTGGGCCTTGGATCTGTATTATTTGGCGCAGACGCTCGCTGGAGGAGGCTTGGCTTAATGAAGTTTCTCCGCATGAGAGGGTGCAGCGAACTGACAGGAGTTTGAGGAATGCGGCAGTAACGAGATAGCTAGGAAGCTACGTGGAGCGGCTGGATAGCCTAGGGTAGACGTTGGTAGCTGAGTGGCTACGTGGAGCGGCTGGATAGCCGTGGGTAGACGTTGGTAGCTGAGTGGCTACGTGGAGCGGCTGGATAGCCGTGGGTAGACGTTGGTAGCTGAGTGGCTACGTGGAGCGGCTGGATAGCCGTGGGTAGACGTTGGTAGCTGAGCGGCTACGTGGAGCGGCTGGATAGCCGTGGGTAGACGTTGGTAGCTGAGCGGCTACGTGGAGCGGCTGGAGCGCAGTGGGAAGGCTACTTAGCTAAACTAAGAAACTAGTTGCACTGGCAACTTGTGTGAGCATTGGGGATCCTTTTATAGTGGACACTGGGAGCTGACAGGCTGAGAGAGAAGGAGAAGGCTCCTCATTGGTGGAAGTGGGGTCACATGGGCAATCCAAGATGGCCGCGCCCATGGACCGGAGGACAGCGCTTCCTGGAGGTAGTCAGCGGGGGCCAGCGGTGAGCAGGAGCCGGCGTGGGAGCAGCACAGCAGCGGGACCCTCCAGAGGACAACAGCGTACAGCGCGGGAGCCGGAAGACAGCGCGGGTCAGCGCCCGCACAGGTAAGCGACGGGGTCTGATTCTGGGGTCTCCAGGCCGGCGTGTGACAGTACCCCCTTCTTCAAGAGTGGCCACCGGACACTTCCTTGGTTTATGAGGAAATTTCACATGGAACGCTTTGACCAGACTGGGTGCATGGACATCGGAGGCATTTATCCAGATTCGTTCCTCCGGACCATAATTCTTCCAGTCGATAAGGTATTGAAGACGGTTGTATCGACAACGGGAATCTAAGATTCTGTCAACTTCGAACTCCTCTCCCTGCTGTGTTTGAACACTAGAAGCTTTAGGCAGGACCTTCTGAAATCGGTTTAAGACTAGTGGTTTTAAAAGAGAAATATGGAAGGAACTTGGAATGCGAAGAAATGGAGGAAGCTTTAACTTGTAAGCCACAGGATTCAGGACTTTGATGATTGGGAATGGACCAATGAATCGCGGAGCAAATTTCATCGAGGGTACTCGGAGTCTTAGGTTTCGGGTAGAGAGCCAGACCATATCCCCAGGTCGGAAATTTGGAATCGCTCGTCTTTGGCGGTCAGCAAATCTCTTGTACCGGGCTGACGTTTTAGTCAGAGAGGAACGAACCTTTTCCCAGATGTTGGAGAATCGTTGAAGGGACATTTTGGCCGCAGGCACATCTAATGTGGGAAGAAGAGGGAAATCTGGCACTCGAGGATGTTGACCAAAAACTGTAAAAAAAGGAGTTGAGCTGGTGGATGTGTGATAATGATTATTGTGGGCAAATTCGGCCCAAGGAAGAAGTTCAATCCAGTCATCTTGGGAGGAGGAGACAAAAGTGCGCAGGAACTGTTCCAGGTCTTGATTGACCCTTTCGGTCTGACCGTTGGTCTGGGGATGATAAGCGGTAGAAAATTTGAGTTTTACCTGAAGGGCTGAGCAGAGTGACCTCCAGAACTTCGCTACGAACTGTACTCCCCTGTCGGAGATGATCTCTTGAGGAAGGCCGTGGAGCTTGAAGATCTCTTTTATAAAGCTCTGGGCGAGTAGAGGTGCAGACGGAAGCCCAGTAAGTGGTACGAAATGAGCCATTTTAGAAAAACGATCCACGATAACCCAAATTGTGTTGTGGCCCCGAGATGGAGGAAGATCAGAGATGAAATCCATAGATAGGTGAGTCCATGGCTTAGATGGAATTGCAAGAGGTTGGAGTTGACCGTGTGGAACCCGCCAAGGTATCTTGTGTTGGGCACATTTGATGCATGAAGACACATAAGACCTGACGTCCTTTTTCATCGCAGACCACCAATAGGACCGCTGGATAAATTCTAGGGTTTTATCCATACCCAGGTGACCAGAGAACCGGGAAGCATGAGCCCAATGCAGTAACCTCTTGCGGAGTTCCGGAGCGACGAAAGTCTTCCCAACCGGGGGTATAGAAGATAGTTGAGTAGAGGCGAAGGAAGCGGAATTCAAGATTGGTTGGGGCTGCTCCATGGGTAGATCAGGGTTGCTCGTCATGGAACGGGAGAGTGTGTCGGCTTTGAGGTTTTGTGAACCGGGGCGATAGGAGACTTTGAAATTAAATCTGGAGAAAAACATTGCCCACCGGGCTTGACGAGGGTTCAAGCAATTTGCAGATTTAAGATAAAGGAGGTTCTTATGGTCAGTAAAAATGGTAATGGGGTAATGAAGATATCGCCATTCTTCGAGGGCTAGTTTCATGGCGAGTAACTCTTGATCTCCAATGGTGTAGTTCTTCTCTGCAGGCAAAAACTTCCGGGAAAAGAAACCACAGGGATGAAGTTTTTCATCTTTAAATCGCTGGGAAAGCACTGCACCGACACCTTCAAAGGATGCGTCCACCTCCAGGATAAAGGGCCGGGTGGAGTCTGGTTGCTTTTAAGATGGGAGCGGAGATTAAGGCTTGCTTAAGAAGTTGAAATGCAGAGGTAGCTTCGACGGGCCATATAGTTGGATCTGCTCCCTTGCGGGTGAGGGCTGTAATCGGAGCTACCAGAGTCGAGAAACCTTTTACAAACTTGCGATAGTAATTGGCAAATCCTAGGATTCTTTGTATGGATTTTAAGGAAGAAGGAAGAGACCAATCAAGAATGGCTTGTAGTTTTGACGAATCCATTTGAAGGCCTGTTCCGGAGATAATGTATCCCAGGAATGGTACACTTGAGACCTCAAACAGACACTTCTCTAATTTGCAAAACAGTTGATTGGACCGCAACCTCAGAAGGACTTGTTTGACCTGGTCTCGATGAGTTTGGAGGTCTTGAGAAAAAATCAAAATGTCGTCTAAGTAAACGACCACACACTTGTACAAGAGGTCCCGGAAGATTTCATTGACGAAAAACTGGAAGACGGCCGGAGCATTACAGAGGCCGAAGGGCATAACGAGATACTCGTAGTGCCCATCCCTGGTGTTGAAGGCCGTTTTCCATTCATCGCCTGGACGGATACGAATTAAATTATAGGCTCCTCTTAGGTCGAGTTTGGAAAAAACTGTGGCTCCCTTGACTCTATCAAATAACTCTGTAATGAGAGGAAGAGGGTAGCGATTCTTAATAGTTATTTCATTAAGACCCCGGTAGTCAATACACGGGCGCAAGCCACCATCTTTTTTTTTTACGAAGAAAAATCCAGCCCCTGCTGGAGACGTGGAAGGTCGAATGAAGCCTTTATTTAAGTTTTCCGTAATGTACTCCGACATGGCCTGAGTCTCAGGGAGAGATAGAGGATAGGTTCGGCCCCTAGGAGCATTCTTCCCGGGAATCAGATCTATGGGACAGTCCCAATCACGATGGGGAGGTAACAGGTCTGCGCTCTGTTTGCAAAAGACGTCCTGAAACCCATCGTAGGCTTTGGGCAGGTCTGTAAAATCCTGTACAACGGAAGATCTGATAGGTATTACCCGCTGAAGGCAACCTTTGAAGCAATTGGAACCCCAGGAGATTATTTGCATGGTGGTCCAATTGATTTGAGGTGAATGTCTCTGTAGCCAGGGTAATCCGAGGACTAAAGAATTAGAGGCTTTGGGAATCACTAGGAAGGATAGTTGTTCGGAATGGAGCACCCCAATGGTAAGTTTAAGTGGTGTTGTACGATGGGTGATGGTTCCACTAGAAATGCGACTACCATCGATGGCGGTTAAAGTGATGACTCGATGCAACGCTTCCATGGGGATTTGATGCTTCTGGACAAATTCAGTAGTGACAAAGTTCTCTGCCGCTCCGGAATCCAGGAGAGCTAATACAGCTTTGGAACCTCGAGGACACTTTAAATGAGCCTGGATGGTGGAATCAGACTTCCTTTGTGATTCAATGGCAACTCCTAACTTAACCTCTCTTTCATAAGTTAGGAGGAGGCATTTCCCGGACGAATGGGACAAGTTTTAACTAAATGTTGAGGAGATCCGCAGTACATACAGAGGTTCTGCCTCCGCCTTTTCTGACGCTCCTCAGCCGATAAATGAGAGCGGTTGACCTGCATGGGTTCTTCGCCCAGAGGAGGAGAGGGTAAGCGGGAAACTGGACGTGGCCTTCCACGATCAAATCTGCCTCTTTCCAAGGCATGCTCCCTGTGACGGAGATCCACCTTGTTGCAGAGGGAGATTAACCCATCCAAACTGGTTGGAAGGTCACGGGAAGCCAGGTCGTCTTTGAGCCTTTCAGAAAGGCCACTCCAGAAGGCAGCGATGAGGGCATCCTCGTTCCAATTGAGTTCTGAAGCCAGAGTCTGGAACTGGACTACGTATTGGCCGACGGTCCTGCTGCCCTGACGGAGGCGTAGAATATCAGCTGATGTGGAGGTGGTTCTTCCGGGTTCATCAAAGATTTTGCGAAATGTAGCAACAAATTCGGGGTAGTTGGAGAGCAGGGGATCCGACTTCTCCCAAAGGGGCGAGACCCAATCGAGTGCTTGGCCAGAGAGTAGAGAGATGATATATGCCACCCTGGTTCTGGCCGTCGGAAAGTTGGCGGATTGTAGCTCGAATTGGATTTCGCATTGATTTAAAAAACCCCTGCATAATTTGGGGTTGCCATCGAACTTGCTCGGAGGGGAGAGCTGAAGACGAGCAGGAGGTAGAACCGGAGGAGCAGGTGACACCACAGGAGGAGAGGCGGCTTGGGAGCCAGCGGGAGCGGGATGAGCCAGTAAGGACTGGATGTTGTCCAGGCGTGACGACATATCTTGGATAAATTGGATCAGCTGAGCCTGAGAGGTCTCCTGTCTTTCCAGATGGGATAGTACATCCTGCGAGGCTTCTATCCCAGATCCTTGACCACTTGCCGAGTCCATCTGGCCAGTGCAAACTGTCACAAACGTGGAATTTGGGAGCTGTGTTCCCGGACTGGGCCTTGGATCTGTATTATTTGGCGCAGACGCTCGCTGGAGGAGGCTTGGCTTAATGAAGTTTCTCCGCATGAGAGGGTGCAGCGAACTGACAGGAGTTTGAGGAATGCGGCAGTAACGAGATAGCTAGGAAGCTACGTGGAGCGGCTGGATAGCCTAGGGTAGACGTTGGTAGCTGAGTGGCTATGTGGCGCGGCTGGTTAGCCGTGGGTAGACGTTGGTAGCTGAGTGGCTACGTGGAGCGGCTGGATAGCCGTGTGTAGACGTTGGTAGCTGAGAGGCTACGTGGAGCGGCTGGATAGCCGTGGGTAGACGTTGGTAGCTGAGTGGCTACGTGGAGCGGCTGGATAGCCGTGGGTAGACGTTGGTAGCTGAGAGGCTACGTGGAGCGGCTGGATAGCCTTGGGTAGACGTTGGTAGCTGAGCGGCTACGTTGAGCGGCTGGATAGCCGTGGGTAGACGTTGGTAGCTGAGCGGCTACGTGGAGCGGCTGGAGCGCAGTGGGAAGGCTACTTAGCTAAACTAAGAAACTAGTTGCACTGGCAACTTGTGTGAGCATTGGGGATCCTTTTATAGTGGACACTGGGAGCTGACAGGCTGAGAGAGAAGGAGAAGGCTCCTCATTGGTGGAAGTGGGGTCACATGGGCAATCCAAGATGGCCGCGCCCATGGACCGGAGGACAGCGCTTCCTGGAGGTAGTCAGCGGGGACCAGCAGTGAGCAGGAGCCGGCGTGGGAGCAGCACAGCAGCGGGACCCTCCAGAGGACAACAGCGCGGGAGCCGGAAGACATCGCGGGTCAGCGCCCGCACAGGTAAGCGACGGGGTCTGATTCTGGGGTCTCCAGGCCGGCGTGTGACAGTCACGTTTCTTGGGTACGTTATTTCCCCCCACGAGTTTGCTATGGAACCAGAGAAGGTTAAGGCCATTCTAGACTGGGTCCAGCCAACCACATTTGAAGGTCATTCAGCATTTCCTCGGCTTCGCCAAATATTACAGGAGATTCATTGGCTCCTTCTCCGCTATCGTGGCTCCCATCATTGAGCTCACTAAGAAAGGCATGGACATCGCTCACTGATCGGACAAAGCAGCACACTCATTTGTAGACCTTTTTAAGAATGCTTTTATCAGTGCTCCAGTACTTCGTCATCCAGATCCGTACCTCCCTTTCTTGGTTGAGGTAGACGCTTCTGAGGTCGGAACAGGAGTAGTTTTATCCCAGAAGGATCTCAATGATGGCAAGGTCCATCCGTGCGCCGCCTTCTCACGAAAATTCTCCTCGGCTGAGAGAAACTACGACGTGGGGCACCATAAACTATTGGCCATCAAGTGGGCCTTTGAAGATCGGAGACATTGGCTGGAGGGGGCTAAGCACCAGATCTCAGTCTACACTGGTCACAAAAATCTGGCATACATCGGGGCAGCCAAGAGACTTAGGGCTTTATTCAGAGGTGGCCGTACGGTCTACGACCGCACAGCCGCCTCGATGTTTGTCTAGTGCGCATGCGCATGAGGGAGCCGGCTCCTTCGTGCGCATGCGTGAGACCCACTATGACCGACAGCGCCGGTTGTAGCGGGTCTCTTTCCAAAGGGGGCGAGCTGTCGATGTTGATTGACAGCTAGCCCCGTTTAGGGGGCGGGCCGGGGGGGGTGGCAGCCCAAACTGATGCATTCCCATGGGAACCCCTGCCGTTTGGGGGAGGCCCCACTGACATCACTAGCCAGAAGCTCTCCAGGGCTTACGACAAGTGAGATCCTACCCTAGGGTCTCGTCGTAATCCCCGATGGTCGCGATGGTCAATGACCATCGCAACCATCACCCTAGTGGTCTTTAGAGCTGTGGGTGTTAGGCTGTTGATTAACGACCAAAACAGAGGCGGCCGGTCTGGATGCAAGCGGCCGCCCTGTTTCTGAGCGACCGCTTGCATCCTCCGACCGCCTCTGAATGAGGGCCTTAATACCAGACAAGCTAATTGGGCACTATTCTTCACTTGTTTTAACTATACCATCTCCTTTAGACCTGGGTCCAAAAATGTTAAAGCAGATGCTCTCTCCAGGAGTTTCTCCTCCATACAGCAGGATGAGGGTCATCTTGAACCTATTCTGCCCAACTCTTCTTCACTTGGCAATTACCCGAGGTTTAGCGGAAATTATCCGTGCTCATCAAATATGAATCACCTGCTGACAAACCTCCACACCTGCTCTTTGTGCCCGAGAGACTCAGGCGACAGGTTCTTCTGGACTTTCATGACCGACGAGCCTTTGGACACCCGGGTATCCTCAAGACCACGGAATTTCTGTCCCGGTCCGTGTGGTGGCCTACCCTTCCCGCCGATACCCGTGAATTTGTCCTCACTTGTGAGACATGTGCCTGTAATAAAACTCCTCGCACCGCTCCTTCGGGCTTCCTGCTGCCATCTGTTCCCAAAAGGCCATGGTCCCACATTGCCATGGACTTCATTGTGGATCTTCCCATTTTTCGGCAGGTTGTTCCATGATTTGGACAGTGGTGGATAGGTTCAGCAAGATGGTTCATTGTATTCCGCTGCCAAAGCTTCCATCTGCTAAAGAACTGGTGAACTTGTCAGTCGATACAACAACATGTCAGTCGATGTGGTTTCCGACCGAGGGTCGCAATTCATTGCAGTTTTCTGGAAACATTTCTGTTCTGCCCTGGGGATACATCTTAGCCTGTCATCTAGATATTGCCCACAATCTAATGGGCAAACAGAGAACCAATCAGACCCTAGAGTAATATCTGCAGTGCCAAAATGACTGGGTGTCACATTTGCCTTTAGCGGAATTTGTCTATAACTCCTGCCATTCTGCTTCTGCGGTGTCACCATTCTTCTGCATTATGGGTCAACACCCTAGGGATAATTCATTTGATGACAGCTTCTCTTCATCCACGGACCCTCCTGTGGTCTCCAAATTACGGTGCATTTTTTTGTAAGGTCCATGCGAATTTGATCAGACTCAGCCTGGGCCAAGAGGATCGTGGACAAACTTAGAAAGCCCTGTACTTTTCAGAGAGGAGATCTGGTCTGGCTTTCTACCAGGGACATCAGACTTTGTCAACCCACTAAGAAGCTCGGTCCCAAGTTCATTGGTCCTTTTTGGATCATCACACAGGTCAACCCAGTGACTTTCAGACTTCAGTTACCAGCTTCCCTCAGAATCAACAACTCCTTCCACTGCTTCCTTCTCAAGGCTGTTTCCACCTCTGCCAAGTTTGGGACTCCTCGGGTATCCAGACACGGACCAGTGGAGGTTCAAGGCCAACAAGAATTCATTGTTGAAAGAATCCTGGATTCCAGGGTTTTCAGGGGTCGCCTCCAGTTTCTGGTGCATTAGAAGGGTTATGGGCCTGAAGAGCGGTCATGGGTGGCAGAAGACTCCTTACACGCTCCAGGCTGAAGAAGGCATTTTTCCGGGACTTCCCATTTAAACCAGGCTCTAGGGGTTTTTCAACCCAGCGTCAACAGGGGGTACTGTTCCAAGTCCAGTCCAGGACTTGTACATGGCTCAAGATCCTCTTGCTCCTGTTCCTGTTCCCACTGGACCTGCCTCCAGGAGATCCAGACATCTGAGACCTGGGCTGGGTTCCTCCCATGTCACCTGATGAGTCCTTCCTCTATTTAAACACACTGGACTTTGTGCTCTGCTGCACGGTCAGCTTTTCTCCTGCCTCCCAGCTACTTCACCGTGGACTGCTTCCTGGACTCCAGCAGCCATTCTTCTACGTCTGCACTCCTGGCTTCCAAGTCATTCCAGCAGCCGTTCTTCTACTGCCGGCCTCCTAGCCATTCCAGCAGCCGTGCCTCACAGCCTGCATCATTGGCTCAGTAACAGCTACATCGGCCTCAGGCAGCTCCACTCAGCCAAATCTCTGGCAACTTGCCACACCATAGACCCACGAGTCGGACCATCGGCTCAATGGCCACTACATCGGCCTCAAGCCACTCCACTCAGCTACTCTGCCAAATCTTCGGCAACTTGCTGCATCGACTCCCAAGCCGCAACATCGGCCTCAGCCATAACATCTGACTTAAACCACAACATCGGCCACAGCCGCAACATTAGCCTCAGCCACAATATCAGCTCAGTAGCCGCTACATCAGCCTCAAGCCGCTTCGCTCAGTTACTCAAACGTTTCTGCCTGCGGTTAGTTGTGTGGCATTCAGCCAGTTGTCCGGGACAATAATTTAACAATTTTTTCCACCTTGCCTGTTCCTCTCTCCCACAGGGATTTCGGGGTGTCTGATCCCTGACATTCATAACAAGTGCCCTGGAGAGGGAAACACCTTTATTGGAGGGGTGTCCAACTCCCCAGGGATCCCTGGCTTGGGCGGACTAGTGGTCAGGGCTGATGCTGGGGGTGCCTGGTGATGGGGGTCCCCCCCATCACCATTGGTCCCCCGTTAGAAAGGGTCCAGGGCTGGTTCTGTGAATTACAGGGAAACCCCACGCAAATTTTTCCCTGTAATTCCAGAACCAGCCCTGGGTACCATAACCCAGTGCTTGTTGTACTGAGTACAGGGAGACCCTATGCAATTTTTTCCCTGTACTTGGCAAACCCAGGTCTAGTTGACTAAGTCCGGGGCTGATTCTGTTGTGAGGTCCCCCATTCCCCCCATCCCCCCCGACCCCAAAATCATTTTTTTTTTTTTTTTGTTTATAACGATTTGGTTGCTTGTTAGTCACATGCAGGCATCTCACTGATGTCTGCATGTATCTGTGTGAGAACGAACTGCTCATGCTGAAAGTGAAAGCATGAAGAGTTCTATGCTGTCTGGGATTTGCAGTTCGTTTTGAATTGCCATTTCGATTTGTACATGAACATGCCAAATCGAACAGCAAATCACTGTTCAAAACCGACTCAAATCAAATTTGTTTTGCAAATTGCAAAACAAATCGAATACGTAGTAGTAAATCTGGCAAAATCACTGGTTTTGCAACATTCGATTTGAGTCTGTTTGAGAAGAGCTATATCACTTTTCAAATCGACCTGCAAATCGACCTTTGATAAATTTTACCCCTGTGACACCCAAACTAGTCAAAATCTAAGTTTTTAGTTTGTTATAGTCCTTGGCATCAGTAAGGTTTAAGTCAAATATGCCTTTTGCAGTTCTCCTGAGAGGAATGGTGCCAAAAGGCCTGCTCATAGATTTGTAGGCAAACTTTCTCTCCATTGGTTTTTCAAAAGTTGACGATGACACCAACAGGAATTTCAGAACATAACAAAACATTGGGTGTATTTCGCTTTACAGTTTTCACATACATTTTTTTTTGGCTACAATTTAGGTGCAATGCTTGCATTTTGCACCGTGTGGCAAGATCAGGGTAAGGGTGCTGTCTTCTGGGTTAAACTGTTTCACCTGTCATTCAGCAGTTAACCAGGGCCTTGGTACAAGTGTCCACAGCTAAGTTTATTAGCAGCACAAAAATGAACTAAACATAAAAGTAAATCCTGGCCTGCCCAACTCTTACTAAACAAGATGATTCCCTCTCTGAGTGATGTTACCTAACATACCTCTCACAGAACAGAAGTCTTTAGCACAGCACTTGCATTCAGTAATCACATTGTCTCTTAACAAGCCTCTGACCTGTTCCCCAGGCAGGGAGAGATTGACTACAAAGATTGGCACACCTTTTATCAGCCTCTCACATGTGGTCCGGCAATCAATGCTGCTAATCAGCTTCCTTGTACCAGTCAGAATAATATATATCTCCCCTTGACAACCCTTTCAGTGTTTTTGTCACTTTAAGGTATATTTCCAGATGTCTTGATTTGTGTTTAATTCCATCCGGTATCTCCTATCCACTGTTTAAACTCGATGCTGTGTCAATGGTGTAAGACAGTGGTTCTCAAACTCTGTCCTCAGGACCCCACACAGGTCACGTTTTCCAGGTCACCCCACAGGTGTAGTCATTACTCACTGACACATTTTAAAATATCCACAGGTGGAGCTAATTTCACTTGTGGTTCTGTCAGGAGATCTGCAAAACATGCACCGTTTGGGGTCCCGAGGACCGAGTTTGAGAACCTGTGGTGTAAGAATAAGTCCCACCTTCTAAAAGTCAGTGGAATAGGTTCTGGCAATCATTTGTTACACAAGTAGACATTGGTCCTCATTCAGAGCCACTCGCTATTTGCGGTCGTTCGTTCTAAAACAAGGGGTGGCTATTCAAATGAACCGTTCGCTGTTTGCGGTCTGTTCACGCCTCTAGGTCTGAACGAGCGAACAAAACTTGCGTTCGTTTTTTGGAAAAATACGCCCCCTGGCCGCTCGCATCCTACGTCATGTCCGCTATTTATTAGATTAATCGAGTACATCGACCAGGGTATGAACTGCTCGCTATTCTTGTGGTTGGTTTTTGCTACCACAATTTTGCGAGCAGTTCTGGCTATAAAAGAACCCTGTGACGTGGTCAATGACGCTGCTGTTTTAAATATGCACACCCATAAAACGCCCGTTTTGACCTTTAAGCACGCCTGCGATCGGATCTCCACTCCCCGTTTCAAGCACCTTCCCCTGTTACCACCCACATACGCCTCTTTCTGTCACTCAAATTATCAGGCATTCGCTATTTTGCGAGCACATGAATTTCGGCCGCACTGAGTGGTTCGCGCATGCGTATTACGATCCGTACGCATGCGCAGTTGGGCAAACATCGCTCGGAGCGAACGAGCAACCACTTGCATCCGGCTCTGAATCAGGGCCCTTGTTTTAAGACTTGATGGTATTGGGTCCTGTTACCATTATATTTTTCAGGAAGCTAAATCAGCAGTTCTGTCTTGTTTATTAATAGGCAAAATAGGTACTATCGATACTGCCTGGGCCTGAACCACATGAGCTGCTTGTGCTTTCTCAACTTTAATTTGCATTGTGTTGCTTTCTAAGTTTGAACCAGAGGCACTTTAGTTGTTTGGGGTGAAGCTTCAGCACTGTGCATTATTTAATCTAGGTGATTTTGTCACATGAAAGTGGTAGTGATGCTACCTAGTATATCTGGGGAAGGAGCTAAATGACCAGAGCACCCTTTTTATATTAGGCTCGAGGTATAATGTTGTAAGCAGATGATGTAAACAGACAGATCTTACTTGTCACACATTTTTTTATAAAATTAACATATTGCCCCAGGAATAAGATGAAGCAGGTATGATCTATATCAACACCTAAAGACAAAGGGTAAAATTTACTAAGCGGCGAGTTCTAAACCCCGGCGGTTTGACGGCGGGTTCTAAACCCCGGCGGTTTAGTGGTGGTTTTTGACGGTGGTTTCTAAAATTACACCAAAACCACTGACTAGTAATTTTAGCCCTAGCCATTTTCTATTGTATTCTAAAATGTGTTTTGACAGAGGTTTTGCTGCGATTTTGGCCTTAGTTAATCTACAGATGGCAAAACCGCCACCAAACCGCCGAGGTGTAGATCCCGCCGCTTAGTAAATTTTGCCAAAAAACTTAGGCAGTGTCCACAGATCAGGCAACTTAGGCTACAATCCAAGAGTCTGATACAATTGCTGGCTATAGTTGTTAAACTTGGATGTAGCATAGTATAATTCTAGCTGACAGTTTTGTATTTGCAGGTAACAGTGAAAACACAAAGGTGTAAATGTACTAAGAATCATGTTGGCCCCGAGTTGCATTCTCAGGCAAAAATATAACTTTTTTGCATATCGGGCATTTACTATCATTAAAGTCGGGTGATTTCTTCATCTTTTGGGATTGAAATCGGGTGGTTTAATGGCGCAAATTCGGCAGTTTTGAACAATAGAAATTGTCACCATCGGCTCAATTTCAGAAGTACTTTTTCACTTATTTCTACCTAAATCGGGAATTTACCATTATTCGTTTTGCTAAAGTCGGCAATTTTATACTCAAATCGGGGACTCAATAGAAGCTTTAAATGTACCACCTCCAGAGCTGTGAGTTGCCATCCAACATACACAAATCAGTGTCAATTGTGTATTTTTATGAATGGAAAGTGTGTTGTAAGGGTTAATGTTTTTTTTTAAATATGACGTATCTGGCTCCTGACAGTTCCCCCGTACCCACCGCTCCAGGAGTGCGGGGAAGAGCCCCTGGCTTCAGACTAGCCTGGGGTTTGGGAGAGGGGGGACCCCTTTTTATTATCTGGATAATATGTAACTATTTGGTGTGTAAAAGGTAAGAGGGGGACCCAGAGATACATGCTCCCCTTAATCTGGTTGGCGGCAGCCAGCCCTGTTTGTGCTGTGACGTCACGTTGCACCTTCCCGCATGGTGCAGCTGTGTCACAGTGACAGTCTGCCCGCGGCCTGGCTTGTGTGTAGAAATAATAAATTGGCATGGACACAGCCAGGGCACGCTCCACTATGTGGTGCCGTACTCTGGTGCATACCATCGTAATTCTAGATCCTGCCCTGCCTGTGAGTCTAATATTAGTCATTCACACTGATCAGAAAAAAAACTAGCTAGACAAGAACTATTTCTTTTTTAGCTTCTGTTATCCCTCTGTTTGCTTCCCTTTCTGAAAAATTAGATATGTCTTCCCAGGATGTGGGTTTATGTGTGCTTGCTTAATATGAGAGGTGTACATATTGTTTACCCTTTCTGAACATCCTACTTCTTTCACGTTTCTTGGTAGTTTGTTCTCATCCATAGTGCCCCAACTGTATACTGAATTCAATTATTTGCTATCATTACAGTAATTCTGTTAATATATGAAGTCCATATTTTAATAATATCATGGGGCAGATGTAACCATAAATCTCATTCTCTCATATGGGATGTTATCTTCTGTGATATGAGATTGATTTAGGGGATTGTCAGATCTTGGTTATTTATGTTCCTAGACTGAGGTCTAGAGTAAGAGTTGGGGTAAAGGCTGTAGGCAGGAAGCTGGACGGTCTAATGAAATTCCTGCACATGGAAGGTGAGTGTGAATTGCTAGGGTAATGCTAAAGGGGGAATGGGTATGAAATACCGCTGGCCGCATGGCCGGCGGTTCGATTCCCATCAGCGGCAGCCCGACAAGAGCAGAGTTAGAAGCAGCGGAAGCCCGACAGCGCTGGAAATCCCGATCGTGGATAGGTAAGTATCTACTAACCTAACCCCCCTAACCCTAACCCTCCTTAGGGGTGCCTAACCCTAACTTCCCCCCAAGTGCCTAACCCTAACCACCCCCTACTCACTGCCTAAACCTAAGTTCCCCGGGGGGGTGCCTAACCCTAAGTCCCCCCCCGGGGGTGCCTAAAGGTAGGCACTGGCGGAAATGTAGGATCTGGAGACAATAGACTGTAAGGAACTAGGGGCCTGATTCACTACGGATCGCAATATTGCATACACACGCAGTTCAACTGCGATGCCAAGCACTGCGATCGCAATGCAAACTCAGCAACACATAAGGATGCCCACATCCATAATGTTTTAGCAGAATAGTGAAACCATCGGTACAATCTAGTACCATCAGACCCATACGCACACTTGCACAAGCCCTGACCTTACTCAGAATTGCTAACAGACCTCACACTGCATATGGCTTTGCATTGGATAATTTATGCATGCCCCTGTAGCGGTATGCGAATGCAGTGGCATGCCTGCGTTCAGCCAACCCCATCTCCCATCACCAACCACAAACTGCACTTCCTGTCAATCACTCTGCGATGGGTCTGCGTATCCTCTGTGTCAAAGCCGGATAATTAGCTGAGACAGGACCAGTTAAAAATTAGATCGGAGCAACACCATCTTGCGAATGGTGACAAGACTCCTTCTTAAAAATGAGATCTGCACGACTCCATCTTGTGAATGGCCGCCCAGCGCCATTTTAGCAAAACTCACACTTAAGTACATATGGCGATGCTATTATTAGCATCGTGCGATCACATATCTCATCATACCCCATATACACATTAAATACACACAGTTGCGCTGTTAACACAATACGCACATTAGCGACTGCATAATACCCTGCATACGAATGCTGTTTATTAGTTTCATGCGTCCGCAAGTGCCCCAAGTTAAAAGTCTTCACTACATAAATACAGACGGTCACTAAAAAATACAAAGGGATAAACCCTGCAAAACACGTACCATGGTGAACTCTAACTAGCGTCCTTTCCCGAACCCCTAATACTTACACTCTGCACACTTACATAAAAGGTTCCATGGCTCCAAAGTGTAATATGCAAGGTTTATTCATTTATTCCTAATGTTGCGAAATAAAGATTATTTGATATCTAAGGTTTAGTACATGATAAGCAGACCGTGTTTGGTGTTGTACTGATCTACTCTGTGTCAACAGCTTCCCGGTGTCATCGGTGAGAAGATCGCAACATGCGTCCGCAACTTATGGACTATAGAGAGTTAAAACACTAAAATGTACTATGCAATGTTAGCAGCTTAGATTTGTATGCAGTGGGAAAAAGGACACAAAAGGCTGTCGGAGGCTGACCTGTGTCCATTTGAATTGACCTGTTAACTGACCTGTAACAAAAGCATCGTGACGGAGAACCAATGGAATCATGCCAAACTTGCCTATTGTATTGCCTATCCCTGTAAGAGTAATATATGTGCACTCTCTGACCCCAATCGGGAGTCTTCTTGCTGATGCTGTTGACGGAGGTTTCTAGCTGATGCCGGTATCTGGTCCCAGAGCGCGTGCGTATGTAACAACTGTACCTTGGGTCTGTATGATATATTTGCGCTAATTGTCTTTAGATCACAGCGTGTAACCTTCTGTTTTATGTTGAATAATAACCTTTTGTGCGTTGGAAATGCATTCAAAGTCTGAAGACATTTATTTACTGTATGACTCATTATGCTAATAGCGATAATTTTTGAAGGTATAGGCAGGATCGTATAAAGATGTAGAAGGTATAGGCAGGATTGCATAGAGGTTTTTATGAGGTATCGATAGTTGCGATCGCAGTGGCCATCTAGCGCATGCACACTGCAATGTGTGCGCAGAATGCAACAATATGACTATTGCGTGCGTATTATCAACTGAGATCCAAGCTGAATCAGGCCCTAGAGATTAAGAATTTGACTTGGACCGGTAATACATATCTCTGGAACCGGGCTAGGATCAGTAATGTATAACTCTGGAACCGGACTACGATCGGTAATGCGTATCTCTGAAACCAGGCTGGAACCGGTAATGCATATCTCTGGAACCAGTCTGGGACTAGTAACATGTATCTCTAGAACCAGGCTGGGACCGATAATGCATATCTCTGGAGCGGGACTGGTAATGTGTATCTCTGCAACCGGGTTGCATCTGGTAAAACATAATACTAGAACTGAGTTGGAAGCAATGTCCCAAAGGATCAGTGGTACTGGTAACTTAGCTGAAACTAGACTTGCTAACTGGTTTGGAACTGGTGATGCTATAGACTAGGCTGGATCTGGTGGATTTGTTTACCGGACTGGGACTGGTGACACTGGAGACCTGCCTGGAATCAGTGGACTTGTTAACCGGACTGAATTCTGTGACGCTGGGAACTGGACTGGAACCGATGAACTGTGGTGAAAAAAACAGTTAGGACACAGTAAAGCACAATCCTGAGCCACACACTGCTGATAAGGAGCGACATTGTACTGGCAATCAACCAGCCCTTTAGGAAGTCTTCTTATGGGGCTAGTAGTTGTTGATTGGCCATTGGAGTTAGGTGTCCTGGGAACAATATTGCATTGGTGGTGCAGTCACCATATGACTGGACTGAACATGGCAGCGCCCAGAGACCGGAGCTGGTGGGAGCTGCATAATGGAAGATGCTGGAGTTGTCTGCAACTTCACTATGCAGGTACTGGCAGGAATCAGAGCTGGAGAGGGCAACAGCAGAGATGGAATGGTGGACCCCCCCAGAGATCCCTGCAGCAGCCGCGATTAGTAAGTAATGTGGTCTGGGACTGCGTTGGCCTGTGACAGGGATACTCTGGGCCAAATGTAATTTAGTGAGACTTCAGAAAATGTAAGGGTTTTCTCACACTTTTTAAACTCTCCCAATGTAATAGGGTCCGAGAACAAAGCAACAGAGCAAACTCGCAAGTTTTTCATACTCAGAAAACTCTCACAAATTAAATTCTCATCCAGATGTTTCCCATTTTGAAGATAAAACTCGACCAATGTGAGTTTACTGCTAAACTTTCACATTCTCTAAACTCTCCCCCTATTACATTTGGCCCTATGTCTTTATATGTATGAATTTGTGCACAGCAAACCGCAACATTATTTCTTGGTGAGACTGAATGATAAACAGTTACATTTATATTACAAACTTTTATACAATTGTCCCCATTCTTTAATGATAACCAATGCAACATTAATTTTGGGGCTTGTATATAAATACTGTATGTGTGAAAATCCAATAATTATTAACTATGCTTTTTTTGCTATATGGCAAGTTATCATCTGCATTATGTGATATGATACCTTGCCATGGCTGGAGGCTTAGCATATGTTTACAACTGTATATAACTGAGGGCCTGATGCAGCACTGATTGCAAGTGCTAAGACGCACACACTTGGCCGATTTTCGCGATCTAAGCATGCGTATATAACAGTGCGCATGCGCGAACCAGGTGCTGCGATCAGGAATGCGATCACAGGCAGTACGCAGACCCATTACCTGAATGACAGGAAGTGACGTTTGTGGGTGGTGATGGGGGGGGGGGTCGTACGAACATAGGGTTGTCAGTGCATTCGAACGCCATTGCAGAGGCGTGCATAAATTATTCACAGTGAACCCATACAGAACCTGAGTGCTCACTGCGTGCAGGAAGTTTAGCAATTCCTGCAGGATGGTCAGGTCAACCATTATTCTGCGTATTGATCCGATGGTTCTCGATTGTACCAATGGTTTCGCTATCTTGTACATTATTATGGATGTCAGTGAAGGTAAGGAGGCATCTTTATGAAGTGCTGGGCGTCTTCATTTTATCGTGTGGTGGCAGTGCGTATGCATTAATTAGCATATTTTCGCAGTGGCCAGGTACGTGCCATTGCAGACTTGCGATCCATGCTGAATCAGGCCCTGAGATCTCTGCATTGCTATTAATATGTAGGATGTAAAGCTCATTTGCTTGTCTATTGCAGTGTGCTGAGGGAACTTGTTTTTACTTGCCTAAGATTAGCCCCTTCCTTACATACACCTGTGATTTCCCAGGAAATTGATAGAACAACTGCCATTTTGTGTATCACCTTTCCTTTATAGCCAGCATTACCTATTTAGTACTTTTTGCAACAGTAGCTCTTCTGTGGGATCGTCGCAGATGGGCTAACCTTCGCTTCCCACATGCCTGGTTCAACAGTTATCCATCCTTGGACAATTTTTTTGTAGGTACTAACCACTGCATAATAGGAACATCCCACAAAACTGCCATTTTGGAAATGCTCTGACCCAGTCAGAGATGCTCTGATGGAATCGGTATGACATACCACCGAACTAAATCCCGGCGGATGTAATACCGATGCTGGAAGGCAGAAGAATGAAGATTCCAACAGGGGAAGTGTTTAAGCTATACCTAACCCTTCCCTCCACTAACCCTCCCTTAGGGGTGCCTAACCCTAACCTCCTCCCTAGTGCCTAACCCTAACCTCCCGCCAGGGGTTACTAAACCTTACCCCTCCTCCCCTAACCCTCCCAGGTGGTTGCCTAGCCCTAACCTCCCCTCGCGGGTGCCTAACCCTAACCACCCCTTCCACTAGCATAACCCTCCTGGGGGGCTGCCTGACCATAAATCCCCCCAGGAGCCCCTAACCCCCTCCCCTGTGGATATCCGCTCCTGACGCCCGGCTTACCTTCATTCGGTATGCCAGGCATCAGGATTTCGGCATAGAGATAATGATGGGCGCTGGGATTTCCACGCCTATCATTAGTCCCATGCCGGGATTTCAGTCGGGAATCCGGCGGTCGGAATTTCGACTGCTGGCTTCCTCACCGCATACTGCTCTGACCTAGCCATCACAATTTGGTTCTTGTCAAAGTCCCTTGTCAAAAGTCACTCAAATGCTTATGTTTGCCTATTTTTCCTGCTTTGACAACATCAACTTCAAGAAAGTGTTCAGTTGCTACCTCATATATCCAACCCCTTGACAGATGCCAGTGTAACAAGGTAATCAATAACATCTACTTTATCGGTCTGTGGTTTTAATGTTATTGAATACTCTTACTGAAATGTATTTAATACTTCATACAAAAGCCTTTGTTGGTAATGACAACTTCAAGATGCCTCCTGTATTGGAGAAACTAGTTGCATGCATTGCTCAAGTGTGATTTTGGCCCATTCTTCCACACAGTCTTCAAATCTTGAAGGTTCCATGGGCCTCTTTTATGAACTCTGGGCCCGATTCAGACCCGCTCGCTAGATGTGTTCGCACGCAGCCAAAGTCTGCAAATCCCGTGATCGCAATCCAATAGCATGCCCACTGTCTTGGCGTGCGATCGCGTTGTGTATTTAGATTCCCACCAGCCTGTCTTAAGATGCCCACTTTCCCTTAGTGATGCACATCATCTCCAGGAAGTGTATGCAACAATTGGTAACATCGAACCCATACGCAACACTTGTGGCTGACCATACCCTACCGCAAGCATTGCGAGTGCTCCAGTGTGAAATTCAGCCATGTGACGTGTATTACGATGCTGCGTCTTAATTATGCACGCCTCTGAAATGGCGTTAAGATGCTCAGACACGCCTGCGGTTGCACCACCACTCCCGTTTCCATCGACCAACCTGTTACCACTCACAAACTGCTCATCCTGTCACTCAAGCTAGCGAGGCTTCTGTGTACAAGGGGCGATCGCTTCCAGATAGCATGGACTGGTTTGCACACGCGCGTAGCATTTTATGCACAGATGGCAAACATCGACAGGCTATGTTCGAATGCAGCCTAGCGAACGGGTCTGAATCAGGCCCTCTGATCTTTAGTTCTTGGATTCAAGTCAGGTGATTGGCTGGGCCATTCTAGCAGCTTTATTTTCTGTCTCTGAAACCAATTGAGTGTCCTTGGCTGTGTGTTTGGGATCATTGTCTTGCTGAAATATCCACCCTAGTTTCATCTTCAGCATCCTGGTAGATGGCAGTAGATTTTTATCAAGAATGTCTTGGTACATTTTTCCATTCCTCCTTCCTTCAATCACATGATGTTTGCCAGTACCGTATGCTGAAAAACAGCCCCACACTATGATGTTCCCACCTCCAAATTTCACTGTTGGTTTGGTATTTTTGGGGTGATGTGCAGTGTTATTTCTCCTCCAAACATGGTGTGTATTATGGCATCCAAAGAGTTAAAGTTTGGTCTCATCTGACCAGACTATGGCCCTCATTCAGAGGCACTCGCAAGAAGCGAGCGCTCATTCTGAATGAGGGTGACTGCTTCATTTTTGAAGTGCGGCCTCCTGGTCATTAGGTAAGCTGTGGGTTACCACCCACAGCTTAACGACCGACCAGGTTGTTGGTCGCAATGGTGAACATTATCGTGACCATCGGGGCTTGTGACGAGACCCTAAGGTTGGGTCTCAGCAGCCGCAAGCCCCAGGGAGCTTCCTGCTCTGAAACAGCCGCCCACAAAACAGCCTCCATTTTGGAAACCACTCCCGGCCCACCTACAAAACGGGGCGAGCTGTCGATCAACATCGACAGCTGCCCCTTTTGTAGAGATCTCTGGAGCGAGAGTTTCTCTCTCGCTCCAGGGATTGCGCACGTGCAGTGTGGCCGCTGCGCATGCGCAGGGCTAACTATCGACCCGGTTGTGAGCAACCGGAGGGGAATGGGATTGAGACACAGTGGCAAGGAAGTGTCCTTGCAGGACTTGCCAGGGTCAACAGAATGATGGGAACTTGATAAATGCATTTGAAAATGTTGTAGAGATAAATGGTAGAGTAATCATGGCTTTACCAGCAGACTGTGTACCATACTTTGCATTCAAAAATGATTTGTTATATTGTGTAACCTATTTGCAGGGTAAGAGTAGACCAATTGTTGGTTCCCCGGAAACACTAGCAGTTGGTGTTCAGGGCGGCTCATACACACCTGTGGGGTGGCCATTTGGGGGTGGAGAAAACTCTCCAGGGTATTCAGTTAAGATTCTTCTGGCCCGGCATTCATGCGGCAGTAAACAGGTATTGTAAGGAATGTCCAGTGTGTCAGAAGTCTGCACCCCGGCCAGGGTTTAGGACACCCTTGTTTTCACTCCCTGTCATTTCTGTACCTTTTTGAGAGAATTGGTATGGATCTGATGGGGCAGTGGAAAAATCTGCTTGTGTGCATCAATACATATTAGTGGTGGTAGATTATGCCACAAGGTACCCGGAGGCCATCCCCGCTACGTAACATGAAATCTAGCACTATTGCCCGGGAATTGTTGATGCTATATACCGGCTTGGGAATACCAAAGGAGGTCTTAACGGACCAAGGTACCCCTTTTTGTCTCTAAACTTATGAAAGATGTGCCGACTGTTAAAGGTGGATAGGATTACTACCTCAGTTTACCACCCGCAAAAAGATGGGCTTGTTGAACGATTTAACCAGACCCTTAAACAAATGATAAAAAGGGCAGTGTCTGAGGAAAGCGAGATTGGGACTTACTCCTACCCTATTTAATGTTTGCAATGCGAGAGGTGCCCCAATCCTCTATGGGATTTAGGGCCTGATTCAGAACCGGACGCTATTTGCGGTCGTTCGTCCAGAAAATAGGGGTGGCTATTCAAATGAACCGTTCGCTCTTTGCGGTCTGTTCACGCCTCTATGTCTGAACGAGCGAACAAAACTAGCGGTCGTTTTTTAAAAAAATACGCCCCCTGGCCGCTCGCATCCTACGTCATGTCCGCTATTTATTAGATTAATCGAGTACATCGACCAGCTTATGAACTGCTCGCTATTCTTGTGGTTGGTTTTTGCTACCACAATCTTGCGAGCAGTTCTGGCTATAAAATAACCCAGTGACGTGGTCAATGACGCTGCTGTATTAATTATGCACACCCTTAAAATGCCCGTTTTGACCTTTAAGCACGCCTGCGTTCGGATCTCCACTCCCCGTTTTCAAGCACCTTCCCCTGTTACCACCCACATACGCCTCATTCTGTCACTCAAAATAGCAGGCATTCGCTATTTAGCGAACAAACGATTTTCAGCCGCATTGACTGGTTCGCACATGCGTATTACAATCCATGCGCAATTGGGCAAACATCGCTCGGAGCGAACGAGCGGCTCTGAATCAGGCCCTTAGTCCCTTTTGAACTCTTCTATGGGAGGCAACCTAGAGGGATTTTAGATCTGTTGAAAGAAGGGTGGGAACAACATTCATGCCAAAAGCCTAACATCGTTCAGTTTGTGACCAAATTGTATGACCGTTTCAAGGCAAATTGCACCACTCGTGAACAAGCGCATGGATAGGGCACAACAGCGGCAAAAAACGCTGATCTGACATGACTGTGGTTAATCAGTCTTTTTAAACCGGGAGACAAGGTACTGGTTCTGGTACCCACCACTGAAGGCAAAATGTATGCCCAGTGTTATGAGATCATAGAGGCAATGGGACCTGTTAATTATAAGGTTTGACAGTAGGGTAGAAGGAAAGAAGTGCAAATTTACCATGTAAACCTGATTAAAACCCTGGAAAGAGTGCTGGCCAGCCCTTTTTGGTTGCCAAGAAAACCCCAGAATGTCAGGTACCCATTGAAGTTACCCTTAATCCCCACCAGAAACAGGAGGCAGTGAGTTTAGTAGCATGGCACCAAGATGTGTTCTCTGTCATTCCGGGAAAAACCCAAATTATCCAGCATGACAAAGTTACTCCTCCCAGGGTGGTAATATAGTCGAGGTCACTGTATACCCGAGGCAAAGCAGGCAGCGGTTAAATAGGAAGTAGAGGAAATGCTGCACCTAGGGGTCATAGAGTATTAAATAGCGAGTGGAATAATCCCATAGTTTTAATGCCTAAGCCTTCAGGTGCTTTAAGATTCTGCAATGATTTTCGCAAATTAAATAAAGTGTCACAGGTTGATTCTTATCAGATGCCCCGGGTGGACGAGCTAGTGGAAAATTTAGCAAACAGCCAGTATCTTACCACACTAGATTTGACAAAAGGGTCTAGGCAGATTCCTTTAACTGAGGCTGCTAAGACCAAAACAGCCTTCTCTAGCCCAGAAGGTTTGTTTCAGTATAAAATGCTGCAGTTTGGTCTGCATGGGGCTCCGACAACCTTACAGAGGGCTATGAACAGGTTGCTGCGACCTCACAAGGAATATGCAGCTGCATATCCAGATGACATAGCCCTCTTTAGCCCCGACTGGGAGTCACACCTAGCAAGAGTAGAAGCAGTGTTGCAATCTTTACGGGCACATGGGTTCACTGCTAATCCTGAGAAGTGTGCCATTGGAATGGTGGAGGCAAAATATTTGGGATATATTGTAGGCAGAGGGCAGGTAAAACCTCAGCCCAGTAAGGTGTAGACGGTCCTCACATGGCCTAAACCCAAATGTGAATCCCAGCTCAGAACATTCCTTGGCCTAGTGGGTTACTGCAGATTCATTCGTGATTTCGCCACTAGGGCAGCACCATTAATGGAGTGTATTAAAAAACAGTCATCAGACAAGATACTGTGGTTTAGAGCAGTAGAAGCTGCATGGCTTGTGTGCAGAAACTGTTTTGCAGGCTCCTAACTTTAAAAAGCAGTTTATATTGCAGACAGACTCCTCAGGTACAGGATTGGTGGCAGTCCATTCCCAAATGGTAGAAGGGGAAGAGAAACCCATCCTTTACCTCAGCCGGAAATTTTGCCTAAGGAGCGCAAGTACTCCACTGTGGAGCAAGAGCGCTTGGCAATCAAGTGGGCAGTAGACTCGTTAAAATATTATTTGTTGAGGCGGGAGTTTGTGTTTGGTTACAGATCATGCCCCTTTACAATGGATGCACATGAACAAAGAAGTGAATGCTCATGTAACCCGCTGGTTTTTGTCTTTGCAGCCATTTGAGGGTCAGCATTGTCCGGGCACACAGCACCTCAATGATTATGCCCTATCCAGGAAGTTTGTTGGGCCCGATCCTCCAAGCAACCCTATGGTGAAGCTAGAGGAGGAGGAAGAGGGTGAGGATAGCGAACTGTGGAAATGGCAGAGAGCTGTGTACCTGGACGGATGGCTCAAATAGATGTGGGCGAGGCAGATAGATCGCCTGAAAGTGTTTTAGCTTCACCAGGGTGGTTGAAGCTAAGGGGGAAGGAGTGTGACAGGGTCAGCATAATGCCACATTAAGTAAATGTGGAATATCCAGATCTCCCAGTTTTGGCAGAGCAAAGGCAATAGGATTGTGTATATGTCCAGTTCAGGTGTTGCCTCAATCAGTGCCTGGAAAGGCAGCTGATTAAAGACACATGTGAGAAGCTGGTTTAAGAACTGCAGAGACACTGGGGAAACTGAGCCTGATGGTGAAATAGTTGCCCAGCCTCTAGGCCTGGGGGTGACTAGTGTTAGGGTTCCTGGACCTGTGAATCCACTGAAGAAATATTGCTGTATTGGAAGACTTTGTATGCCATCTTGCCTGTGAAACTGCCTTTTCATGTGTACTTGCCTGTGGTGAGCAATAAAAGCTACTGATTGATTTTACCTGGTCTATGTGATTCTTGATATAGATATATAATATATATGTCTCTGAATCTAAAAAAAACGTCATTCCCCCATAGAGAACTCCCGAGGGGGGAGGCATGGTGTTTAAGAGTCTACACCTCAATTTGGCATGGTGCTGCATGCCAAATTTCAGGGCAAAACCATAAAAATTAGGATTTGGGAGTAATCTAAAGCTCCAAATGTCAGTTTTTTGTTTTTTTCCTGACACTCAGGAATACTTTTCTGCTGTTCTCTATAAAGGAGTTTGGGAAGGCATAACTCAGGGTAGGGGGTGAATTTAGACTTGAGGTTTGTTTTATTAGGTAGCGATTGTTCCAGGGTAGGTGCTTTTGGGGTCCAGGTAATTGAGAAATTTATAGTTTTTAAACTATTACCTCACTAATCCGTCATTATAGAGATAGGAAGTCAACTTGTTGTTGTGCAGCCTCAGTAGGTGTCTCCAGCAAGTGGTGTATGTACTGTGGCTTCATTTGGGAGCACAAACATAGCTGCATTTTAGTTATTAGGCAGCCACACATACCTGAGCACACAAAGACATAGAGTGACCAAAGCGATCCAGGGAGGCTCCATTGCGCTACCGTGACACCTCCTGTGAGCCGCTGGTGAAGAGGAGACTAGAGGGGCCCGCCAGCCGAAACCGTCGGCTTGCGGGAGTACGGCAATTCCAACGCGATCTGGCTTGTGGGGCAGCTGGAAGATATCGGAGAGGCAGCCAAGGTTGGCCAGCAGCAGCGGGAATCTGACAGTACAGCCAGGCGTGAGCAGATCGAGGGTGGCAGCCCATCGCAGACAAGGAATCGTGCTTCGGGGCATCAACCTAGGAGCTGGTAATTACAGCGCCCCACTTACCCTTGCTCTTCCCCCTCGGTCACCCAACGCCCAGTGCCAGCTCCCAAGGGCCTCCTCCCACCTCCGGTCCCTCTGTTCCGGCCGCAGACTGGGACATCCAGTGGCAAGACTCCCCAACCCCCCCAGCTGCTCCTGGCTTCCAGCTTGCATATACAACCACCTGTCATGATCCAGCAGTTGCTCGTATATACATCCCAGACCCTCTCTGCTTAGCAAGCCTCCGCTTCCTTTGCCCAGCTGGCCCCCGCTTCTTATCAGCAGCTGGTGTGGCTGTGTCTTCTTCCCCACCCCCCCCTGGTGCCGGCTGCGCCCCTCCACCAGGAGCAGCCCCAGGGTGATTATTTCCACTACCAACAGGCGGCCTACCCACAATGGCCTTCTGCCCAGCAGCTCCCTGCCCCCTACCCTCCCAGATTTCCGCCTACCAACAGCAGGCTCCCCCCCCCCCCACCCCTCGCAGGCTCCCACCTTCTAGCTTCAGCAGACCTCCCTTCCTACCCCCTACAAGATCAGTCACCCTAACGGCAGCTAGCGTCAGCCTCCTATATGTGTGTGACAGGCCGCCTCCCAACCCCCCTGTGTGTGGCAGGTTGCCTCCCTCCTGCATGTCACATCACGTTTGGTGCGTGTCCCTTTAAATTCTTCTGCACCTAGGGGAGCTGCGACTGTTTGCAGCCGCAGCACAGCCTTCGATGGAGCCGGAAGCAGGTACTCAGGCAGTGGTCCCTGGGAACTTCCTGCCCGCAGCCTATTGCTGCACGGGACTTCAATGTTGCCGGTCCCAGTAAGTGGCTGCCAGTGTCCGGCACAGTGTGACATGTTGTAACGACATTCCCCTCCCTCACCTGTATAGAAATACAATCCCTCCCTCATACCTGTAGTAACTTACTCCAGAGGTGAGGAAGGGGTATAAAACATGCCCCTCCCTCACACCTGCAGTAACACATTATCACTGCTCACCCCTGTAGTAAAACTTTCCCCTCTCGCCCATGTTGTAACACATTCCTTTTGACACCTCGTAGTAACACATTTGACATTTCTCTCCCTCACCTGTGTAGTAACACATTTCCTTCCCTGACTATTCAAATAGTGGAGCCACACCCACTGCCAGTGATGCACTTGGGATGACAGGTAGTGGTTGAATTCTGCACTGTTCTGCAGCCACAATGAGTCAGTCAGACAGGACAAATATCTTTTTATTTTAGTTTTCAGACAAGAAGAAAATACAAAAAGGTAACAAAATACTCGAGTAAGTATAACAAAAATAAGCCATTAAATATGACTGAGTAAATACAAACATACTGCTCAAAGATATAAAGACATAAAAGTCGACCAGGAAACAAACAGTCATTACCAAGTATCTCAGACTGAATACAAATGAGTTCGAACAATGTAGAAATAAGGAACTCTAAAAAAAAAAAAAAAAAAGCTCCCATTTCAAAAATCACATAAAAACTGTAACGATTGAGAACTTCAAGGCTCCAGATTCTGGTATTCTATCAGATAAAACACTTCATATCCTTAGCCAACTAATACAAAATAATACAATAATATAAAGAAAAACTAAAATAAATAAATAGACAATATGCATAATGAAGAAGAAAGAGAGGGAATAGAATAGGGGGGGGGGAGAGATAAGTATGTTTAGGAGTTTCTAGGACTGAATCTTCTATAGTAGAGACCTTTTTAATAATTTAATACCGAAAATTTGCACAAAAGTCTTCCAAAATCCTCAAGGAAAACAGACATAATATATGAGTTAAACCAATTTTTGGTGTAGGTACCATGAAGTGGTTTCAAAAATGTTGTTAATATGGGTTTGAGTGGAGTTATCCAAGTGAGATATATATAAAAGCCCCATTTTCTCTGGAAACGTTCCACCCCCTTCTCTATATCCGGGAGAGTATCTCGCCGGTCAAAATAAAGCACTTGAAGTATCATACGTTTGACATCACCAAGAAAAGGAGGGGTCCTTACTGTCCAATTCATGAGAATCACTTTCTTAGCGATCGTCACTATTGTCGCAAGGAGTGGAATAACTGTTTTCTTATTATGAGGGAATACATTCCAATTACTAAAATTCGCAAGAATTAAAGCTAAGGGATCTTTTAGTAGATGTAGTGATAACAAATCATTTATAAAGCACATAAGTTTATCCCAGAATTTGCGGATGCGTCCACATTCCCATATATTGTGCCAGAAGGTGGCTTTAGAGGCTTTGCACTTCACACATTGTCCAGTCTCCTCTACTACCATATGAGCTCTGCTACTCTGTGAAATATAAGCCCTGTGTAAAATCTTCACATGGACTTCCTGTAGGCGTGCTGAGTGTAACATTTTCAGGGTGGATTCATAATAACTTAAAAGAATTTCAGGAGAATCTATTGTGGGGATATCTACGGCCCATCTCATCGCGCATTTATGCCATAGAGATTTTGCTTTAGAAGAAGTGAATTCAGTCGTCAAAAATTTAGTTTTGTAATTATTTTGCATTGTGAATGTAAATATGGAATCTAATGCATCTTTTGCATTTGGGTCCGTCAAAGCAGGAGATATGTGTTTGAATAAAATGTCTGACTTGGAGATACATAAAAAATTGGGAGTTAGGAAGATTGAATTTATCCTTAAGAATTTGAAAAGAAAGAAGGGTGCCCCTTGGGTCAAAAACATCTTTGATTTTTGCAAGGCCTTTAGCCTTCCAAATGAGGAAGTGGGAATTATCTAAACTTGGGCTAAACATCGGATTACCCCAGAGAGTGATGTATTTAGTAGAGCAGGCGTTTCGGTTGAGTCTCTGGTTAATGTTCCACCATGCCTTGCAAGTGTCACAAAAAATTATATTACCTAAAATGAGATTAGGGAGTTTGGGTTTAGGTGTGTGTAAAAGGGCACTTGGAGCAAAAGGAGAAAGTAGTTCTGTCTCCAGAGACAGATCCGTATAGATACTACGTCCAAGACACCAATCCAACACATATCTATAAAATACAGCTTCAGATCTGGAATGCCCAAGCCACCTCTCCCTCTGTCACCCTGAAGCTTAGCAAGAGCTATTCTGGTCTTCCCACCCCGCCATAAAAACTTGGAGGTAGCCTTCGAGTAAGCATTAATATAATTTTGAGTAAGAGCAATAGGAAGCATTTGAATCAGATAGGACACAGTGTACCAGGGTCTTTTAATGGAAGCAGACACTGTTCTTTAGCAAATACAGATAATAGCCTGGAATAGCAGGCCTAGAAATCAAATAAACAGGTGTACTCAAATAACCCAGCACCAAAGTCTCTAGAGTTCAGTCTGCTGCCATGCTTTCCAGCACAGCTATTCAGTCGGTCCCTGGCACTAATCACACTCTGGCCCACTCGCTGGCCACTATTTGGCATCAGTGGCCAGAGCACTGGGTGAATAGAAGTTTTAAACTCTTCCTGTCTTTAGTAACGACTTGCAGCTGGGCTTGTGCAACCTTGAAAACCCATAGTTCCAAATCTCCATTTCTGCTGCAAACTGCACAGGCTTTGCTTTAGAGGGTGCTGATCCCACCAGAATGTGGGTAATTCAGGTGAGAGACAACCACTCTGACCACAATATATAATGTTTGTTCCTTGAAATGGGTAAATGAGTCGAGATAAGCTGCTAGGTTGTGGCCTAGGATCGGCTGTTACTCACGTCAGCGCCGGCTTCCCCTGACCTCTCGAGCGGTCAGACGCCAGGTGCGGCGGTGAGTGACTCGCTGAGGATTATACCTGGGGTCTGCTAGGACATCCATGTGCTCTCTCTGTGATTTGGTTTCTGTGGTTACTGTCATGTACGCAGCCATGACAATTTACATTACCTGATTAGCCTTTTACCCAACGGTAGCATTGGTTGCTGTCAGCTGACACTATCCTCCAACAGACTGCTACCTTAGGGTATTTAACCGGGCTTTGGACAACAGGTTTTTCTTTTTTGCTCCTCTCCCTGATGTCACACTGAGATAATACATACCTCAGTTTCTTTCTGGGTGACTAAGATATACAATATTGAAAACGTATCCAAATTCATCCCGTAGTTTTTGCATGATGTCTGCATGAACAGACAAACAAAAATTCAGAATTTTTTTTTTCGTCTCCACAGTTCATGCACAGTCCCAAAGAGTACATTTCTGCAGAAAAAAAATCTATATACAGACACAACCATTACAACTTCATTATAAGTACAGATAGAAGATATATACTGCAGCAGTTGGACTGTTTTCTACTGAACTCCCTGATTGAAGCTCTAGAATTTATTCAAAGCTTAGGGATCTATTTACTAAGCAGTGTTATGGTGCATACACACGGTCAGATTTTTCATCAGATTTGAACGAGAACGATTTTAAAAATCGTTCAAATCTGATGAAAAAATCGTTCATGTATACATACATGGACGATGAACGATGCGCGTTCACGTTTGTCAGAGAACGATATCTGAGATCTGACATGTTTGCAGTCAGATTTGTCAGATATCGTTCTTTTTCTTCAGATATCGTTCAAATTGTTCACTGTTGCTTGTTTTGAACGATTTAAACAATTTTTTTCATTGGTGGCCACTCCCCAAGGTTCCATTTTGTGATCAGCGCGACGCAGAGCCAGCAGTACAAGCCGGTGGCGCAGAAGAAGACGCCCAAGACACTCAAAATAAGGTAAGTGTATTTTTTTTTTTTTTTTTAGGAGCAGCATTTGAAAGCACTGGGGGCCGGCAGCATGGGGGTTTAATAAGGATACCAGCGGGCCATCAGCAGCGGGGGGGAAGGGGGGGCTGGAATGGAGGACACACGCGGGGACATTGATTTCGATATGACCTGCGGGCCATCAGCTGCGGGGGGGCTGGAATGGAGGACACACACAGGGACATTGTTTTCGATATGACCTGCGGGCCATCAGCAATGGGGGCAGTGCTGGGGGGGCTGGAGTGGAGGACACACAAGCGGGGACATTGTCTTCGATATGACCTGCGGGCCATCAGCTGCGGGGGGGGAGGGGGGGCTGGAATGGAGGACACACAAGCGGGGACATTGTTTGGGATATGAGCTGCGGGGGCAGTGCGGGGAGGGGGGCTGGAATGGAGGACACACAAGCGGGGACATTGTTTGGGATATGAGCTACGGGCCATCAGCTGCGGGGGGGGCTGGAATGGAGGACACACAAGAGGGGACATTGTTTGGGATATGAGCTGCCAGCCATCAGCAGCGGGGGCAGTGCGGGGGGCGTGGCTAGAATGGAGGACACACAAGTGGGGACATTGTTTGGCATATGAGCTGCGGGCCATCAGCAGCGGGGGCAGTGCGGAGGGGGAGGGGGGGCTGGAATGGAGGACACACGCAGGAACATTGTCTTCGATATGACCTGCGGGCCATCAGCTGCGGGGGGGGGGAGGGGGGGCTGGAATGGAGGACACACAAGCGGGGACATTGTTTGGGATATGAGCTGCGGGCCGTCAGCAGCGGGGGCAGTGCGGGGGGGTAAATGTTGGACACACCAGCGGGGACATTGTTTTTTATATCAACAGCGGGGGCTGGGCGGGGTGATGGGGGACATGGAGGCGACACCAGTTGTGGACAATGTATTCAGCGGGGCATCAGCGTTGCCACTGCTGCAAAACCTGGCATGTTGTTATTTTATCATCTGCGATGTTATGGGAAAACCTGGCATGTCATATAGGACCTGCCATACTGCAGCAAAACCTGGCATGTTGTTACTTTATCATCTGTGGTGTAATGGGAAAACCTGGCATGTCATATAGGACCTGCCATGCTGCTGCAAAACCTGGCATGTTGGTTATGTGACAGAAGCCCTCACAGGTATCACGGGTAGAGGCACAGCACGTGCTAGCGCATAAATGGATCTCAGCGACATAGGATATAGTATTTTTGATGGGCCAGCTTTTTTTTTAATATTAAGATAATTGATATACGTGTTTTTTTGAATGTCTCTTTGAATCTTTGTATTTCAGACATGCCTGGTAACAAGGAATACTGGACAGGATTTCTTGAAATCTACCAAGCCAATGAGTGTCTGTGGAATATGCAATTGAAAGATCGGGGCTTGAAACACAAGGCCTATGTGAAACTGCAGGAGTATTGCAAGGCCCTGAACAAAAATGTAACCATTGACTGGGTAAAGCAGAAGATCAATAATTTCCGAACAACCTTTATGCGGGAGCACACAAAATATGAGAATGCCAAACGTTCGGGAGCTGGGGCAGATGAGGTGAAGAAACCAACATTATGGTATTACGACATCCTGTCCTTCGTCCTGACGAAAGAGGCGGAGACACAGTCAGTTAGCTCACTGGAGGTGAATCCTCCTATTGAAGTAGCGGAGAATCAGGATTCTGTAAGTTCATGGACTATATAGTTTTTTAAAATATTCTAGAACCTGTTAAATATAGTTTTCCAATACTATGTAGTGATGTAGGTGTTTTTTTATTTTTTTTATTTTATACATTATTTTGATTTAATTTTTTAAATTTTTTGTTTTTTTAATAATAATTTGAAATTAATTCATATTTTCTTTCCTTGCTTCGTCCTACGGAGGAAGTGGATCCTGAGCCTCCAACCAGTGAGCTAATGGAACTTGAGGCAAGCATTGTGGAGGCGCCACCAACAACACCGCAGCCCCAGCCAGCGGCGAAGAGGCGGAGGTTGGCAGCCAAGGGGGCGCAAGCCTCAAGTTCCAGACCTGATCGGGCTGAAAGATTTTTAACACGTACTGAGGAGGTTCTTCAGACAAATTCGGATGACTTAACAGTTTTCGGTATCAACATGGGCAATGAGTTGAGGAAAATGAAGCCCCGAACCCAATTTCTTTGCCGGTGGCTTATATATGGGCTTATTTATCATGGTATGACAGATGAGGTGGATGAAACCACGACGATAAGCCCATACATACCCCAGCAAAGTCTTCCCACGGAAATAAGTACCAGTCACCTCCATGCGCCAATTCCCCCAATTCCTCCTCCACAAATGTCTCCCCGTTCTGCGTCGGGATCCCCTCCGTCACCGTCAAACCTTCCTGGGCCGTCCTCAATTGCCCTTCACTCTGCTGTTGGGAGTGCATTGGCCACTCTTGCCCATGAGGATATTTTGGATACCTAATTTTTGTAGACACGTTTTTTTATGGCATGTTTGTTCATTTTTTTTCTGCCCGATTTCTCCTTCTCTTTCGTCTGGATGTTGGACACTTGCTCATAATACCATAATGTTGGACTCTCTTCACCTTATCGTTGCCCTTCCTTTGGAATGTTTGGCATTCCATATTTTTTGTTGACTTCCGCTGACATTGTTCGGAATATTTTTTGATCTTCTGCTTTACCCAGTTTGGGTTGCATTTGTTTTTTGGCCCATGCAATACTTCTGCAGCAGCTGATGAAGCCTTGTAGCCCCGATCTGAGTATTCTTTATTTTCAAGGCACTCATTGGCTTGGCACTACCCAGAATATCCTGTCCAGAATTCCTGGACGATTTTTTTTTTTTGGATAATAAAAATTAAAAATTATATTTATTTTAAAATTCAAAATTCGTCTGTCTTTATTTAAAAATGTATTTTAATTAAATATTATTAAGCAAAACAATTAATGTCTTTAGTATTTGCAATTTATAACTATTGTTTTAAATCTGTGACTAGACAGTGGGGCCGATTTAGTCCCCCCTTGCACGCGCAGAATGCCTACAAGTGGGTCGATGTTCAATCATCCTGGACGCTTGCTAAAGCTGTGGGTGGTCACCCACAAGTTAATGAGCGGCCAGGAGTATGGTTTTAATAAACACATTTTCCACCCTGATTCCGAACATTTGTAGATGATTAAAAACAATGTTTTTGGACATATTTTACAAAATACCCAAATTGGCTCTGGGGGGCTGGCTTTGCGAAAAAGGGCCCTAGATATTTTAATAATTGCGTATATTTGCAGTAGGGGGGAAATCCACACTTATTTAACTATTTATTTTACAGTGAACTGACAGGTGCCACATAGCTGCTAGCACTTGTAGTTCCACAAGAGCATAATGACAGGCATGCTGGAACTTGTAGTTCAACTGTAAGAAAAATTAAGATAATTTGCCCAACACATTATACCCATACACAACACTGAAAGGGATAGGGAGAAGAGTGCAAGGCTTCAGCGTAAGCCGGGGGTGCTGGGGAGGGGGGTAAACTTCTTTGAGGGGTTCCCCACTCCCCCAAAATCCCTGGCTTACCCTAAGTGATTTAGGGTGGTAATGCTTTGGACCTAGAGGCCAGGAGTTTGGGTCTCTGAAGCTTTGGAGTTACTACCAGGTCTGTATAATTTTGTAATGTACAAGAACAAAAAAAGTAAAGCGACAACTTAAAAAAGCCAACACAGGAAAACATACAACAAAGAAGGGTTCAATTTATTTTTCCTGGTAAATACAAATTGTATGTCATGTAATTTTTTCCAAACTTTTAAGCACGGTCTGCCAGCCAGGGAACGGCACCTTCACCATTAAAATAAGAGACGTATCGGTCCCTGATTTGCTTGGCCCCTGCTGTGACACCTTGGGGAAACAAGGGAGGATTGACAGAGGACCAGTTTGGAAGTGCCAGTTCAGTGGAAACTCCTGTTGTCAAACTGGGTTGTCCTTGGGTTTTACGCAGCAAAAGGTTATGTAAGACACATGCTGACAGAAACACCCAATTTATCATATCCACACGCAGATTTATAGCCGTGTGGAAAACTCTAAAATGATTACTCAAAATCCCAAAGGCATTCTCCACTGTTCTTCTGGCTCTGGATAGACGATAGTTGAAAATTCGCCTTTCTGGTATCAATGTTCTTCGGGCAAATGGCTTAAGGACATGTTTGTGCAAGGCAAATGCCTCATCACCCACAAATACAAATGATAACCCATGTGAACAATCATTAGCAGTAGGAAGTTGTAACATGTTCTTCTCCATCCTTTCATAAAATGTTGTGTTTTTAAATGATCCACCATCGGAGGCTTGACTATTCTTTCCTACATCAATGAAGATAAATTCATATTTGGTAGAAACTATTGCCATTAGGACGATACTGAAGTAGCCCTTGTAATTAAAGTACAAGGAGCCAGTATTGCTGGGTTGGGTAATCCGGATGTGCTTGCCATCAATGGCACCACCGCAATTTGGAAAATCCCATCTCCTTTCAAATTCCGCAGCAATGTTCTGCCAATCGGCAACTGTAGCAGGGAACTGAAATTAAAAACATAAAATATGTTTCAGCACATTTAATTCTTAATTTGATGATCAAAAAATAACAGTATTTACAAGGGTCAATTTACTATGCAGTGTTTTCAGAGACAGAGTGAAACAACAATAAAGGTGACGGGCAATTGGGGTGTTTGTGAAAAGACAATGTGAAACTGTTGAAATGCCATCCTTACATAAAATCAAACTTGGTGTCCAAAATAATACATCCTAAAAAAACAACTTAGCAAGGCCGGTTTAATGGGGAGGGAGGGTTAAAATGAGTGTTTGTACAATGGCCCACAATCACATGGGTTTACCAAAACTACTGGCCCATGTCTCAACCTGCCGCTGGTGTGCCCTCTGCTTGCGTCGTGTAAACTGCAGGGAGCGCAGGATGAAAAAAAAAACTACATACATCCAGCCACCAGCTGCCCCACAATCCATTTTCTCAAGGGAACGGCAAATGAAGAAAGACGTGATGACTTATACTGCAGTGCAATAGAAGAGTTGAGTCTTGGCGAAGGGTAAATTACGTTTGTGTCAGGTGCGTGAATTAAGCTATTTTTCTGACCATTATTTTTGATGTATGTCATAGGGGCACTGTCAATGCATTAGAGTGGTGCAAAAACAGGCATTACAGTATACGGTGGCCACTATAGGGAGAACCATATAGGGGGGCCACTTCATGGGGACACAGCATAGGGTGTACTAATATCGACGACAGAACTTATTAGTTTTCAACCATGCAGGGCCGGTGCTTGCACTAGGCAAGCTTAGGCATTTTCCTAGGGGCGGCCCCCAGTAGAGAGCGGCCAGCCCACGGATAACCCACTCCACCAAATTGACGGCTGCCCACTGACATTGTGTTACCATCGGGCACCTGGCTCCTCCTCTACCCCCCCCTGCCCCCCGCGCCGCCGCCAGCAAAAGCCGGAGAAGGGAGCTCACTCCTGAGCTCCGTTTTCTAGGTTGCACAGTGCACTATGGGAGTGACATCACCCATGATGTAACTTCCGTATTGCCGAGGAACGGACGCCGTGGATGGACGGCAAGTCTGGAGTGTGTTTTTTTTTTTTTTTTTTTTGGATGTGTGTGTGCGCCCGGCTGGGGAGGGGTGGTTACTACAGGGGGCATTCCTTTTGGGGGCACTACAGGAGGCCAAAGTGCAGGGAGCATTACTACATAGGGCACTAATAGGGCATTAGAACTGCCATCACTACAGGGGCCTTTACTACTGGGGCCACTGCAGGGGGCATTACTACTGGGGGCACTAATACAGAGGGCATTATTACTACTGGGTGCACTGTATAATGGCCACCATTACAGTGGGCAATGCATATTGACAATTGACATTGTCATATTGCAAATTGACATTTCCCACATGACAGTGCCCATCTGACATTACCCATGTGGTAAATGTCTTATGCGGTAGACAAACAGTGGGTCTGATTCAGAGCCGGACGCTGTGACCAGAGCGCTCGCTCTGAATCAGGGCCATCCTACCTATTATTGGAGCGGGCTCCTGGCCGCTCGCATAGCTGACCACCCACAGCTTATGCGAGTGGCCAAAAAGATGGTCGCGATGGTCAAGACCATCGGGCTTGCAACGAGACCCTTGCGGTAGGGTCTCATCTGCCGCAAGGGTGGAGTGCTTTTGGCTCTATCATAACCAAAAGCACTCCCACTGACATCGCTTGTGATGTCAGTGGGGCCGGCCCCAGGCAGTAGGCGTTCCCATGGGAACACCTCCATCTGGGCAGCCACGCACCCGGCACGCCCACCAAAGGGGGCATACTGACAATCACCATGGACAGCACGCCCCCTTTGGTGCGAGACCCATAGCGACGGCTTGGCCATCGCTATTTGGGTCTCGCGCATGCGCACGACGGAGCTCCTTCCGTCGTGCGCATGCTCACTAGGGCAACATCGACACGCTTGCCAGCGCTCGCGAGCGGGTCTGAATCAGGCACAGTGTCCGCTGTACAGTCAGTGCGGACGCTGATGGGCTGGCGGAACGTGCCAGCTACGTGCTTGGCCCATCAGCTGGCATTCGCAAGCTATCGGTATGTGTGGTAACACACATACAGATAGTGAGTCCGTCTGGACGGCATTCTTTTTTTTGGTTGTCAAAGTTCCTGGGGATGGTGCGCAGACCAGCGCCAGGATATAGGTGAGTATATTTTATTTCACTTGCAGGGGCAATCATTAAGGATTCTACTAGAGAAGAGAACAGACCGGCTGGTATAGGTAAGTATGTGTGAGTGCAGGGCCGTAGCTAGGGTGGTGCGGCCGGTGCCGTCGCACAGAGTGCAGTAGCTCTGGGGGTGGAACCAGCCACCCACAATTACTATACGCCGGACGCCGCTGCTATATATATTAATTGCGGTAGGGACGGATTGCACTGCTGGGCCGGCCTCCTCTCTCCTCAGCAGCCGCTGTCACACACACACTGACAGCTGCGCTTAGGGCACGGCTCTCTCTATGAGCAGCAGCGGAGGCAAGGGCCAGAGATGTCAGTCTCTGGTCACTGTGACTTACGGCATTAGCGCTGCGCAGTCTCTATAGCTACAACGCATGGCCTCGCCCCCTACCTATCTCACTAGAGGTGGTGTGTCTTCTAACAATGAATACAGCGGAAGCACTACGGGACACGCGCCGCCCCTCCTTCTATGGCGCTCACGTGGGTGTGAGCCTGTGGTGCTCACAAAATCAAATGCACAGGGCAGGGCACCACACATATCGGGGCTGAACTTACCACCAGTCTCAAAGTGTGCTGTGCAAATCAGCCCTCCTCTACATCATGACCTGCACCTCGCCTGAATCACTGTTGTTTTTACAGAAGAAAAAAAAAAAAAAGGTACCATGAGGGCACTGTGCGTATTGAGGGGAAACTTGGGGACATTGTGTGTACTGGGGGGTAATATGGGGGCACTATGTATACTGGGTGGTAATATGGAGTTGCTGTGTGTATTGGGGGTGAAATAGGGGTGCTGTGTGCACTGGGGTGAAATGGGGGCAGTGTGCTGTGGGTGAAAAGGGGGTACTCTGTATACTGGGGAGTAATATGTAGGCACTGTGTGTACTGGGGCAATACGTGGGCACTGGGGATAATACGGGGCCATTGTGTATTGGGGGCTATACGAGGGCACTGTGTACTGGGGCAATACATGAGCACTGTGTACTGGGGCCATACGTGGGCACTGTACTGGGGGGTAATACGGGGGAACTGTGTGTACTGGGGGGTATTTTGGAGTTGCTGTGTGTACTGAGGGGTAATAGAAATAGAGACACATATTGAGGGGTAATAGAAATGTTTTGGGTGATCCTGGGCAGCTACAGGGGGCTGGATAATCAGACCCACGTGTAACATAGTAAGGCTGTGTTATTGGAGTGACACAGGTGTGTTGCTGAAAGTGGTTGCTCACAGAAATGCTGAATTGCTCACATTGGAGGCCATACTCAGACGATGATCTGCACCTTGCATAGGGCTGGGGCAAGTTTAAATGATCCGACCGCTGGTGGCATCTGAAGACACAAAAGCATGATTGCAGTGTCTGTAGACGCGAAGGGGTATATTTACTAATGTATGGGTTTTTACAAGTGGAGATGTTGCCCATAGCAACCAATTAAATTCTAGCTTTTATCCTCTAGAAGCTCCCTAAATCATATCAGGAATTATTATTTATTTATTTTTGGGGGGGGGGAGCACCGATGCTCCTTCTCGCACAGGGCACCAAAATGTCTAGCTACGGCTCTGTGTGAGTGGGTAGGGGTATGAAATAAAGTTATACTTGTCACGGTGTGTATGTTTTGTCTTTATTTAACAATGTATTTTACAGTGGGGTACAGGTGCTGCATGCCTGCTAGCACTTGTAGTTCCACAAATGCAAAAAACAGACATTCTGGAACATGTAGTCCCACTGTACAGTACAAAAGTTTTACATTCTTTGCCCCCCCTTATTACCCCCATAGCCTATTAGTCCCTGCAGCCTTGGTTTGATTTCTAAAATACGGTTGACCCCTACACATTTTGTTCACCTTATTTTTAGAAACCACCCCTGGCTGCACCCCTAAACACCAAAATCTGCATTTTTTTTAACCTGCTAAAGGCTGGCAAAAATGTATCCCCCTATTTTACATTGACTTTTCACCAGCTAAAAAAAGTTTAATTAAATGTAATTCAATTAAATTGAATACGGGGATAATGAAAATCGGCAAACATATAACGTCATCGCCGATATTTTTGAGCCGATTCCAACCTTTTCCCTACAAATTTAGTACCCCAGTCACTTGGTTAAAAAAAAAAAAAAACAAAGTATGTCATTACATGCAAATAAAAATAATAATTTTAAATACCTTTACGTACTGGGGCTGGAGGGCTTGGTATATGGCCTTGCACGTCTCCGGTATGATGACGCCCAATGCCTGAGGTGAAATGAGGGAACCAAATTTCAGGTCAGCCAAGGATCTTCCGGTAGCCAAATATAGTAAGGTAACACCAGCCTCTCCTCAGCCGATATGGCCCTCCTCATATTCGTCGCTGAATAACAGGAGTCACAAGCTGCAGCAACTCCTGAAAGACGAAGTCGTCCATCCTCAAGAAATTCCGGATTATTCTCACGGATTTCCATGAGCAAAGGCATATGGGACATGGTATCCCTCCGCAAAAGCCACTCCTTTGTCCAGCAAGAGCAAGGCCTCGTCCTCCTCTCAGCCCTCTCCCTCCCAGACAAAATTGCGACTCCTGCGTAGGCCACCAACATTCGCTGACGAATGGGATCCATGTCACTATAGCACAATAAACACACTTTGTAAAAGGCAAGCCAAAAACAAAGCGGAGCAAATTAGCAATGCAACGACGTTTAGCTGGTATAAACCGAACCAAACTAGCCACAGAGCAAGAAATGTAAAGCTTTAAAATGGCCCCTAGCTTTTTATTCCCTCATGCTAGTCACACCCAGCATTTCCCTGTCAATCATTAACTTTGGACCAATCTTACTCATTTGAATTTCCACCATTTTTTTCTGTCAGATTTGTCCAATATCGTTTAACTCGTCCATCGTTTATAAAAATCGTTCAAATCGTTTACTACATCGTTACAAAAATCGTTCAAATCGTTTTAAAAAAAAAAAAATTGTTCGAACGATATCGTTAAAAAAAAATCTGACCGTGTCTATGCTCCATTAGGAAACAGAGTGAAAAGTGATAAGGTGCCAGCCAATCAGCTCCTAACTGCCATCTCACAGGCTGTGTTTGAAAAATGACAGTTGGGAGCTAATTGCCTGGCATCTTATCATTTTCTTATCACTTTTCACTCTGTCTCCTAACACTGCTTAGTAAATAGACCCCTTAATCCTATACAAAGAATCTAACCCCCTTTTGAATCCTGGATCCATTTTAAGAACAAGTTCACACTACATGAGAATTGACATTTAAGAACTTGATTACCCCTGAAGAAGTCCGGTGCGGATGAAATGCGTAGGGTTTTTATATTCAACGTGATTGCTGCTATTTAAAATGTCTTTTGGAAAAGCCTTAAAAAAAATTATACGGCATCTTCTTATTAGTGGCATCACAACAATATTATATTTTATATAAGCTGTATTTTAAGTTATGTGAATTTTATAAAATCATTATTTGATTTCATTTTGGCATTGGCCATTTGTTGGGTGATCATCTTCACGAACTGTGGAGTTTTTATACATATTGATTGGTACAAAGATCAGTGTATTTTATAAGATTGTTGTACAAATTATGGTGTTTTGGCATCTTCGAAGGTACCCTCTTCCCTATAAACATTTTACTTTTGGGTCCCACTAACAGGAGATCCTCCTCCGAGGTGCAGCTGATATTAGTAACGGGCGCAAAAAGAGTTTGTGTGTGTGTGTGTATATATATATATATGTATGTATGTATATATACAGTCAGGTCCATAAATATTGGGACATTGACAGAATTTTCATTTTTTGGCCTCTTTTCACCACCACAATGGCTTTGAAATGAAACATACAAGATGTGCTTTAACTGCAGACTTTTAGATTCAATTTGAGGGTAATTACATCCAAATCAAGGTGAACGGTGTAGGAATCTCAACGGTTTCTATATGTGCCTCCCACTTTTTAAGGGGCCAAAAGTAATGGGACTATCAACTCAAAAGCTATTTCATGGACAGGTGTGGGCTATTCCCTCGTTATTTAATTCTCAATTAAGCAGGTAAAAGGTCTGGAGTTGATTCTAGGTGTGACATTTGCATTTGGAATCAATTGCTGTCGACTCTCAATATGAGATCCAAAGAGCTGTCACCATCGGTGAAGCAAGCCATCATTAGGCTGAAAAATCAAAACAAACCCATCAGAGAGATAGCAAAAACATTAGGTGTGGCCAAATCAACTGTTTGGAACATTCTTAAAAAGAAAGAACGCACCGGAGAGCTCAGCAACACCAAAAGAACCGGAAGACCACGGAAAACAACTGTGGTGGATGACAGAAGAATTATTTCCCTGGTGAAGAAAAACCCCTTCACAACAGTTGGCCAAATCAAGAATACTCTCCAGGAGGTAGGTGTAATAGGTGTCAAAGTCAACAATCAAGAGAAGACTTCACAAGAGTGAATATAGAGGGTTCACCACAAGATGTAAACCATTGGTGAGCCTCAAAAACAGGAAGACCAGATTAGAGTTTGCCAAACAACATCTAAAAAAAGCCATTACAGTTCTGGAACAACATCCTATGGACAGCTGAGACAAAGATCAACTTGTACCAGAGTGATGGGGAGAGAAGAGTATGGAGAAAGAAAGGAACTGCTCATGATCCAAAACATACCACCTCATCAGTGAAGCATGGTGGTGGTAGTCCCATGGCGTGGGCATGTGTGGCTGCCAATGGAACTGGTTCCCTTGTATTTATTGATGATGTGACTGCTGACAAAAGCAGCAGAATGAATTCTGAAGTGTTTCGGCCAATATTACATGCTCATATTCAGTCAAATGCTTCAGAACTCATTGGACGGCGCTTCACAGTGCAGATGGACAATGACCCGAAGCATACTGCAAAAGCAACCAAAGAGTTTTTTATGGCTAAAAAGTGGAATGTTATTCAATGGCCAAATCAATCCCCTGACCTGAATCCGATTGAGCATGCATTTCACTTGATGAAGACAAAACTGAAGGGAAAATGCCCCAAGAACAAGCAGGAACTGAAGACATTTACAGTAGAGGCCTGGCAAAGCATCACCAGGGATGAAACCCAGCGTCTGGTGATGTCTATGCGTTCCAGACTTCAGGCTGTAATTGCCTGCAAAGGATTTGCAACAAAGTATTAAAAAGTAAAAGTTAGATTTAGGATTGTTTAGTTTGTCCCATTACTTTTGGCCCCTTTAAAAAGTGGGAGGCACATATAGAAACCGTTGTAATTCCTACACCGTTCACCTGATTTGGATGTAATTTCCCTCAAATTAAATCTGAAAGTCTGCAGTTAAAGCACATCTTGTTTGTTTCATTTCAAAGCCATTGTGGTGGTGAATAGAGGCCAAAATATGAAAATTCTGTCAATGTCCCAATATTTATGCACCTGACTGTATATATATATATATATATATATATATATATATATATATATTCCAGCTGGCACTCCACAAATTAAACATCCATACTCGCCCTGGTGCCATCCGAGGTGTAGTGACCTTACATGCAGGGAAAAGAAACAGCAGCACTCACGGGATTTACAAATAAGACACGTAACACAGCAGTGTAGTACGTTTGTTTCAGTCAGTGAAGACTTTTATCAAGAATGCTGTTACACACACACACACACACACACACACACACACACACACACATACACATATATATACCTGTATATATATATCTCTATCCGTAGCAGAGATTAGAAAGGCTCTCTCAGACGTATATGCAAATAAACCATCAACACTGCATGTGTATGCCAACGTTTCAGAGGATTTTAACCTCTTTTATCAAGAGGTTAAATAAAAGAGGTTAAAATCCTCTGAAACGTTGGCATACACATGCAGTGTTGATGGTGTATTTCCATATACGTCTGAGAGTGCCTTTCTAATCTCTGCTACAGATATTGTTACAGTCTCAGGACTGTTGGAAGGAGCACCCAGCATCTATACATTTAATAGGAGTGCTGGGCAAAGGACTGCATATATATATATTATAGTGTGTGGACAGCGCCCAGAAAATTTTCCCTGTAGTGAATAATAATGTAAATATTTAAATAAAATGATGAGTGAGCAATAAATATAAAATGCAATTAAAGTCAAATGAAAGGTCACTGATTCTTATGACCACAGTCAATGATCCTTGAAATAAAGGCGGCAGCAGCCATCTTGGGGTCCCGTTTGGCCAAAGGTTAGGGTAATTCTGAAAAGAGGGTTAAAAAGACATGCGCCTGATAGTGTAATATTGTTGATAACCGTGAAGGTAGGTGCTCGAGATAATTGTGCGTACCAAAAGAAAAATCTTCATAGCTTATCTGAATCCCAGCGGTACAGGGGCTTCACACTGGATGGGGTGGACAGGATGTCATCTGCTGGATCACCTTTAAAAAGAGCTCATTCAAGCCCAGGGGGAAAGGGGTGACATTGGCCCTGATTCAGAGCCGGACGCTCTGACCAGAGCGCTCGCTCTGAATCAGGGCCCACCTCCATTAAAATGGAGCGTCCTCCTGGACGCTCGTATAGTTGTGGGTCACCACCCACAGCATATACGAGCGTCCAACAAGATGGTCGCGATGGTCAAGACCATCGCGACCATCGGACTTGCGAGTGAAACCCTGTGGTCGGGTTTCTCAATCGCAAGCCCTGGAGTGATTTTGGCTCTATCAGAGCCAAAATCACTCCCACTGACATCACTAGTGATGTCAGTGGGGCCGGCTTCAGACGGTAGACGTTCCCATAAGAACGCCTCCGTCTGGCAGGCACGCCCCCGGCACGCCCAAAGGGGGCGTGCTGTCAATCAACATCGACAGCACGCCCCCTTTGATGCGAGACTCCGAGCGAAGGAAAGTCCTTCGCTCGCCGGGTCTCGCGCATGCGCACGACGGAGCTCCCTCCGTCGTGCGCATGCGCAGTGGGGAACATCGACCCACTTGCGAGCGTACTGCCGCTCGCGAGTGGGTCTGAATGACCCCCATAGTGTAGTATTTCTTAAAAAGTAGCTGGACAGGACTACAAAGAACTGCATACCAGATATCGCTGTATAGATAGCCTGTAGTGAGTGCTTCTGAATAATCTCCTAGTATCCCTTTTTCCTCAGTAGTTTTTGGGAGTGTGTGTAGTAATTATACATGCTGTGGAGCTGAAAGAGAGTGTATGTGTATGTATGCTGGCACAGTGTGTTTGTGCCTCACAGGTAGCTGAACGTGGGGTTACACTGGGGACACGCTGCACGGCTGATCTGGAGTTTTACTCAATAAGCCGCTGATTGTACAGGTGTGTACCCAGCTTTAGTAACCACGTCACCAGAACGATTTGATAAAGCTGCACAGGACAGCAACGAAACGCATCTGTTCATCCCCACTTACCTCAAGAACCTACCCACTGTGGAATCGCTTGAACCAGCACTGGACTTTACGTTACAGCACCTTAATTGACACTACCTTCTGATCATTGTGAAATATTCCTTTGCCGATGGATGAGGCCCCACTTCGCAATACTGGTGAGGACGTACTGATTCTATTTATACCAACTTTTATGGGACATTACCCTCCAGCGGTGTATTTGTGAGAAGTACCATCTCTGTGGATTATGCCCCCACGAAAAGAGGAGCCCTTAGTATCAATTTACGTTGTTTCAATCTGGCCCAGTGTTATAAATAGGAACAAGCAAGACTGATTTATATATATATATATATATATATATATCTATATATTATATATATATATACCCCACCTCTTGGTTCCGAGGTTTTACAGCTGATTATTTTTTATAAAACTGAATATTCTTTTATATATATTTACTGATTTTATTATTATTTTTTTGGATTATGAATTTGTATGTATCATGACCATTACTTAGTGCATTTGTTTGTTAATTAAGTCGAAGTTCAGAGCTGCTATTTTCTCTACAATTGTTGTTTCTGTTTTATATTGGAGCTGACTACTCCACTTTTTAGTAGCTGTTTAGAACGAATACCCATTCTAGCGCCTAATTATACCTTAATTGGTTAATTCCCCTTGATTCCCCTCCCATAATGTCGACAAGCATGCTATACATTCATTGGGCTGTTATTTCAAGAGCGAGAGAAGTCGTTGGATTGTATAGGTGTGTATGCTGTCCCAATGCAGGAGTGTTAGCCGATAAACAGCTTATAACTCTCCTGTAACGGTCGGGATCGGGTGGTTGAAACTCATGTGTTGTTTAATATTCATCCGGCCGACCACCAGATAAATATTAAACAGCACATGAGATTCAACCAGCTGATCCCAGAGAGGCCCGTATACACAGTGGGGTAGATGTATGATAGCGGCACTTAACGTGCCGCTATACCACTTCCTGCTTCGCCTCTTTACCGAGGTGAAGCAGGAAGCACTACCGATGAGATGTCAGAACATCTCATCGGCCGGAGAGGGGGAGCGTTAACTCCCCCCTCCGGCGCTACCCGTTAGAGACAGCAGCGTATCAGCCTAGTGCTGATGCGCTGTGTCTCTTCCCGGCCGGCTCCACTGAGCATGCGCGGGATCTCGCAAATATCGCGAGATCACCGCGTGGAGCCGGCAGCAGGGACAGCGCTGTCCCTGCTGTGGAGATAGGCTATCGCCAGGCTGTAGCTGTCAATAACGACAGCTACAGCCGGCCGAACGGTCATGCGTTATGACCGTTCATACATGGCCCTGCCACTCGGCGCTGCTATCTTGTAGATAGCAGCGCCGATAATGACAGGGGCGCATAGCGCCCCTGTCATTTACCGCCCAGACCCCCGATCATACATCGGCGAGAAGCGGTATCAGCGCACATAACGTGCGCTGATACCGTTTCTGGGCTTCGTACATCTCCCCCACTGTGCTATATCTGCACAGTGTGTATGTGCCTCACAGATAGCTGAACGTGGGGTTACACTGGGGACACGCTGCACGGCTGATCTGGAGTTTTACCCAATCAGCCGCTGATTGTACAGGTGTATACAAGCTTTAGTAACCATATGTGATCAGAACGATTATCATCTGACCCCAACTATGGTGCTTATGAAATATGGACATTTGGCTTTAAACGTGCAAGAACAAATGTCAGAAGTGTCCCTACCCTGAGAGAGGAGATCAGAACAATGTAATGTATATATCCCTTTACAATTACCATGGTAACCGTCTGGGCTAGGCAAGCGATCTGCCTCACCTATCATGGCGGCACGTATAGTACGTGACGTGCTTACGTCTGCTCAGCGGAGAGGGGCGGCACGCGCTGTGGTGAAACCGCATTGTTTGTTTCAAAGGAAGAGTCTGGGCCGAGCCGTGGCCGCCGTGCACCCGGGGCTGAGCCAGGCGAGCATACCGACAGGAAGAAGTAGAGGCCGCGGGGGACTCCGGGACTCCTCCCTCTCCCACCGCCCAGCAGAGGGCGTCCGAACCGGAAGACCTAGAGAGGAGGGGAAGCCTATTGTGATCGGTCCGTGGCGGTGGCCGCAGGTAGCGGCCAGGTCGTTGCAGCGATCATTCTCATCTAACTTAACGAGTCAGCAGGCTCCGCTACCAGTAGGTAAGGGCCCGGCTCCCAGCTCCATTCCGTCCTTCGTACCTGTGGCTGCGCAGAGCCCCTGCTCTCTCTCCTCCCCCATCTGCTGCCGGCGTCAGGGTAGGAGGATCGCTGCTCCCCGTCCCTCCTGTGTGTGTACTCTGCTTTGTGCTGTTGTGTTGTCGGACGCCATGTTTGCAGCGCTCGGGGTCGGGCCACAGGGTGTCTGGGCTGGGCGAGCTGGTGACACAGAGCGGGCCTGCCCTCCTCCTCCTCTCCCGGGGCCCGCAACGGCCACCCATTGATTTGAACGGGCCCGGGAAAGGGGTTTGGTGCAGTGACGTCATGGCGCTGGATGTGTTTATGGGGGGAATGGAACCACGTACTGGCCGTGGCAGGGAGGCCGAGATGCGGTGCTAAGGCCCTCTCCAGAGCCCGCACAGCAGCGCACTACTGTATACCTCTCCGTGTTGTCATCGGGGTTTCCGGAGGCAGCACAACTTTCTTGTAAAGGAGACTTCGTGCCTCACACTAGCTGCGCTGTCTTCATGCACTGCTGCTTCTATCAGTGGCAGTGCTGATATCCTTGTAATTGTGCAGCATCTCGTCAATAGTAATGACACAACTGCTGCCAGTTATTTATACACTCTGACAGTCAGTATCACCTTTGTGTCTGTGATGACTTGCTAGTTGTAAATGACTTAAACAGATTGACTGTATGATCATCGATCCACACCTGACACCGTGACACCTGCCTTCATTATGTTCTGCTTACTACCAGTTTCATGTAATGCACCTATGTTACAAGCCACCTATTTGAAAATGTAATAGACATGCATGCTATGCAGATGCAGCTTATAACCAAACCTCGCCTAAATCAGTGGTTCTCAAACTTTTTTTAATCATTGCGCCCTATGGTATCTGCATTTTTTTCACAGCAACTACTAGGCCAAAAGTTTGTTATTGAGAAATAAAGCAAAAAATATTAAATTGTGGTTACCTGTCATCCTTAGGTTCTGTAGTGGTGACAGTGTTGCACTTCTGTTTGTCCACATTTTATGATTTGAAGCCACCAACACAGGTTTTGCCCATACATAATATGATTTGGTCCTGGACCAACTACCTATTGCACCCAGTTTGGAAACCATTAACCTAAATTATTTTTAAAAGGAAAAAAACACTTTGATGTTAAATGAATGAAACAAGTGACATTTCATGGGAATCTGCTCAAAATTAGTACTTTTTTTTTTGTTTCACTTTCCTGCCATTGCCATCTGTATGCTCATTATTGAGGCAGTGACCTCAAAATGTTACGGATAACGCAAACTGCTAGGGAATGTATTGTATACATGCAGTACTGTAACTGACATACATTCTCTATTACTGGTGTGTTCTGAGGCTGTAGTAATGGATGTATACAATGGCAGCAGCACGGTATAGTGTTTGAAATTGTTTCAAACCTCTTTAAGGCACAGGTTCTCAAACTCCGTATACAGGACCCCAAACAGTGCATGTTTCTATGTCTCCTCACAGAATAACAAGTGAAATTAGCTCACCTGTGGACTTTTTAAACTGTCTGTGAGTGATGAATGCACCTGCTAGATTACCTGGAAGTTATGACCTGTGTGCGGTCCTGAGGACAGAGTTTGAGAACCATGGTTTTAAGCTATGCTGTCACTCCTGTTTTGTTTGTATAGCATTTTATGAAAAATTTCTTATTTGCTTGTATATGTTGTAATTTAGATTTCTTTTCTTGGTGCAAGGCAAATGTTGTAACAACTATGAACGTAGCTAACTCCTGTACTGAATAAATGGAATGTTCAATACAGTTTATTGCTAAAACCTGCCCTAATGCTAGTGCTATAGAAAATGTTTTTGACAGATTGCTACAGTTATAATGCGGGGAGGGGTGGAGTTACATGCAGTAGCTATATTTTAGCTGATCTAGCTAATTAGTTCCACCTGAAAGTTGGTAATCTCTAAATCTAAAGCTGGGTACACACCTAAAAGATAAATCTGCAAATTGAGTGATCTTTAAGGCCCCCATACATCAGCAATCGATTGTGGCAATCTAGCAATTTGCAACCGATTGTGTATAAAAATTTTGCAATGTATGGGCATCACAGATCGCAGATTGCAACCAAAAAGTGATTGGAATTGTAAAATCTGATTGTCCAACATGTTGGATTTCACAGATGGATTCGGTCTGTAAATTGCTAGTGTATGGACATGATCAGCAGATTTGCAGACCGTTACCAGTAAAATGATGGGCCTTTCAAGATTGTCCGATCTGTGTTTTCTGCAATCGATCTGCAAATCACTTAAAAAGATTGTAATGTATGGGTGCAGATTGCTAGATTGGGAAATCCTAAAATTGGGCAATAAATCTTCAAATTGTTCAATTGTGGTTTTCAGATTGCTGATGTATGGGGGCCTTTAGATACATATGCAGATTATTATTGTTCATACACACTGCGGGTTCCGCTGGCAGTGGGTCGTGTCGCACCACGCTCTCCGCGGCCTCAACTGCAGGTTTACGGACGTTCGGCTGACCTCCTGTATCTGTCCCATCGTGCTATGTGTACATCTGCCATCGGCTGTGCTGCACAGTTGACGCGATATGTCTGCGAACAACGTCTTTCACAGACATATCGCTGGTACAGACTGGCACACGATATTTTGGCCGATCAATTTTTTTAGTTCATCGATGATGAGGTGAAAAGGACGTTAGCATAGGGTTTCATGCAATTGTTTGCACGAACAGCCCCATGCTAGTTGTGTTGGATGCATTATCTATTTCATGCATATTGATTGCATAGTCTAATGCACAGTCTTAGCAGTGTTATGTGGCTGCTCCTGTGCTAAGTGTCAGGCGTGCTGCAGTTAAGGCGCACTTGTGACAAGCCCCAAACCCCTTCTGTACGTTTATTTCAGCTTGCAGCTCAGGAGAGTGTGAGCAGAAATCCATGTTAAGTGCATCCTTGGGGCTCATCGGCCAAAACAATTGAATTAGCTCTTGGCAACTTTAGATGGGAGCTAATTCTCTGAAACAATTGAATGATTCCCTATATGTCAAATGTTTATAAGGTGGGCAGTTTTCCTATATACATTAATGTTGCTGTGGCACCTAAAATGTCATTTTATGTTTTTTCAGATGGAAACCAAATTATTTCTCTTAAGCCACAAATGCACTTCTGTAGCTTAGAGTGCCACATTTTTGTTTTTTAATATTTTTGGTTATGTTCTCTTGATGCTATTTTTAAACAGGATGTAGTTATGAGACATTGGAATCCCGGCAAGGGAATTAAGATAGGTGTCAAAATACGCCTATCTTCATCCTAACGCCGGGGACGCCATCCCGAATGAAGGTAAGTCTGGGGCACCCTTAGCTTTAGCAGCGGGGGGAGGAGTGGAGTTAGGATTAGGGGCGGTTAGGTTTGGGGGGATGGGATTAGTGTTAGGCACCCCCAGGGAGAGATTAGTGTTAGGCACCCCCGGGGGGGAGGTTAGGGTTAGGCACCACTAAGGGAGGATCAGGGTCCTTGCCTGCCGCAGTCGGGATCTTCATCCTGTCGGGCATCCGCTGTCGGGATTTGAACCGACGGTATTTCAATCCCGTTACTTTTAAACTAGCTACCATAACTGTGTATTAAATATAAATAAGTGCTTGAACTGGACATGAAATCTTACTGGAAGATGCAACTTATATGAAAACCAATATTTTTCTGTCGTCTAGTGTCGGTTGATAGGAAATATTTTAATGGAAGCCATACAATTGTACCTTAAGGGACTGATTTAGAGTTGGTTCAAAGTCTACTTGAGGGACATTAAAATAAGTTCACATACTAAAAAATCTGTTTATTTAGTAATATATAGCTTGTATTTACCACCCATATATGCCTTTTAAAGATGAATCCAGGTGAATACAAGAGCAAGTTGAGTACAGTAAAGCTGGGTTCAAATTTGTCGATGTATATTATTTGTTCATTCGATGAACGATATATTGTGAGTGCATTGGCAGGTGAGTGCATACACCAGATATGTCTGTGAACGACGTAGTTTACAGACATATCAGGTTTTCCCTGCAACACAGTCGATCCTACATAACTTTACGACCGACCTGTACACTGGCATCATAACTGAGCGGGCAAATTTAAATGTCAGGCCACACATATCGAGCGGCCGATTGGTAAGTGTATAGCTTACAAATCAGCCACTCAGACGGTGGATCGGTCTGCTGACCGATCTGTCTTTTCAGTGTGTAAAGAGCATAAGGGTGTGCACATGTTAATTGTGCTTCCCGAAGGTGCAGCCTGAGTACTAAATTGTTATTAGCACCATACAGTGCAGATGGTTTAATTGTTGGCATTACTGCCTCAGCGCTGAGGTCGTGGGTTTACTTCCTACTACGGCCCTAACTGTTTGGAGTTTGTATATTTTCCCTATGCTTGCGTAGTTTTTCTCTGGGTATTCCGTGTTCCTTAGGTAAGAGGGCCCTGCTTGAAAGGACTTGCTTTCTATAGGTACACTACATATTAATTTACAGTACATCTAATTGTAGGCCTATTCTGTATTGTGGGAGTTAATTTGTGGCAACCTTAGCCTGTTTGTGCACTGATTGGTGGTTTATCCTTTCCTTTTAGCATAGCACTAACTGGCTCTGTGATAGAACTGGTAAATATTCCTTTATTAGAGATTTAGAGATTGTATGTATAATTTTTTTTTTTTCATTCTAGTACCCTGCACCTGCCACCACACATGCAGTTCCTCTTTCCTGCCTGGGGTGTTGCTCTGGTGCTTCGAACGCACTCAGGTGATGCAACAAACTTCTGATATACAGACCAGTGTGCTAGAAGCACCAGAGCAGAGAGCAAACACCCCAGGCAGGAAAGAGAAACTGCATGGTGTGTGACAGGTGCAATATTTAGTGTTTCTGTAATTTTCAGTATTAAGTTTCCTCTATATTCAAGGCATAAAGGCCCCCATACACTGCATGATATACGTGCCGATCTGATGGATCCGCACGATATAGGTCATATCGTGCTGCGTGCTCCCACGGGCTCGTACATCGCATCCCCAGATCTTCCTGCAGAACCATCTGATCTGGGATGCGATGTACGATCCCATTCATATGGAGGAGGGGGGAGCTGGCATATCGTGCTGTCAGCGGGGACCGCATGATTGCCAGCGGTGACCACACAATCTGTCTGCCAACGGATCGGCAGTCGCCCTACTTGGTGCATGTCAACGTGTATGGGCACCTTAAGTTGCTATATAGGTTTTGTTTATATATTAGTCATCCCTACCTTACACTTAAAAGGTCAGGCATACTTTTTTTTTTTTTTCCCCCCACACTATTCCGGTGTGCGTAATAATCTTCTGACCAGGCTAAGATAACAGGCCCTAGTAACACCAGAAGTTTTATTATCCACACATGGATCAGCCTGTCACTTAGCTTGTGCATGAAGACCCATTTCCAGATATTCTAAAGAATATAAAGATGTGATTTTTTAATAGTATGTATGCCATCCATGTCGGAGTGTCGTTGGGTAGACATTTGATAAGCATATTTTACTTAATGTAGTGATCATAATGACTTATCTTAAGCTCATCCTAAGTTGCAAATTGTGTTGAATGTTCACATTTGCTTAGATATTCGTTTTAGAAAGTAGTCTTCTTTTAAATGTTAACCCTTTTTTAATATGGTGTATTTTTTTTTTTTTTCTTTTCTTAGTTCATCGATGATGAGGCGAAAAGGACGTTGGCATAGGGTTTCTGCCCCCAGATCATCTACTTCACCGTGTAGTATTAAACATTCTCCTACAAGAGAGACCTTGACTTATGCCCAAGCACAGAGAATGGTTGAGATTGAAATAGAAGGCCGATTGCACAGAATAAGTATATTTGATCCTATAGATATTATTTCTGATGATGACCCTACTGCTCAAGAGATAACTGAATGCAATAGCAATAAAGAAAACAGTGAGCAACCACCCCAGGTTTGTCTACGGTCTAAAAGGTATAAAGCAAGTAATGGGAAAAAGAAAAGTGAAGTTCTTCCAACCACTCATGGACATGCTACTACCAGCACTCTCCCAGAGCCCAAAGTCCGTATCGTAGAATGTAGTCCTCCATCTGCTCCCAATAGGCCTGCTGCATACTATACATTTCAGGAAAAGTCCTCAGAAGAGCTGGATAAGGAAGTGGAGTACGACATGGATGAAGAAGATTATGCATGGCTGGAAATAATAAACGAGAAGCGAAAAAGTGATGGTTTCTCTGTAGTGTCCCAAGACATATTTGAATTCCTTATGGACCGATTTGAAAAAGAATCTTATTGTGAAAACCAAAAGCAGGGAGATCAGCAGTCATTAATTGATGAGGATGCAGTATGTTGCATTTGCATGGATGGAGAATGTCAAAATAGTAATGTTATCTTGTTTTGTGATATGTGTAATTTAGCAGTACATCAAGAGTGTTATGGTGTGCCATACATACCGGAAGGACAGTGGCTCTGCAGGCATTGTCTTCAATCACGGACTACAGCTGTTGATTGCGTGTTGTGCCCAAACAAGGGAGGTGCCTTTAAAAAGACTGATGATGATCGATGGGGTCATGTCGTCTGTGCTCTCTGGATACCCGAAGTGGGATTTGCAAATACTGTTTTTATTGAACCAATTGATGGTGTACGTAACATTCCCCAAGCGAGATGGAAACTAACTTGCTACCTCTGTAAGCAAAAAGGTGTTGGTGCCTGCATTCAGTGCCATAAGGCTAACTGTTATACAGCTTTTCATGTAACCTGTGCCCAAAAGGCTGGATTGTACATGAAAATGGAGCCTGTGAAGGAAGTGACTGTCAGTGGCACAACGTTCTCTGTAAAAAAGACAGCATACTGTGATGCACATACTCCATCAGGGTGTGTAAGGAGGCCACTAAATATTTATGAAGAGCCTGAATCTAAAAATGGTATTTGTAGGAAAGGCTCTGATAGACCCATCAGATCAACATCTAAAGTTAGGAAAAAAGCTAAGAAAACAAAAAAAGCTTTGACTGAAACTTGTACAGTAATACCAACAGTCAGTGTCCCTGATATTCCACCTCAAAGGTAAGAAAGTAAATTGTACCTAGATGCTAGTAAAATGTGTTCTCTTTTGGTAATTAACTTTAAATTTGCAACCACATTCAATACTTATTCATAGGAGGGTGGTTCAATAAATAAAGTAACAAGACTACCTCATTGCATAAATTTGTTCAACTCGTACATAAACCTATAATCAATAGTATGGCCGTGGTACAGATTATTTTTCCACATAGTCCCCATATTTTTTTTAAGCATTTGTTCCAACGGTACACCAAGGGATCAATTCCAGCATAGAAGAAATAAGTGTCAAGTGCCTGAAGCCTGTACATGACTGCTTGCTGAACTTCACCGTCAGTTGCGAATCGCTTTCCACCCGGGTGCTTCTTCAGTTGTCCAAAGATATGGAAATCACTCTGCCAGGTCAGGGCTTTAGGGAGGATGGTCCGGTACTTCCCAATGGTAGCGCTGTAACAACTTGCACGTGTAGTTGGCTAAATGTGAATTGGCATTATCATGCAGCAGTATGACGCCTGTTTGTAGCAACCCAGGTTGTTTTCTATGATTTGTCATCCGCAACTGGCTCAATTGTACCACAGTATCTCCGTTGTTGAGGAAGTCAAGAAGAAGCATGCCCTTGTGGTCCCAAAACACTGTCTCCTTTGCTGATGGAGTTATTTTTGAATTACTTTAAAAGTGGGAACGATGCGTGTTTTCATGTCATGGATGCATTGCTGTCTCGTCACATAATGCACCCATCTCCTGTAACAACAATACGCTGGAGGAACTGCACTACCTCCTCATAGTACCGCGTCAAGTGCATGATAGACAATCCAATCCTGTTGGTTTTGTGAACTTCTGTGAATTGCACTGGCACCCAGCGTAAACACTTTTTTTCCTGTACTTCAGTTGCTCCTGAACGATGTGCACAGTACCCACTGAGATGTTCAGTAAATCAGTAATATCACTCGAATGCATCTGTCCTCTTGAATCAGACGTTCAGTGCTGCACAAATTGTCATCTGTGGTGGATGTGCTTGGCTGGCCGGATTGCTGCTCATCTTGAACGTCTGTCTTGCCGTTATCAAAGGCAGCGCACTAAACCTGATTCCATGACATTATCACTGTATACTTTGATAAACTGGCGATGAATTTCAGCTGCTGATATGCCCTTTAGACACACAGATCTGATCACTCTACGCATCTTAATGTTTGTCCATGTTTTTGCCAGCCCCGCCATCTTACAACTGATGATGTGCCCATATGACTGATATTGAGGCGCAGTCTAATGGCCATGAGCGGAAGCAGTGGTCTACCTGCTCTGGCATGGCGGGAAATTAGAATGAAATAGAGAACATTACACACGTGAGAGGTATTGTTACCTTACTTATTGAACCACCCTTGTAAATGCCTGACTGTCTTAATATATATAAAACTATTGTATGTTCTGCTTTTGATAAACGCTGAGGTCACCAAATGGTGTTAGGTGTGTATTTTGCTTGACTTAATGAAAGTAGATGGAGGGGGAATTTTTTAAAAAAAAAAAATTGCATCAAAGTTTTCTGGGTAGTATAAAGAAAAAAAAAAAATCCTGCTGCAAACCATCATTGCAAGAAAAGGTAAAAAATAAATAAATATTGGCACCATCTGAGTTGCAATTTGGTACAGGTCTTTGGTAACTAAATGGTGATTTGTGTCCAAAAATGTAGAGGTAATTGAATAGGTGAAAATTGTATTTTTTTTTCGCTCAAGTTTTAATTGGTTGAGGAATGTTAGTCCACCTTTGTACTACTATTCTTCTTTTTACTTTCGTTAGTTTGTCTGCTTTCTTCTGTAAATTACTTGCTAGTGATGGTCATCAATGGGTTCATTGATGGTGCCATCAGTGATTAACATCGATGGCATGTAGCCATCAACAGTGAATCATGGGTGGTTTGCTGCCATCAATGGATATCTCTGCAGAGTCTATATATACGAAAAAAAGTACTGAATCTGCGCAAACAGACTGCAGCCAATGGAAACTCGAGAGGCTCCTTACCACTCTTTTATACAAAACTAATAATCATATATAGAGTCCCATTCGGCGCTGTCAGTGACAGCAGAGGGCAATGGCAGTTGGCAGGCCAATCATTGAATAGCGGCCGGGCTTAGTGGCGCAACGGCCAGTATAAAATTATATATATATATATATATTTATTTATTTTCTCCCCATCACTAATACCAACCTTAAAAATGTCTTGACATATACTCCACAACTGCATTATAAATTACATAAAGTAATAAGTATCAATTAGTGTGTCATGTTAATTATAATGCTGTGATGTTAGTAATGCTTATGCATAGTATCTGCGATTGGTGTATGTCCTCTGGCAACCAAAAGGAGCTACTCAAAATGAATCTTTGAGGCAGGCTTCCACAAAGGGACACTGATATAGCTTTCCTTGCAGGGGACCATAGATGCTCAAAACTGCGTCACAGGGATATTCTCTCTTGGCATACAGTGCCATCTACCTACACACAATGTTCTAGCAGACACAAAAAACTACAATAAAGACCACATTTTAATTGGGAAGACTTTTTTTTTTTTTTTTTCTATTTAAAGATAACAGAATGAGCATCACTCAGCTTATTATGGTATTGACATGTATTCTGTACAAAGTTTTTAAACCTCTAAGCATTATTTGTAAAGTAACTGAACAGTCACATAACTGTTATTACCAACTGTAGGTCATGTAAGCCAGTCACTGATTGCATAGAGTTGGTTAAAAGTAAAGGCATACGTTATTTTTTTTTTTGGACATGCCCCGTTTAAAACCAAACTTTTTAAGAGCATTTTCTTCTTCAGGGTCCATGGGGATATTCTGGTTGGAGACCAGGCACCAAACAGCAAAATCTTCAGCTCCCAGGATGCCTCTGGTCCTCCTCCATATATACCCAGCCCCTAGCCATAGGACTTCAGTTGTTCGTTTGGTGCGGCAGGATTAAAACGCACCTTTGCAATAGGGGCCTGCTCTACTCAGTCCTAAGCTTTTTATTTTATGTTTTTGGGTTGGCAGTACGAAGCGTCTGAATTAAGACGCATATACTGCGACCCCATCTACCTTCGCCGGGCCGCAACACCAGTAACTGGGCTGGTAATTTTGGCAGGTCGCGACTAAGCTTGCTAGCCGCAATGCTGTGACCTGGACTGCAACCATACGCACACAGAGATGTCAGGTAAGGCGAGTCTTCGCTTACAGGGAATCGTGCGCGGCAGTCCTTGGTTCTGGTGTCATATGCACCAGAAGCCGCTGCTGTCAGCGCCCGGGAATGTCCACGTTCTCGCTACACCATCGGGGCCTTATCGTCTGACGCCGGGGATCGGTAACCGATTTCTGCTGCCATGAGGCCAGCGTACCTGGCTGGTTAACGCAGCTTAGGGGAGGTTAGGCGATCCCTCGGCAGGTTCGACCCAGACGCAGTCCCTACAGAGGGTTTCGCTTGTCTAGGTTGCTTCGCCTACCCTCTGTGTGTATGAGATGCTCACGGTCCACGCTCAGTGCGCCCTGTATCTGTTGGTCTCAGGAGGGTTTGGGTCAGTCTCCATGTATACCTATCCCTTGGTTAAGGTGTATATAGTGCTCTATATCCTACCATTCCTTTGTGTAGTTGATTTACAGTTGATTGTAATTATATTACATATGCATTGTATGTGACGGTTTGCTAGCTGCTGTATTGACACGATCTTATAATTGACAGAGAGAAATAACTCCGTTTTTTTTTTCTCTCATCCTCTTGGGGTGGAGGTTTTTCTCTTTTCTCTGAGTACTTCACATTCATTTAAAGTTTGAAGGCTGTCACATAACATTGCAATTATTGCCTTTACTGAACATGTCAAAATATAAAGGGATACAGGAGGGGGAGCCCTCTGGTTTCATATAAATTATGTATGGCTTATTTGTCCCCTCAGGACATTAAGGATGGTTTGTGTGTTGTCTGTCATAAAGAGCCACCTAACCAGTCCAGTTTACATGTTCCTGGATAAGAGCCTTCTTGGGTATCCTCTTTGTCCCAGGTAATGAAGCAGTTTGTGGATTGTATGGGTGCTCCCACTATGCCTCTTTGGGTGGGGTGTCCACAACATGCTATGTTTGCACCTCCAATGCATTTTTTGATTGAAGCATGTCTTAAAACGATCTTATCTGGAGCAGTTACTCGTCCAGCTATGGCTGTAGCCTGGGTAGTCAAAGCTGTTGAAGAATTGATGGGAGTATTGGCAAATTCTCTACCAAATGCTACCAGAGAGCAGATTATGTAAATCTCCCATATACGGGAAGCGGCTTCCTATCTGGTAGGAGCTGCTGTAGCTGCTCTAATTTTAGCTTCTAAAGCTTCAGCAGCTTCAATAGTGGCATGCAGGGCCCTTTGGTTAAAATCCTGGAAAGCTGATACAGGATCAAAGAAGGCTCTGGAAGTTATAACTTTCTATGGAAAAGTATTTTTTGGAGCAGAGTTGGATAAAATAGCTACTCTGGCAGCTTCAAAGTCAGCAGGTCTGCTATCTACGGCAACTATAAAGTCTAGGCAGGTTTCTTTTTGGTCCTTCCATCCTCAGGGACGAGCAGGGGGAACAGCCTTCCCCTGACGTCTAGTTTTCTCAAAATATCAAGGCGACAGACTAAAAGGTCTTGCCAGACAAGACGTCCAGCTTCTAAACCGGACGACAAACCCTCTGCCTGATCGGCCGGGCGTCCTCCTGGGGGATCCCAGGGTGGGAGGCCGACTTCTTCAGTTAGCGGTTTGTTGGTGTCAAACAGCAGATGCCTGGGTCTTTTTTTTGCACAGATCCTCCAGCAAATGTGGTAAAGGCTTTGGCCCTTCAGTAAGCCATTCACTCCCTGCTGCAGGCGGGGGTAATAGTCCCGGTTCCTGTGCTTCAACAGTGAAGGGGTTGTTATTCTAATCTATGTTCAGAATCTGAACAGGGTTATCGCCCTATACTAAATCTGTAAACCCTTAACAGGTTTATCAATGTAACCAAGTTTCGTATGGAAACTCTTTGATCAATTATTTTGACAATGGAGCCTGGGGATTACATGGCTTCCCTGGAAATTCAGGATGCATATCTGCATGTTTCTATTATACCATCCCACCAGCAATTTTTATGGTTTGCTGTCCTTCAGCAACATTACCAATTTCAGGCTCTACTCTTTGGCCTATTTACGGCTCCCTGGGTATTTGCCGAAATAATGGCAGTCATGACAACCTATCTCAGGCATCAGTGAGTCAGAATTCTGCCATATGGATGACTTTCTGATAATGGCACAAAACCATCTTCATCTGACCATAGCCTGCTTACAAAAGCACGGCTGGATCATCAATTGGAAGAAATCATCACTTTCTCCAACACAGCAGATGGTACATTTGGTAGCTCTTCTGGATTCTCTGGCACAGACAGTGTTTCTGCCAGAGGACAAGATGGTGGCCCTAGCGTTGCGAATATGCCAGCTGCTTTGCAAGCGAAGGGTATCCATTCTGTTAGCAGTGCAGTTCCTGGGATCAATAGCATCCACCTTCGACATGGTGGGGTATGCTCCGTTCCATTCCAGGCCTCTGCAAAGATTGATACACTCAAAGTGGAATTGACAGTATCATCGAATAAAGTCCCAGAGAATCCTTCTTACTCCAGAGGTTTGTCACTCCCTTCTGTGGTGGTTGAGAAAGGATCATCTGAACAAAGGGTGCCCATTCTGGATTCCAAATTGGGTTCTGCTCACCATAGATGCCAGTCTTCGCGGATAGGCAGCAGTGACAGGTTATCACACCTTTCAGGGAAGATGGACAGAGAGCTCTCATGGCGTCACGTCACAACCACAAGGTCCCCAGGTATAGGTCCAAAGCCCCATCAACAACCATCGTGGATGCACTGGCAGTAAAAAGAGACTTCAAGATGGTGTATCTCTTTTCTCCGATCTCCCTCCTCCCAAGAGTTCTCAGGAAATGCCAGCAGGAAGATGGAACAATAATACTGGTGGCTCTGGCTTGGCCCAGACGTCATTGGTTCACCGACATACAGAATCTGTCAGACAGTCGTATCCTCTTCCTGGATGGCAGGGTCCCTGCCGGCATCCGGACTTTCCTCGTCTGGCTTTGACGGCATGGCTCTTGAATCTTCCATCCTAAGAGCAAAAGGTTTTTCCAATTCTTTAATTCAAACAATGCTTAGGGCACGGAAGGCCTGCCTCTGCCCTCATATATTAGAGTTTGGCATTCTTTTGGTCAATGGTGTTCCCACAGAAAGTATGATTCTAAGTTGTTTAGGATTTCCAGGATACTGGCTTTTCTCCAGGCAGGTCTAGACCATGGTCTCCGCCTGGCTACTTTTGAGAATGCAGGTTTCTGCTCTGTCAGTCTGGTTCCAGAGGAAGATTGCCTCATTACCAGATGTTAGACTTTTTTTTTTTTTCCAAGGAGTTCTGCTCTTCTCGCTATCGCTTCTGCTCGCAGAGTCTCTGATTTGGCAGCGCTTTCTTGTTGCCCTCTCCATTTTAGATTTTTCACCAGGATAAAGTTCTGCGTAAGAGGGAGGGTTACCTTCCTAAGGTAGTGTCCAGTTTTCATGTAAATGAAGTTGTGGTTCCAGCTTTTCAGGCTCCAGAACTTTCTGTAGATGAAGCCTCCTTGGATGTATTTTGTGCTCTCTTATCTATGTGGAGCGCACAAACTCTGGGCCTAATTCAGACCCGCTCGCGCTTTGGTGGGCGTGCCTGCCCAGACGGAGGCGTTCTCATGACCTATCGCACATTTGTCATGTCTGAGGGTAAAGGTGAGAAGGGTGAGCCTCCTGTGCTCAAGTCATGTAAAGCCTGTTTGGCAGGCCTGTCTGAACAGGATTTTTTGCAGGATGGATTGTGTAGTGCCTGTTGTAAACAGCCACCTTTCTTATCCGGAACACCTTCACCTATACAAGAGCCATTGTGGGTAGCGTCTTAGTAGCAGGTTTTGTCACATACGGTGGATTCAATCGCAGCGTTGTGTGCTCTTACCACAATATTGCCTCCTACTGTGGGATACCCACAGCAGTTGCATCCTTCTATGTACATGTCCCCTATGAATCCCTGTTGGTTTGATTCTTCTGCTCACTCTAGTCAGAGTATGCTGCCGTCTATAGCCCCATAGCAGGTGATGCAGGCGGATAGACCAGTGGCAGTAACGAAGCTGGGGCATAAGAGAGGTTCTCTTCAGATGTTGCCTCAGGATACTGACCCACCCTCTTCATCGCACTCTGATACTCAAAGTTCTGGGTCTTACTCAGTGGAAGAAGGACAATCAATCCTCTGTGGGTGTCCCATCTCTGGTGAGAGCGGTTAGCTCTGTCCTCAGTATAGAGCGGTGGTTCTCAAACAGTCCTCAGGACCCCACAAAGGTCATGTTTTACAGGTCACCCAGCAGATGCATAGGTGTAGTAATTACTCCGACACATTTTAAAAGATCCACAGGTGGAGCTAATTTTACTTGCGTTTCTGTGTGGAGACCTGGAAAACATGCACTGTTTGGGGTTCTGAGGACTGAGTTTGAGAACGTGTGGTATAGAGGAAGAAGAGGTACCGCCGAAAGCTAAGATTCCGGTCTTTAGGCATCAAAATTTGGCTAGAGATTATTTTCCTCAGTCTGAGCAACTGACAATCTCATGTCTGAAGCATGGTCCACTCCAAATAAGCATTTCCATACTACAAGGAATTTAACCTCTCGATATCAATTTGCTCAGGGTGAATGTAGCAAATGGGAAGTTCCTTCATCAGTAGATGCTTATGTGACTAGATTTATCAAGAGCTCTATTTTACCTATTCCTGCAGCATATTCTTTGAAGGAGGTTACAGATAGAATACTTGAAAACTGTGATTTTTAATAGTTAATATTATCTGGAGCTATTACCAGGCCAGCTATGGCTGTAGCCTGGGTAGCCAAGGCTGTGGAAGAATGGACAAAGTCTCTGGGGGATAGCATGCCTAATGCTACCAGAGAACAGCTGTCTTCCCTCTGTCAGATGCGAGAAGCAGGTATCTTGGCTTCTAGGGTATCTGCAGCATCAGTTGCAGCTCGAAGAACCCTTTGGCTAAAAACCTGGAAGGCTGTTACATGTTCCAAGAAAGCTCTGGAATCCTTGCCTTTTGTGGGGAAGGTATGGTTTGGGCCAGAGCTGGATGACCTAGTGTCTTCTCTGACGACATCTAAATCTGCGGGCTTGCCATCTACGACTTCCCCTAAGTATAGGCAGCCGTCTGCTTGGTCCTTTCGTCCACAAGGTAGAGCAAAGGGACAGTCTTCCTCTAGACAGGATAATTCCCACAGGAGACGGCAGACCAAGAAATCCACGTCAGCCAAGCTTCCTATTTCCAAACCAGATGGTAAGCCCACTGTCTGATGGGGCAGGCCTCCCCCTGGGGGGTCTCAGGGTTGGAGGTCGACTCCTGCAGTTTTCTCAGGCCTGGCATCAGACCACGACAGATGCCTGGGTTCGAGAGCAACATTACCAATTTCAGGCTCTACCCTTCGGACTGGCCACAGCCCCTCGGGTATTTACCAAGATAATGGCAGTGATGACTGCTCATCTCAGACGATAAGTGGTCAGGATACTGCCATATTTGGACAACCTCCTGATATTCGCACAATCGCAGTAGTAATTACAATCTCATCTGCAGATGACCATTGTCTGCACGGCTGGATAATAAATTGGAATGCACCTGGCCTCAGTTAGGATCTGTTCTTTGCTTTTTTGTATCACTGATTCACTCTTCGTATTTTGAGTGTTTATTGGGTACATTGTACTTCCTTCTCGACTTTCCGTCTCTTGCCGTTAGGCTTGTTTACAAACTGCCTGTGGCTGGAGGCGGGCTATATAGGGAGGAGGACCAGTGCACGCTGGGAGCTTTAAAGCTGTAGCTGTTTGGTGCAATGGATCTCTACAACTACATACCCCAAGGTAGATAACTTTTTCTTCGAGGCTCATAGGGTCCACAGAATCTAAGGCAGTGCTTGACGAGTCCTGGGGGCCAGGTTACCATGGTGACCAAACTTTGCAGGGAGGGGGCGGAAGCAGACCCCTGTCAGCTCTAGTGCAGGTTAGTGTCTGTAGTATTGCAGAGGTCATTTCATGCACAGGAGTACATGTTCTGAGAGTCGCCTGCGGTGACTATTGTCTGTCCATCCTGGCCTGCGCTGGCTTCTCCTGTACGTCCCATCCTGCACTGACGACTCCTCTCCATCCCATGCCTGCGCTTGACTCATCCTCTCCATCCTGGGCCTGCTGTGATTCCTGCTGTCTGCCCCTCTGTGCTTATCCTCCTGTACGTCCCAGCTGTCTGCTGTATCCTAACTCCGGCTACATAGAGCTCTCTGGTAAGAGGGTCTGTGTGGCCAGGGATTGCGTAGCGGCTTCAGTGGGATAGTGGTGTGACCACTAGGGGGGGGCATGGCTGCAGAGGAGTGGTTTGCTGGCAGGTACCCCCCTAGTTGTTTCTATTGAGGGGGGGGGGGTTGGCCGAAGATAATGCACATGCACTGCCATGCCATTACTAGAGAATGATCCGATGATTCCCTCTTTGAAAATGTTGTGATATTGTAGGCTTCAGGCTTTGATGGCTATTCCCTTCAAAAGATGACATTAACTTTCAGGTCTTAAGCTCTGAGAAGATGAGCTTTTATGGAGCTTGATACATCTGTTCAAATCATAGTCCCCATAGACACCTATGCGGATTTCTCTGCCGAATGAGAATCGGGAGTGCAGCTGATATCGCCATTATATTTTGCGGATGGTCATACATGTTGGAAATGTGCAAAGTCTTTATTAAGTTATTCAAATAGCGACAGCATTTGTCTTTGTTATACAAGTGGGAACAGAACCATAATAAAACGAGCATGGGTAATAAGAAAAGGGGGAATTCAATTAAGAGAGGGGATGTAGCTACCGGGATCAGTGCCTGGAGCTATTCAATTGTAAACCCACTCAAGCTGGGAGCTGCAGTTAAGTGCGATTAATGCATGTTCAGACTTAAGTGCACGGCGCAGTGCTGTTACAACACGCAATAACATGCGGCAACACCGCGACTAGCCCTGAGGCACTAGTTAGTGTGGATTTCTACTCGCACCTTAGGAGGGTGCCAGCAGAAATTGCTAGTCGCTGGATTATAGCATGGGCAGTTGAATAGCTCTTGGCACTTGAGGTAAGAGGGCCTTGCTTGCAAGCTTGCAATCTATAGGGAAACTTAAGTTATTTTCCACAAATGTGTGTTAATGCATCTGTCCCCTGACTTTTGTGGCTTTTGGTTTTGCTCCAAAATAATAGGTAGCACAGTTAAGTTGACCATAGTCGAAGATTTGGTTCACTTGGCGTGATCATTGATGCCAGGTATGTGCACAAATATGCTGGACAGTACTGTACAAATTTGGGTATGTTGGCAATCATTTGACACTACTGTCCTGTTAGCTTGGAAGAAGAGCTAATGGATCTGCACGGTCTTTGCACATCTGTTGAAATTGGGAGAAAATACTTGATTTCTAAAGCTGCATACACACACAACGATTTTGTTACCAACGATTTTCTGTCAGATTTTTTAAAGTGTAATGAACGAATTTTTCAACTACAAACGATTTTTGCAACTTCCCTCAATGAAAATGGTTCATTTGGTCAGTCGGAATGAACTACAAACGGGAACGCACATGAACGATAATCATTCATTGTTATAACTCCGAAACTGAACGATTTTTTTCAACGATTGAACAATAATGACGTTATAGTTAAATCGTTCAAAAAATCGACAAGTGTGTATGCTCCTTTAGTTCTGTAATGGGTATTAGACGCTTCGACAAAAAAGGCTAATCTTTGGGTGAAAATGGGTAGGTTGTACATTTTATGGGGGCCATGGGTAGGCAGCCTCCTGAAGTGGCAAACAGGAATGTGCTATAAGTTATCATTATGGCTGCCCAAAGCAGTGATTTAGACTGGTTTAGCTGCTTAGCGTGGCTAAACCTGGTGGTGTGTGTGTAAACACGCAACATGGGTCCCATAATGGAGCAACAATTGAATTGCTCAGTCAGATGGCCATTAGTTAAGGCGCCCAATAAAATAATTGAATCGCTCCCTTGGGTGCACACAGAGGCGCCGAGAGGGGGTGGCGGGTACTGATTGCCTGGGCTGCTGAAGGGGCCTGGCGCCGCTCCCCCTCCTTAAATCACAGCAGCCCGGCTGCAGTGGGAGATTGCTTGTGCCACAGCAGTCTCCTATGCTTGTCTCCCTGCAGTTATGTGCCAGGCGTGGCTACGGGGGTGTGGCTACGCCTCTTGCAAATAGGCCACACCACTTTCTTTCACCTGGGCCCGGTGGCTTCTCTATGCCCAATATAGCATGTGCCCGTCCAGTGATCGCGCTGAGCAAAAAAATGTGTGGGTCCCAGGGCCCCTCACTTTAAAAAATATTGGGGTCCTACTCCACTGTTTCTGGGTCCCATCACAAATTACGGGGGTGAGGGCAGGCAGCAGTTGGGGCAGTGCTGGGGGGAGGAAGCAGTTTGGGTAGAGCTGGGGGTAGAGGCAGGGAGAAGTGGTGGATAAGGGCAGGCAGTGCTGGGGGCAGGGAGGAGGTAAATGCAGACAGCAGTTGGGAAAGTGCTGGGGGGCTAGGATAAAGCTAGGGGCAGAGTGCTAGGGGTAGGGGGGCAAGAGTAGAAATCAGCTGTGGCAGCATTAGAGCAAGGAGGGTGTTAGGGGCAGGCACAACTAGGGATAGTGTTTCTCACTCCCTCTTCCTCTCCCTCTCAATCCGCGCTATAGCGCATTTTTACGTGTTACAGGCTGATGGGGACCCAGTTTTGAAAACTAAGAGCATCCTGCAGGATGCGCTGTGTGCAGTGTCACAGCAGCCAATCGTCTCTGTCCTCACAACTAATAGCCGCCAGCTGTGTTTCCTCATCTAATGCCCTCCCCTCCGATCCTCACCCGATCTCCAGGCATCTCCGAAAAGCCAGACAACGGGAATGCCAGGCTCCACCCACTCCCTAGGAGAAGCAGCAGCGCCTCCAGCCAATCACTAGCTACCTGTTTCCCCAGCCAATCAGCAGTCTGCAGTGTCTTCCCCCCTCTCAGCCCACCAGCACAGCTCTTTGATCTGCTTAGGGCTCTTTCCTCCAGCTCAGGTCAGTGAGTCTCCACAACGGTGCCTCTGCATCCTCTACAGGGCGCACTGGCCCAGGGACCTGCTGGCAGCAGCATGTACCTATGCCGCAGAGACTGGCTTGACTCACCCAGTGCAGTGCAGCCACTCTCCTCCTTTGCAAAGGTAAGTGGTAGTCTCTGTCACTGCCCCATGATGTGTGCTCTGTGTATGGGCAGTGAACCACCGTGACACCCCATGACTGCCTACACTTCCCTGCCTTGCATCTGTTCCCGGAGAGACTGTTAGACTTATGGCTGTGACCCTGTAAGGTAGAGAAGTCTCTCACCCCTGCAGCAGTGTGTGTCCCCTGTGCCTGCAGTGCCTTAGAACCTACCCCCAGTACTGCCTGTCCCTAAGCACCTGCTCGCCCCCCAGTCTTGCCCCAGCTGCTATCTACCCTTGCCCCCTCCCTACCCTCAGTACTGCCTGCCCCCAATTCTATCCCTGCCCACCAGTAATATCCTAGCTGCTATCTACTTCCTCCCTACCCCCACAGCACTGTCCCTAGTGGTGCCTGCCCCTAACAACCTCCTTGCTCTAATGCTGCCACAGCTGATTTCTACTCTTGCCCCCCCTAGCTCTCTGCCCCTAGCTCTATCCTAGCCCCCCCAGCACTTTCCCAACTGCTGTCTGTATTTACCTCCTCCCTGCCCCCAGCACTGCCTGCCCTTATTTTGCCCTTATCCACCACTTCTCCCTGCCCCTACCTCCACCCGAACTACTGCTTACCCTTAACCCCCTCTACCCCAACTGCTACCTGCCCCCAGCATTGTACTATAATATGTGGCAGGACACACAGTGTAATAGGACCCCCATTTTTTTAAAGTGAGGGGTCCCTGGGACACACACACTTTTTTGCTAAGTGTGAATATATATATATATATATATATATATATATATAACAGAGGGGTGACATTAGGGGTTAACACTCCTCTCATCACAATGGTACATAGCGTTCCCGCTAGGCTGTTTTAGCGGGGCGCGGCGCCCTGCCCTCCTTCTGGAGGGCAAAAAGCACCCTGCCCTCCAGGAGGAGGGCAAAAAGCGCCCTGCCCTCACAGCCTGCGGGAGCCGTTCTCACCCGCGGGACGCAGTGTCCCGCGGGTGGAGAAACATGCGGTGACCCGGCGTCTATTCTCCCTGTCTGCAGGGCTTGGGGGCTGCCCGGCGTGTCTGTAAGTGCCGGGCACGCCCCCAAAAGTGACGAAAAGGGGACGCGTCTTATAGACACGCCCCCTTCTCGCCTTCGGCGCGCGCGTGCTTTCCCTCTAGCTCCGGCGCCCTCCCTCCCGCCGGAGCTAGAAGGAACCCTAGGTACACACTAGTCCCTCGCTTCTCACTGGTCCCTTCACTCACAGCACACACATGGCTAGTGAGTACGGGGTGAGAAGATATTACCTCTATCCTGTGTCGCCTGCAAATACCCTAGCCGCACCGCTCCTCTTTAGCCCAGGCAGCTTGTTACGTACTCTCCAATCTGCCTCCATTTTAATCTCCACCTCCCCAGACAACTGCAGTCAGGACATGAGAGCACATGCTCCGGCCTCTGTCTCTCTGGGTTGGCTCCAGGCTCCTCATGCACAGTCCTCTGCTCCCCTTCCCTTCCGGCGGCTGCTGTGTGCTGTACAATCCAGGGTCGGCTCTGCTCGTTGTGTCCTGCAAATAGCTAGGGGGCGGCGAGCCGCGGGCGTCATCCTCATTGGATAAAGAGATTCAACCGCCCGAAGCCGATTCCAGACATATTGCATTGCTGTGTTGCACAGCCGATGGCAGATATATCTGTCCATCGTGCTGTGCATACGGGCAGTCAGCCGACCACCCGTACACTTGCCGCAAAAGCCGTGGGAGGGGGCCAGATGACAGATAATGGTTGTTCAGTGTGCATGAACATCCATAATCTGCAAATCTCTCGATCTGCAGAAATAGCTTTGGGTGTGTACCCAGCTTAAGATGTGTTTGCAGTTCATATACTTCTGAAAAGGCATTTTAAAAAGAATGTGTACAAAATATATACATAATTGAAGATTTTTAATGTAAGTTATTTTTGGTAAAGTGTTATGCATCTTCCTGCGGGATACCAGGACATATGGGAAAGATTCCTGGACTGCACACCCTGAAAATAAATATCTATCCTATCTATCTATCTATCTATCTATCTATCTATCTATCTATCTATCTATCTATCTATCTATATTATGGAGGTGCTACCTGATGAGACTAGTTGCACTCACAAAAACAGACAAAATCTCAGGTGCACAACTCCAAATCACTGATATTATATAAATGCAATAAAATGTTGCAATCAATAGAGGTTTTTAGCATAATCATGGACAAGGTTATGGGCCTACCCACCATATCCAGGTAACTTCTTTAGGGTAGGTCCCTAACATACTAGGATTCAAATCCATAGCGCAGGACACCCCAAACTGGCCCAGCCAAGCTGCCCAAGGGCACCGCCACAGTAAGAAAAGTGAAGGGTAAAAGAGCTAGTTAAGAGCAGCCACTGCATATAAAGAATGAAAATAAAAAAGTGAAGTACATGTATAATAAACAAACAGTGAAGGGTTAATTGTGTTATAAAAGAAAAATGTGTTTTAATGCGGTGCCCTGAAACAGATCAACCAAAGCAATCCAGGGGGACCCACGCCCCAAAAATGAACCAAAGTTGCACTACAGTATATAACTTGTAGGACTTACCTAGAATTGTGCCTATTACCAGTGTGCATATACAATACCAGACTCCATGCTTTTAAGCTAATAAGGTAGGGGTGCTAATCCAGACTGAGGACGTCTCCTTTCCCTCAGGTGTGCAATAAAGCACATTAAATGGAGTATAGGGGAAAGATTCCTGGACTGCACACCCGGAATATATATAATAGGAGGTGCTACCTGATGAGACTAATTGCAGGCACAAAAGCAGACAAAATCTCAGGTGCACAACTCCAAATCACTGATATTATATAAATGCAATAAAATGTTGCAATCAATAGAGGTTTTTAGCATAATCTTGGCCAAGGTTATGGGCCTACCCACCATATCCAGGTAACCTCTTTAGGGTAGGTCCCTAACATACTAGGATTCAAATCCAGAGCGCAGGACACCCCCAATCTGGCCCAGCCAAGCTGCCCCAGGGCACCACCACAGTAAGAAAAGTGCAGTGTAAAAGAGATGACTAGAATAACATGTGAATGTCACATGTTCATTGTAATTTATATGCATTAAGAGCTACATTTTATGATCAGAAATACATTTTGATGTACGTTTCATCTTTGCAGTTGTTAATGAAGTAAATATGTAAAAATTCCACTACCTCCAAGAGTATGAACCCAACTCGTGGACTTGCATGATCTTGTGCTTTTGTCTTTAACTTTTTTATCAAGGTGTCAACTGCAGCATAAATGATTGATTTATTAAGGTGGTAGTGCCTGTTCAGACGCTAATGAAAGGCATGTTAAGGCACCTTGCCCTCTTTCTTTAAAACATGAACTATTTCTCTCTTGAATTAGTATTTATTCTCCCTCACTGATGATGCTCTGATCCTAAATCATTCTACTTTCCTTGTAGAGTACATGTGTGTACTTGTGGGTTTTGGCTGGGTGCTCATGTTTCCTTCTGCAGTGCAAATACAAACCGGAAGATAATTGGTTTGTCACTAAACTGGCCTCAGTGTATTAATGCGTTTCTGTTTTGTGGATGGGAGTTTAGCTTTTAAGCGTCACAGCAGCAGGGAGTGACTGTATTACTATGATTTTAGTACTGCAGCATATGCTGGCACAGCAGATTAAAGCCTCTGTACCTTTTGATGTAGTACTGCCATGTCATGCCAGCTGTGGCTTTTCAAAACTTCCTAGCCGGTATCCTGCTGCTATCCAGTTAAAATTATCATTTTTTTTTTTTTTTTTTTATAATGTTGCAGAATATTTTCTCTTCCTTCCCTGTAATAAAACTTGTTCTCCCTCCCACACTTGTCTCCTATAAAGGAAATTTCCAGTGAATTATTTAAATGTGTATGTTACTGCTACTGCCGGTTTTACATTTTTAATTTGAGAATGTTTTGGGATTAGTTTATCCTATTGCGGAAAAACAGATTTTGTTTTTAGACAATAGTTGAAGTTTAGTGCTCAGCAACTACTTCATTCCGATGATCCCATCAGGTGTTACTGTCACAAAAAAGTAACAATAATTTTGCCTTTATATCCTATTATACAACAATCTGCAATATAGAAATGTGAATTGCTAAATCAATTCATAAATTCATAGCAGGTGATAGTTATCTTGAACTGAAGAAAACAATCTGCACACTTCTGTGACCCATTAATAATCTGCTGTTCTAGTTCTGTATAACATGAATGACTCTAAACCATCATACGTTCAAATAGTATAGCAGCTTTTTACTGGTTCACGGGAGTGTGCTGAGTGATGTTTTTCTTTCTCTACATTTACCACATAATCTATGCAAATAGTTGCTGTAGCGCACATTAATTTTGTAGCAAATCAAGACACTGCAAACTTTAGTTACAGGGGTCAATCCAATTAGGTGTGAGTTGCTGTTTTCTCAGCGAATTCACATTGTGAATTATTTTTGCAATCCAATTATCAACTCGCATTGAACCAGTCAGAGTAAATTTGCATATTTCAGTTTGCACCTCCCTGTGGGTGAGAAGTTAGGGAAGATCCTTATTTTAAGGTTAAAGTGTCGGGATACTGTGCACAATTCTTTTGGACACCTCCCCTAATGACTAATTAGGCAATTGGAAGTTTCCAGTTGGATTAATTAGTCAAATAATTACAAGTAATTTTTGGGGGGTTTAAAGAAAACCCCACATTTACATGCACTTCTCACACATTGCATTTGGCTAACAATTCACAACCCCCTGCTGCGAGTCCTACAAGTGGGCATTTTTAATTGGGTTGGAGAATTCTTGGGTGCGAAGTCTGTGGGTTTCATGAAACTAGCAAGTGGCACTTGGATTGACCCCGCAGATTAAAAACGTATCTGCATATGATTGTCTATATTTGTACATACAAAGGTGCTAGTTGCTTTACATGTGGGAATGTGATGGTGCATACACACGGTCAGATTTTGTGTCAGATCTGAACGATAACTATTTTAAAAATCGTTCATATCTGAAAGAAAATCTGACATGTCAGCCTGCAACGATGAACAATGTTTGCAGTCAATCTTGGACGATTCCATTCATTTTCAAATCGTTGGCGAAATCGTTCATCGTTCATCTGACAGATCTGACTGTGTATGCACCATGATACTGATTTCTTGGGTATCCGTTTTAGGTGGAATCCGTATGATGGTATGGGTCACTTGTGCTGGACATCTTGGAAGAGAATGTGGAATTGGTGGCTTGAGGCTTGTTGTTCTTATTCATTGTTGTGGCTGTTGCTATGACCCTGCACCTATCCAAGAAAAATAAACTAAGCAGTGAAGGGAGAATATTTACCTGTCATGGAAGCAGTTGTAAAGGTGTCTTAGGGACAATATGAAATGCTTCCAATAAGAAATAATAAACCATCAAGTTCCAGTGAAGTTTTATGTATGAATCTATGCCTATGATCCTGCTAGACCAGGATACTTTTGGACCTAGTGTCCACTGCCGTACTCCTGTAGTTAGAGTATTTTATACTAGTAATAACCTGTATCTATAATGTCTGTAGCCATAGCACTCTGCCCACACAGCATACATCACATCCACAACACACAACTACAACACGAACGCATGAACCCACGTTACACACCGCAAACTTTATTTCATCCACCTCTTAGGTCTTTAGCTTATACAGCTCCATCTAGAAGTACTGGGAGGAAAAGATAAGTCCGGTTCATGGGGTTCAGATACATATCCTTTCATTGCAGCACATTCCCCGGCTTCCCGGAAGGAGCCGACTTATTTCCGCCGCAATCCGCCTGAGGTGGTGGTGGGTTGCTGATAGGGCCATCACGTTATTGTTCGCCATTGCAAACTGAAGCAAATATGGTGGCTGCCTCACCGGAGAACAGGAAGTAATGCCTGCCTCTCACTGCTGCGGCTTCATCCGACACATTTTAATCTTTATAATATTGAAACCTTGAGATTGCTTCCTCCATTCCCAGGACTAAAATTCCAGACTCTTTGGGCTCGATTAAGTTCAGCGCGAATTGATTAGCGCCGGGAAGTAGTTCCTGGAGCTATTCAATTCGGCGCGCGGCTTAGCCCGACTTGTCGGAATTCTGCTCGCATCCCAGGAGGAATGTGAGAAGAAAGCTTTAAAGTACAGACGCGATGATACCCTTAGGGCACAGAAATAAATAGCTCCAGGAGCTCCTTCCCGGCGCTATTCAATTTGCGTTTAATTCAATAGAGCCCTTTGAGGCTAAATCCCGGATTTTGGCTTTTCTACTTGTAAGCGCTACTGGGTCAGGGACTGATGAGAATGACTACATTTTTTCTGTAAAATGCTGTATAATGCGAGTGCTTTATGAATAACTGTTAATAATAATTTTAAATGTTTGGTAATTAGAATTTTGATAGTATCTGGTATTTGCAGTAATTGAATCAACCAAGCTGCAATGTTCCCTGGTTAACTTCTGAGGATACAACTACACTCTTATTCAAAGGTTTGCTCCTTGGAAATTTTTATTCAGCAATGCTCTTTATACTACTTGAAATACATGGGGAGCACTTGACAACATGGGGTTTATTTACTAAGTGAAGGCATATCAAAGCCACAACGTTCCCAGCATGTTTAAGCCCTAAATTTAAAGAGACAATCCTGTTAATTCACAAAAAAAAAATAAAGCTAAATGATTTCCTGTTTACTTCCCTCAGTCATTGTGAAGTGCATTTCTTAACGATTTAATGAGAAAGGGAATACCATGGAGATTGTATATAGTAGAAATTGTTTCAAATTACAGAGACAGATCCCTAACTGGAAAACTCTATTCTGGATGATTATGTACTATACCGGCTGTCATGTAAATAGATTTTGGTCCTTCTTTCCCTGAAGATTTTTAATATATGCAATGACCCTATATGTTTGGCCTAGTTTTACCGGTAGTATGAGTAATGTAAGTGGCTGGAGTTTTTTTTTAAAAGGTAAGTTAATTATTTATCTTGCGTTTGCATTACCATGAAAATGAACAGCCTTTAAAGTAATTCATGAGAAGAACAAAACAGGCCTGCCTTCAATTAAACCAGTAATGGGCATCCTGATAGTTTGCAGGTGAAGTCTCAGTGGGCCATTTGAAGCCGATCGCTGAGGTAAACTCATCATAAAGACATACATGCTGCCTGGAAAGTGAAGACCCACTGACCCAAAACCTGCTTAAAGTAAAATTTGAGTAAATGGGGGAGATTCAGTTCAGCTCGATTCTGATTCCTGGAGCTGTTGGAGAGACCGTGCCGCTAAGTCCGACTACAGGATTTCTTCTTGCATCCTCCTAAGGTGCGAGCAGAAATCAGACTTAAGTGCTGAAGCAATGCTGTTTTCCGGCTTAGTGCGGCGCTAACAGCCTTGCGGCTGGAACTTAAGTCGGAGAATGCCCAATGGTAGGACTAAGCACCCAGCTTAAAGTGTAGTAACTGGCATTCTCCGACTTAAGTGGTTCTAGTCAGACTTCGAAGCGCAGTTAATTGAATAGCCCTGGGACATCCTTTCCAGGGCTATTCAGCATCATGCTGAATTAAATCGCCCCCAATGAAAAGCAGTGTAACACTGGGTGACTAGTTGAAACCAGAAGTGCGAATTAAAGGATTACTGCTATTGTTTTGAATTATTTATAAAGCTTATTCCTAAATTGCATCAGCGGCTTCCTGATTTTCAATATCCTAACCCTCCCCCTAACCTTAACAGCATCTCTGTGTTTGTGTGTGTGTCTCTCTCTCTCTCTCATCTGTTTGAGAAATTATACCTGTGACTGCTTTTTTGTGAAATCTGTGTGAACTGTTTTTTTTTCTCTCCTTTTAGAGTGAATAAAATAACAAACCAGGTGTCTATTCAGCGAAAGAAGCAGTTTGTGGAGAGAGTGCACAGTTACTGGCTACTGAAGAGACTTTCAAGAAATGGTATTCCTTTACTGAGACGATTGCAATCCAGTTTGCAGTCGCAGAGAAATATCCAACAGGTGTGTGTGGGTTCTTTTTTTTTTTTTTTTTTTCATTGGCATTTGGGAAATATCCATTGTAAAAATTGGGGGAAATATTTTCAGAATTCAACAAAGATTTTAAATTTACATTAATTGTGTGGCTGATTAAAACTTTGGTTGCAAGTTTGTTTTGTTCTTGCATTGTATCTATTGCTTCTCTAATGCTGGGTACACACTGGCTGATATATAGGGCGTTCAGTTGAACGGCCGATATATTGTATGTGCGTCGGCCAGTGTGTACAGCCGATATGTCTCTGAATGACATCGTTCAGACATATTGCGTCAGCTGTACAGCACAGCCCGATGCCCAATATATTTGCAGATATATTGGTGCATCGTGCTGTGGGTGGTTTTAAATTGTGTTAGCGTGCCAGATCTCCTAAAGTGATGGGTGATCCCGGGCTATATTCAATTGAAGCAGGTTATCATGCCCAAAGAGGTCGGGTTTAGCCGAGTATATCGGCTACCCCCCAGCCACAGTGCTGGGCGCGATCGCGAATAGTGCCGTTTGGGTGCCCAAACGGGTCCCTTTTTCGTCCATTTCAGCTCTCACCCCCTGGAGTGCGAGCTGAAATGGTGCGCCAGCAGCTAATCACGCCCGACAGGAGCAACAATTGAATATCTCCCATTGTGTAAAGGCGGTCAGCGGACTGCCCGTACACTTGCTGCAGAGGCCATCTGTGACTGACATCACAACTAGATGGGCACATGTGACAGACTTCAAAACAAAGCGGGCATTTACAACACATCTGGCAGATGATTGGTATATGTGTATGGACTAGCCAATTGTCCTGAGGTGTATCCAGCTTTAAATGGCACTATATGTAATGCTCTTTCAATTTTAGGGCAACTTTTTTTTTTTTTTATATATATATTTTTTTGAAAGGTGTAATCATTACTTGCAGGTTATAAAACCAGATTTTCCAAAATATGTTGCAATTAAACCAAATATCAAAATTGTTCAATATGAAATTAAATTTTAGATATCTTAAATATATTTAAGGGTCTGAAGTCCAGTCTGGAGGATTGAAGTGCTTTGCGTTGTATCTGCCTCACTATGTAGGGAAGCCCAATGTTCTGACAGCAGTTTTAGCTTTTGAGGTGTTCCTTATTTTTAAAACAAAAGCCAGTTGCAGTTATATCCCTAGCTATATGATTCCTCTTATGTGCTCTATGAATAGAAACATAAACATAGAATTTGACGGCAGATAAGTACCACTTGGCCCATCTAGTTTGCCCTTAATATTACCCAACTACTTACGTGTTTATCATCTGGATGAATAAGGGAAGTTACATTTTGATATATAGCAAATCTATGAAAACATTTTACATTCTGGATAACTAAAACAGTCTCCGTTTATTCCTTATTTGACTCAGAGAGAAGATGATGAAGAAGTTCAGTCCTTGAAAAAGAAATTAAAGTACTGGCAACGGTTAAGACATGACCTTGAAAGAGCAAGATTATTAATTGAACTTATCCGAAAACGGGAAAAGTTAAAACGTGAACAGGTATTTATTTATTTTTTTTCTTCATTCATGTGTTGTACAACCAAATGTTATCATAGTTTGCAGGAAAATAGATAGCTACCAATGGCCAGATGAACTGTGAACAATTTGTAATCCCTTGAACATGTAGTATTTGATTTCAGTGATAGTATTATGAAAACAAATTTGGTTGTGGTTTTGTCATCAGTCACATAAATTACACACAAGCTACAAATAGAGATTGATGGATTATCTTCAAAACCCCAATATCTGTCCTTCCTACCTTAAATTAAATGCCCATCTCATTGCGTCTTTATGAGGAAAAACTTTGCACATTGTCAATTTATTCAGTGGCTGGGCACTGCGCAACAGCAGTGTCACTGGTAGCCACTGGATCTATTGTATTGGTCAGGAGTTATTTTAGAATGTTTCTGGCAGCTCGCTATGTATGTTACATATATCTTAGTAATATTAGATTACAAAGGGACTCCGTCATTGCACATGAAGGTAGGAATGACTCTTGAAACAATTACTAGTTTTGCAAAGTCCTGTTTGTCCATTTATCTACCCTTGATAGTGTATTTCTGTATTATAAGGGGCCCGCAGCACCTTACAAGATACATAGACAGAACCAATATGAACAATAGTCACTTACAGTATAGAACATTGCAGGACATGGTTTATAAACATTGCTGCATCAGCAGTCACAATACCAAGGGAAAGGTGCTGTTGTAGGCAGTGGGGAGTAGATGATGATATAAGTGAGGGAAGACACAGCATATGAAGAGGGCCCTGCTCGTGATAGCTTACAGCATGTACGTTAAGGATAAAAACACTTGAATGTATTCAACTCCCACAAACAACTTGCTCTTGTGTATTACAAGAAACTATTATAAGGACACCTGTCTTTACCAGGGAGGAATTAAAGATACTGGGAGTTCCATTCCAGTGAGGTCACCATTTATATGGCGTTTGGATGTTTGCCATGTTAGTGTGGATTAGCTCTAATTCCAGAGACAAAAACCTAGTGATTCGTTGTTGATTGAGATCTGGTGAAATTTAGTGTTTCTTCACTGGGGACACTGGACCATGGGTGGTAGCTGGGACTGCAGGAGCTGGCACCTAAACTAAAGTAGTAACAGGCTCGCGTGGCTGCCGCACCTGTTTCTGCCATACTGAATGCTGGACCGGTGGCTGCTTCTGGTGTGGTCCCCCTGCTGGGGTCCGACCTACCTTGGCTCCGTACCATGGAGCGCACTGTGGCGGGATTTGACAGCTTCCTCTTATAGGGATAGCTTCTTTGAGGTTTCTAAACTGCGCGAGGCGCATAAGCGTCTTCTTCTACCAGGGGCTGCTAGACTTTTCAGAGTCCAAGGAGTTGGAAGATGAACTACCGGAACAGCAGGTTCTCCCCAAGGGGGAGGACCCGGACCCACCTTTTCGGGAAGGTGTGGAAGACGTCATTACTGCGGTGCGGCAGTCTTTGGACTGCCTGGACTTGGATACCCAAGCACAAGCGGTGGGACCATTCAAGTGTAGGCGCAAAAGGATTGTTACTTTACCTGCTTTTTCGGAAAAAGGCATTGAGGGCCCCAGATGAGTTCTGTTCTTCGCAAGTTTGCGCCCCTTTACCCGCTTTTGCTGGACCATGTCACCAAGTGGGAGCAACCTCCCAAGGTGGATGCAGCAGTGGCACATTTGGCTAAGCACACTGCACTTTCAGTTCAGGGTTCGGTATCCTTCAAGAATCCGCTGGGTAAGAAGTTGGAAGGTTGCCTGATGTCCATTTTTATTGGCTTGGGGGTCGTTCTTTGCCCTTTGCTGGCCTCTGCGTGGGTCGCTCGGGCCATGGAGTCATGGGCCGACAAACTTGTTGTTGGACTTCAGGATGACTTGTCCAGAGATCCTTTGCCGGACTTGGCAAAACAGCTTTCCGGGGTGGCTGATTGTGCATAAGGCCGTCCAGGACGGCACTCAGGTGGCCTCCAGGGTTTTGGCTACAGCCGCTCTGGCTCCGCGCCCGGGATGCTGACGCTGAATATAGGCATTCTTTGTAATCTCTCCCCTTTGGTGGGGGGCTTTCTGTTTGGCACGGAGTTGGACACCATTATTGCCCAGGGGAAAGTACTTTTCCCCTTCGCTCCTCCTTTTGAGGGGGAGCATTTACTAGAGGCTGGCTTTTCCCCAGCAAGGGTTCAGCTCCTTGGGGCAGGTTTTCTGGTACCTACCTGCGCTCGGGAGTCAAGACTCCTGAGAAGCCTAGCTCCTGAAGGGGTCTCTGCCCACAGTGTCCGCCCAGGAGTAGGCTGACGCCTCCTCCAGTTCAGGGACTGTTTGGTAGCGTCAACGGTCGATGCCTGGGGGCCGGGCATCATTTCCCGAGGATATGTCATCAACCTCAGGGGTCAGCCACTGCAACGGTTTTTCGCAACTGCTCTTCTCCGGGACATGGAGAAGTGGATGGCCTTGGACCTGGCTATCCTTTCAGAAGGCGTTTTTATTCCAGTTCCAGCGTTGGAGAGGAGACAGGGATTCTACTTCCAACCACTTCCTTGTTCGGAAGCCCAATGGCACCAATCTTCCGATCTTTATTCTACAGGCCTTGAAAACCAGACACTGGGTGGACCATTTCCACATGGAATCTCTGATTGGTCATCAAGGGAATATTTGCCAACAAATTTTTGGTCCCACTCTACGTCAGGGACACGTACCTACATGTTCCTATTTGGGCAGATCATCACTCTTTCTTCCGGTTCACAGTCGCCCCGGCACACTATCAGTTCCAGACCCTGCCATTCTGCCTGGCTACAGCCGCACGCGATTTCACGAAGATCATGGCTATGGAATGTAAGCTCTTGCGAGTGCGTCTCCTTACTTTATGTTCATCTACTTCTTACTCACCACTAGGACACCTAGCACTTGGTGCCTATGCTTTGTTGCTTAATTGGGTGTTATGGCCACCTATGTATCAATGTATATTATCCATGTCCTTGTCCTTCATTGTTTTGTATTTTACTGCAAGTCACTTTTTGGTTATGTACCTTGTAAGGCGCTGCGGAACACTTGTGGCGCCATATAAATAAACGATGATAATAATAATAATAATGGTAAGCCTGCTGCACAAGGGTGGAATAACGGTCCTTCTCTATTTGGATGATCTGGTAATGAAAGCAGATTTGGCTTCCCAATTGCAGCTCCATCTGGACCACAAGTTGCACCTCTGTTGTCTTGCAAGCGTCTGATGTTCCTGGGAGTGATCTTCGCCACCTCCCTCCAGCGAGTCTTCCAGCCAGAGTCTTAGCCCAGGCACTCCAGGATTTGGTCACGACCATGCTGTTGGTGCCTCACCTGTCCATCTGGCTGGTTCTGTCGGACATCACTCAGCAATCCCTCCATTAGTGGCTGGTTTTCGATTACCTGCTCCGCGGGTGGTTCCTTGGTAACTTTAAGCTGGCTCATTGTGACCACAGACGCGAGTTGGGGCGCTGTGATGTTGAGTCTTCATTTTCAGGTTCTTTGGTCGTCATCGGAGACTGCCCTACCGATCAATGTGCTGGAGCTCCGTGCCATCTATCTGGCTCTTTTGGGAGCCCAGTTCATCCTGGCCGGCTGGTGCGGATCCAATCTGACAACGCCACGACAGTGGCATACGTGAACCAGGGCGGCACCAAGAGCGCGAGAGCTATGACAGAGACATCCCGCATTCTAGCTTGAGTGGAAGCTATTGTTCTGGCACTCTCGGCAGTGTGCATCCCAGGCGTGGAAAATTGGGAGGCGGACTTCCTCAGCAGGACCACCTTACTGCCGAGGGAGTGGTCTCTATCCGGAGGTCTTCCAGCAGTTGGTTGGGAAGTTTGGTCTTCCAGAGTTAGACCTGATGGCGTCTTGGCACAACTGCAAAGTTCCCCGATTTTGTGGGAGGTCCAGGGACCCACAGTGGATGCCATGACCATTCTGTGGAGCTTTCGTCTGGAATGCCTTTCTCCTCTGATTCCCATGTTACCTCGGGTACTCCGGATGAAAGAGCAACAGGTACCGGAGATCCTCGTAGCTTCGAACTGTCCGCGAAGGTTGTGGTACGCTGCCGTTCTTAAACTGGCACTAGGGCCAGTTTAGCGCCTGCCGCTGCAACCAGTTCTGCTTCTGCAGGGTCCGTTTCGCCATGTGGACCTTCCTTGATTGTCTTTAACGTCCTGGATTTTGAGGCCGATCTCTTGAGGTTAAGGGGTTTTCTCCTTCCGTTGTCCGTACTATGTTGTGGGCCCGGAAACTGGTTTTGTTGCGCAACTACTACAGGGTCTGGAAGATCTACATCTTGTGGCGCGAGGTTCACACTTCCCGGTTTCACCTTCTCTTGTTTTTAGCTTTCCTTCAGGGAGGTTTGGAGACCGGTTTGTGGCTTCGCTCTTTGAAAGTGCAGATTTTGGCTGGCTATTTAATTTCAGCGGTGTCTGGCCCTTTTGACAGAGGTTCGGACCTTTTTTCAAGGGGTGTTGCGGGTTCAATCTCAGTTTCAGCCGCTGGTGGCTCTATGGGATCTTGCCTTACTCCTCTCAGCTCTTCAGCAAGCTCCCTCATGAGCCTTTGGATTCCTTGGACTTAAATTTGTCACGTGAAACTGGTTTTCCTTTATGGCCGTTGCCTCAGCTCGGCGTGTTTCCGAGTTGGGGGCCTTGTCTTGCAAACCGTCATTCCTCATATTCCACGAGGATCGGGCGGTCCTCCGCACAGTGCCCTCATTCCAACCGAGGGTTGTTTTGGCTTTCCACTTGAACCAGGAAATTCTTTCGGGTGTTTTCCCCATATCTTACCGAGTTGATTTGGCACTGTTGGACTTTGTTCCGGCCCTGCGGAACTGCTTGGCCAGGACTTTTGCCCTCTGTTGTATGGATTCCCTACGGCTCTCGACGACGCTCAGAAACGTGACTGGCCGGCTACGAAGCAGACCATTGCGTGTTGGGTACACTGTCTTCTCTCAGGCCTATTCTGATGCCGGGCGACCGGCACCTGCCTCATTCTACTCGGGCGGTGGCAACCTCCTGGGCAGCAAGCCACGGGGCCTCTGCTGAACAGGTCTGCTGTGCATGTTTTTGCCTCTGGCGACGCCCACTTTGGGTGTACAGTTCTCCGGTCAGGCAGCCTGAGCTGAGCGTTCCCTCCCCTGGAACGTCCCATGGTTCAGTGTCCCCCCAGCATTGAAGTAAGAGAGGATTTTTGGGGTACTTACCGTTGAATCCTTTTCTCTGATTCATGCTAGGGGACAGTGCATTCCCTCCCTCACGCTCAGTCGTGTTGCGTGTCTTTTTTTTTTTTTTGTTTGTTTGTTATTTTTGACAGGTTGGTCCCTGTGGTTTTGTTTTTATGATGGATATAACAGTTTCACTAGGTTTCTGTTTCTCCTTTCTAGGGCACTTTTGAAGTTGTACTGGTATGATAGGGTTGCAGAGGGGAGAAGCTTAGGGTTAAAGCTACAAGTTCACTTTTTAGTTTAAGTGCCAGCTCTGGCAATCCCAGCTACAACCCCATGGTCCAGTGTCTCCCAGCATGAATCAGAGAAAAGGATTCAACGGCAAGTACCCAAAAATTCGCTTTTCTGTAGTATAGAATTTATAGTCCACACATCACGCAAGCAGTGCAGCTATAAAGAATGTTTTCTGTAAAGCACAGGCAGTGTAAAACTCACTGGAGAGAATCTGTTTTCGCCGGCAGCTCGCTCTGACTAATGGGCGCTCGTCAGAGTAATTCAATTGTTGCTCCGTTTAGGCGCGATAGGCGCCAGAATTTTTGCTTCCAGCCTCCTGAGGAGTCGAGTAGAAATTTATAGTTTTGGGAGCCCAATTTGCTGTTTGGGCGCCCTAACCAGGACTTTAGATGGTTTTAGCTAAACCTGGTCTACCGTATATACTCGAGTATAAGCCGAGTTTTTCAGCACAAAAAATGTGCTGAAAAAGTACCCCTTCGGCTTATACTCGAGTCAAGTGTAGCGCTGACCGGGCGGAGTTCGGTCAGCGCTACACACTGCCAAACACACAGCCTCCGGAGCCGGCAGCTGCGTGTTTGGTGTAATCAGCAGCCGCTGAGAGTCTGTCAGACTCTCAGCTGCTGCTGCTCCCACTGCCATCTTCCGGCTCCCGTAGTGGGTGATGGGAGACACGTTGTCATGACGACGTCTCTCCCATGTAAAGCGGCCGGAGGAGCGGACAGCGGCGGGACCAGGAGTTTCAGGTAAGTGATATATTTTTTTTAATTCTTGTCACGTCTCTCTATTGGGGGGGGGGACTACAGGGGGCACTACCAGGGGGCGATTACTACAGGGGGCACTAAAAGGGGGGATTACCACTAGGGGAACTACCAGGGGGGGATTACTACAGGGGGCACTACCAGGGGGGGATTACTACAGGGGGGTTTACCACTGGGAGCACTAAAAGGGGGGTTTACCACTGGGGGCACTACCAGGGGGGGATTACTACAGGGGGCACTACCAGGGGGGGATTACTACTGGGGGCTCTACCAGCTGCTGCCATTTCCCACACTAGGCTTATACTCGAGTCAATAAGTTTTCCCAGTTTTTTGTGGTAAAAGTAGGTACCTCGGCTTATATTTGGGTCGGCTTATACTCGAGTATATACGGTAATTGTGCTTGACAAACTTGATGATTAATTTACGCACAAAAACAATTGAATTGCAACATTGGGCACCTGTTAGTGGGTGCGATTCAATTGTTTTAAGGCGCGCTAAGTGTTTGTTTTTTTTTTTCCCTGACACAAGTGAGATTATATGTAACAATTTTATATTGTTGTTGTAGCATATGTAGAGGTATAGCGTTCACTCTGTCCGGCATCGGGCCGGGCACGAGACCAAGACAGGGCACTGTGGCGTGCATCCGAAAAGGGGATATGGCCACAAAAAGGGATCTTTAAGACACGCCCCCTTTCATCACTCTTGGGGGTGTGCCCTTCACTTACGGACATGTTGGGCTGCCCCCAAGCGCTCGTCTCTCTGAATCGATGCTGGGCGCATTCACCGCATTGATTTAGACAGGTTAGATAAATAGGTGAAATTGGGAAGCAAAACCTCGAGTTGGATAACCATGTGAAACCTTCATGTAACTCATGGTACCAAAGCATGATGTGGTTTGGAAGCCCTTTCTGTGCACAAAAGGACAGTTCCTAATGTATGTTTTTGGGGAAAATAAGGGTATCATGGGCTTGGAGGTAGTTTGAATAATGCAGTATAATGCTCAGGAATTCACTATTGGGAAGGGAATTTTTGGAATGTTACGTTAAATATCAGGAGGGAGCAAGTGATGTGCAACAAATTATGTTCCATAAACTGGAGGAAAATGTGTGCTTTGTCAAATAATGCCGTCTATTCTGAACAATTATCTCCCTTCAGTGTATGGAAGGTTTACAGTTCCCATTTCAACAGTAAAAAGGTTGTCACGGAGAATGCAGACACCGTCGAACAGTTGCTGACTTGCTAATAATGATTGACAGCATTTTAAGTGTCTGCTTTAGAGCTTCAGACATGATGTGAAATCCTCATGTTTGACGTTTTAAAGCAGTCATTGTTAAAATACTGTAAATTACAATATTAGCAGGTCATCATCATGTGCTTGACCTAAGTGTCTTAATTCTGTGTCAACCTTTTAATTGGCTAACTCGCATACTGGTCTTTGTATGTAAAGATATTAGGGTGTATTACTGGATGACTGGGCATGCTACAGGCAATGTGCATGTAGAGCCTCAGGGAAGGAGGTATAATCTGTGAGGATTTGTGATTGAGTGCAGTAAATGCATATTGATGTGTAGCCATGATAAATTATACCTTTTATTCATAAAGGAGGATTAAGAAAAATTGTGCTGGTGTCCAAATGCTTTGCTACTAAAATTTGTAGTAAATTTATATGGTCTTTCTATTAGATACAGTGGGAGCAACTGCAACATGTTTTTTTTTTTGCATTTGGGAATTTGTTCCTAAGTTTATTGATGAACCAATTTATTTTGTTACATATGTTTTAAAAAAGATCTTGTAATGTATTATTTTAAACGGTGTACAAAAGGATGTTATATGTTTTTTCCAACAATCAGTCTGATTTATTACCTGTGTGAAGTCAGTTCTGTATGTTTTGTTGATAGGTAAAAGTTGAGCAGGTTGCTATGGAGCTGCAGCTGACACCACTGACTGTACTCCTACGATCGCTTCTAGAACAACTACAGGAAAAGGATCCTGCCCATATATTTGCTCATCCTGTTAATCTTTCAGAGGTGAGATTTATAATTAATTGCTAAAAAGCTATTTCTTTACAGCAATATCCATCTTTTACTGCATGTTAAAATGAGGGGCTAAAGTAGTTGCACTCTCACTTTCAAAGTTATTGCTTTCTAAGGGCAACTTTTGTCACTTAGTCATCCTATATATTTATTCCTATTTAGGTTCCCGATTACTTAGACCACATAAAACATCCCATGGATTTCTCTACAATGAAAAAACGGTTAGAAGATCAAAGATACAGAAATCTGAATGAGTTTGAAGAAGACTTCAATCTTATCATTGAAAACTGCATGAAGTATAACGCCAAGGATACGATTTTCTTTCGAGCAGCAATTCGGTTGCGAGATCAGGGAGGAGTAGTATTAAGGCAAGCTAGACGTGATGCTAATGCCATTGGGTTTGATGATCAAACGGGAATGCATTTGCCAGAGCCACCAAAAATTGAAACTCCCCCACAGTTTTCATGGGAAGATGGTAAGTAGTATATTTTGAAAGACTTCCATTAATGTGTTTAATCTTATGTGTAGAATGTGAGTCCTTTGATGCTGAAAATTGACAGCAATGCTTCCTTAAGGGTTGATTCAGTAATAAGCACAATTTACAATAGGCTGATCTCTGCTCACACCTTCATAGCCGGCAAGCATAAATCTGCCTTTATGAAGCCGCCAGAAACCATTCTAGCTGCATGTGCGGGTTATTGATTCGGTCTCAAAGTCTGTCCATCAATTCATGGATTAAAGATCGATGGGAGTCTAGCCTCAATACACCATGCGGCACGAGATGCCTGGCGCTCATGAGCTGTGCTGAATGATTTTTCGTGCTTTTTTAATTTTATTTATTTTTTTGCTTAAATGTGCATCTTGGTTGCGCTGTGATGCAACAAAACCCTGCTTAATTCCTATGCAACAGTTGTATATCTCTATGCGGCCGCTACTTTGTATACAGATTCAGACTGTCGTTTACAGTTCAATTCAGTGTCACATATTAAATTAGTACGGTTTTGTTGCATCGTGTTGCAACATTCAAGCAAAAAAGCTTGACGCAAGCTGAGTCGCAAGGGAGCTGGCGCGCCGATAAATGGTGTTAGGTGTGACTGCCGCAATAGTTTGCGGACACATCTGCATCATTGCAGGCTCATAAAGCCTTGGTGAGATCATGTTCAAAATATACATGGTTCGGGAGGAATATGCATGAACCTGTCCGGCGGTTGGAGTCCCGACAGCGGCAGCCCGACATGGGTGAAAATCCCGATCGTGCCTAAGGTAAGTATTCACTAACCTAATTCCCTCCCCTAACCCTCCTTAGGGGTGCCTAACCCTAACCTCCCCCCCCCCCCCCCCCCAGTGCCTAACCCTAACCCCCCTCTTCCCCGCCACCTAAACCTAAGTCCCCCGGGGGGGTGCCTAACCCTCCCTCTCCCTAGCCTAACCCTAACCTCCCGGGGTGGATGGGGGGGGGGTGCAATTAAAAAAACACCTGGGACATACTTGGGGACCCCCCTGGAGCCTATTTCGCTAGTTTTTAACTTTGTCCCCCAGCTTTGGTTTTTTTTCCGCCCCCAAATTGAAAGTACTTTTTTGGGGTATTAAGTGTTTTAAAAAAAAAAAAAATTTACGCAGTTTACCTTTGGGGGACTGTCATAAGGCTGCACAGGGGTTCCCGCAACGTTGCACCCCCAAACCCCAATTCTGCACTTTTTTCCGCCTGCTATTCATAGACGGAACTTTTCCGCCGGGTCATTGCGTTGACTTTCCTGCTTAGGCGAAAAGTTTCCGCCTGGCGAAATGACGTCACTTGCGATATTTTCGCCGAAATGGACTTTTCACCTCAAATTGAATACAGCCCTTAGTGTATGTGCATTTATGCACATTTGAAGCATAATTGATGCTACATCAAATCAAAAATAACTTAAGTTAATAGCTGGCCTTTTGCCTGGGGTGTGAAACATGTAATAATAATTGAGCATTTTAAAGCTTTTAAGACTGTAACAGCAGCAGCCCAGCGAACTGTCCATTTGCGTAATTTTTATAACTTTTTTCATTTTGCAAGCAATAGTAATTGGTGATTGCACAAAAATAAAGCATTCAATAGATACACTATAAGATTCTGTCCAATCTGGATGGGTAGGGAAGAAAATCTGGTAATGTATGGGAGCAAATGACAATTGACCAATGCCAGAAAATAGACAAAAACTGTTGTTCGGACAAACTGATTTAACCAATTTTTCTGTTTTCCAGTGTTTGGTAATGTATGGGGAGCAAATGACAAATCGACAACCAGCCATATTGGACAGATAGGGGGAATTCAATTTGTTGTTGTGCCCCATCTGAGCTATTCAATTGTTTGATAACAGAAATTGCAGAGATGCAAAAAGAGTACTCCTGTAATTGGGGCACACCTCCCAAAAGAATTTTGTAAAAGATACATCTTTAATACATACATACATTTAAAATACTGGAATCAAAAGACAGTGTATACAAGCAAAAAATCTGGAAAGAATCATTATTCCAGAGTGAAACGTATAGATATACAATACAACCTAGAAAGACAGTGTATATATTGTGCTATGAAATTGTGATACGTGTTGACCATTACCAAGAGGGCAATTATTGGTGAAAATATATGCAAGATTCAATAGATAAAGGTGAAAAGTACATGCACCAAGACCACAAAAATTCAATCAATTGTACATATCTATCATAATATAAATGTACTAATATTTCTGAGGCTATCCTTGATGAGCTGGGATTTTAGTTAACACAGAATTGGGTATCTGGTCTCCCCAAAAAAGAGTACATCTTAAAACAAGATAAATATAGTGCCTGTGTTTTTATACAATAGAATCTACTTTTGCCAATCTTGCTTTAGCATAGTATTGGGAATGAGCGTTCCAAAGTAGAGAGACAGTGACGTAAATAAAGCGGCTGCTTCTGCTGCCGGCGCTAATCTGTGGATACACACTGTTGCCTAGCAGCGCAGTGTGTCAGTGCTGAGCCGCTGCTGCTTAAAATATACACTGTCTTTCTAGGTTGTATTGTATATTTATATGTTTCACTCTGGAATAATGATTCTTTCCAGATTTTTCGCTTGCATACACTGTCTTTTGATTCCAGTATTTTAAATGTATGAATTAAAGATTTCTTTTACAAAATTCTTTTGGGAGGTGTGCCCCAATTATGGGAGTACTCTTAGCGTCTCTGCAATTTTTATCTTCTAGTTTCTGGTCTGTGGGTGCACCCTCCTGGGGACCTTGATGTCCGATTAAATTGTTTAGGAATCATTGTGAGCCATCGATGGCTCACAAGATATATTTATCTTGATTTGTCATTTATTTTCTGTGCGGTAGACCCTCCCTTTTGTTATTTGTTCATTTATGCACTATTCATTTTTTTTGCCCTCCCCTTTTTCTCCCATACCCCTCTTTTCCCTTTCCTTAATTTGTAAGCTATTCAATTGTTTATCAATGGGTGTGAATGCATGATTTTTGCTTGCACCCTCCTGAGGTGAGCAAAAATCGGCAAAAAGTCCCTGTGTTGGGCACCCAAGCTGCTGTTTGGGTGTGCTGAGAAGGACTTTAGACTGCTTTAGCCACTTTACGAGGCAAACCCCAGTCTATTTGGATGTGACATGCGCAAAAATCTACATCAATTGAATATTGACCTGGCAGGACAATTGAGTGTGCAAATACATTTGAATCCCCCCAATATCTTTAGTGTGTACGTAGCTTTATACTAGTTATTGTTCCTATTAAAAAAAAAAAGGCAGCATGGCTAGCCGTAGCGTCTTTATTATATATTTTTTTGCTCACTTCAGTCTCATTACTTTGAGCTCACTGAATTTTAAGGTTGGTCATTTTCTAAACAAATGTTACTACTTTTCATTATATTTTGCAAAGGAAAATAAGCATTAAAAAAGTGCATATTCTGCAAAATTGTTTAAAAACTATTTTGGTATAAAGGTTCTTTGACCTTTTAACCATTAGACTTTTTCGGTATTATTTTAAAATCGCATTTAGACCATTGCAGTGCTTACTTAAACTAGATGTAAAAAAACATTTTTATTTGATTGGCCAATGCCTGACTTGTGCGTTATACAGTCCTGTAAATGATTCGTATGTTAACGAAGAACTTGCGTGATTATTTATTGGTTGCTTTATCATTCCTGTAGCTCAGAAAATTGACGATTATATTATAAATGCAGACTTCTAATCAGTAGAAATGTTATAATCCTTCTCTCTTTTTTTTTTTTTTTTTTTGTCTCAACAGTTGATAAACTACTGAATCCTAATAACCGTGTACATATGGCTTTGGAAGAACAGCTGAAAGAGTTGTTGGAGAAACTAGATTTGACTTTTGCTATGAAATCAAGTGGATCTAGAAGTAAACGATTAAAGCTGTTAAAAAGAGAGATCAACAACATCCGTCAGTTGCTTTCACAACAGCACGTCCAGCCGCCACAAATAGAATCTGGTATTGGAAGCTTTGAAGAGGAGAATGGATCAATAGTGGAGAATGATGGTGAAGAAGATGATGGTAAGATGACTGCTCTGCATGTGTGTTAACGTTTGTGTAGGAACCAGTCTGTTTAACCTGTATCTATATGGGAAGCGAGACTGAACCTATATTTACCACTATTAATAAAACAAATATGCAGAAATAGGTTAGAGTATAACTACCATGGGGTCGATGCAATTCGACTCGGATACCCTTGAAGCACACATAATTGTGCCTATGTGCCACACTACTCTACCTCCAGATTTGCGGATTTTTTGTTTGCAGCCTCATAGGGCTTCGTTCACAAATTCGGGAGTTCATTAAGAGAGCGGGCCATGAGGAGTACGAGTTGCGGTGGCGTTTCCAAGCCGTTACAACGGCAACTGGCTCCTCTCATCTAATTGTAAGAATGTGTAAGTTCATGTTCATCAAAATATTAAGTTGTAAACTATCAAATTATATAACTACTCTGTAAAAGTCTTAACCTGGCCAAACATCTAAAGATTATCTGTCCAACCAGCCAACTAGTTGATTGGTTGGAATGAAAATCTGGTAAGGAATACAATCAGCAATTTGCTCCCAAACACTGGAAAATGGACCAAAACTGTTGTTTGAACAAATAGTTTAGATCAAACATTTAACAAACTTGTTTGAACGACCATTTTCATCTGTTTTCTGGCATTTAGGAGCAAATTGCTGATCATTATTTACTCCCATACGTTACCAGATTTTCATTCCAACCAATCAACAAGTTGGCTGGTTGGATGTAAGTTGGTCTAGTGTGTGGCCAGCTTTACTGTTATTGGATCTGTCACCATATTCCCATAAACCCATTACTAGCCAGTGCTGCCGTCAATGATAAATATCAGTCTTTGATTCCAGATGATGATCTGTATGTTAGTAGCACTCTGTATTTCTATAGCATCCAGACAAGTTTCTTTATCTGTGAAATGGTTATTATGGAGGTTGTGTACTCTTAGGGCTGAATTTACTATGCAGAGCTTTTAAAAGTTTCCGCAGTTTTGGGCCCCCATTAAAAGGGACAATTATATTCAATACAAAATATGCCCAGTAAATTGATTTGCTATATAAACCGTTTTGCACTCATGAACCCAAATATAACCTGCAAGTTTTAGGCACTCTTGTGATTTCTTTGATTTAGCCACTGGATTTAAAGTGTTAATAATTTGTAACGTTAAAATTGACCTTGTTTTGCATTTTAAGCTATTGCCACCTTGAAAAGCACCACATAGTAAATGTAGCCCTACGAATTGGGAAGTCTGCACAACCTCCTTAATAACCATTTGACAGGTAGAGACACTTGTCTCCATCATGCAGCTCAGATGGGCAGTCTCTAATAACTAGAAGTAGTGGAATGCTATTACAAATAGCACATCATCTCAAGATTTCAGTCCTACAATATGAGCTCATTGTATATGTAGGTCACAGAATACATGGTTCTAGTTGATTTGTGTTATTTGTAGGCTACTTGTGCACATCCATATGCACATGTTCAATATAGCTTGTAAAGGTACAACACGAGATTGACTTATGCATGTTTTGTAAATATATCTATTTTTAATGTTTACTTTTAGGCCAATTGCAAGCCTTAATCCTTTTCTATGTTAGCTTTGTTTTAATATGCTTGACCATATCTGTCTCGCATAATGTAATGAAATAGATTTTACAGTGCTGATATCCAACTTCCCTTTTTCTTGTGATTGCTTATTGGCTGCTGCAATCTAGAGCTTTTGTAAAGCTATTATATTTAGCCCCATTATGTGTAATACTGTGTGTTTGCTGTAGTGAGTGTGTATTCTCCATTGTGCTACTTTGCTGTTGTCACTTAGACCGTTCCACTATTGAATCAGTCTCTTTTTACTGAGTAACCGAACTGAAGCACTGACCTTTCTGTCCTTGGAAGAGGGCTCTTGTGCTCTGTCTTGCCGTTTTCTACTATCACAGGGAGTTGTCATATTGGCAACAATTCAGTTATTTTTGCAGCCAATAATCAGTAAATCATAAAATTTTTCCCAGAGTTTAAAAAACCTAGATTAACATTAGGCACAATAAGTTACTGTCATTAATTTCATGCATTTGAGAGACGTGTCATGCTGCTTTTATTCATTTCAGTGAAGTACAAATATGTAAAAGCTTCGGTCACTGATACCTGACAGTAGTAATAGTAGCAGGAATTGTCACATTTGCAAAGGTTGCTGTGCTTCTATTATTCCATCTCCTATAAACACCTTTGTTGCTGGTGAGTCATCTAAGGCTGATTTCTGAAGTTTGTGCTCTTTACATTCCAACATCAGTATTGCTATTTTTTTTGCTTATGCAATATCCACACAAATTAGTGTCCTTTTTTTTTTTTAATTAACCATCCTGCTTCCTTTATCTGGAGGACACTGACCATAGGATAGAGGGGTCTATTCATGTATGATGAAATGGCTACCGGTAATTACCACTATATATCACATAATATCAATGCGATATATACTAGTGTTTAGCCATTCATGAATACTCACCTGTCGGGCAAAGTGATGTGTAATCCAGGTCTTCTGCGGTCCTGGCTTCAGATGCGGTCCTCCGAGATATTGTAATCTCGGGAAGCAAGAACTGTCTGCTCTGTCCATTGAGGGGGCGGCAGCAGGGTGGGGTGGCGGGGGTTTGAGCAAAGCAAGAGAGGGCAGGGGGGACTCAGTAGTGTGTGTGTAAATAAAATTAGATAGAGATAGATAGAGATAGATAGATAGAGATAGATAGATAGAGATAGATAGAGATAGATAGAGATAGATAGAGATAGATAGAGATAGATAGAGATATATATATACATGCACAGGTGATCGGCACTCGCAGAAAAATCATCCAATGTACTTGCTCCGGTGCCCTCCTGACAGGGACCGGCGTCCCCGATACATACAACACACAGAGGCGGTACTCGGAGAACTTTATAGAATGTAAGCGTGGCAAAGAACTTCAATGCAAAAGCATCAACGTTTCGGGACCACACGTCCCTTCCTCAGGATGCACAATATAAAATGACATCCTGAGGAAGGGACTTCTTCTGCATTAAACTTCTTCGCCACGCTTACATTCTACGAAGCTCTCCGAGTGCCACCTCTGTTGTGTGTGTGTGTGTGTGTGTGTGTGTGTGTGTGTATATATATAATGTGTGTGTGTGTGTGTGTATATATATATATATATATATATATGTGTGTGTGTGTGTGTGTGTATTTGAAGTGGCCTGGCCGGCATATTCCGTGTCACTTCTATATAGACTGCGGGAAACCTCTCCATCAGGGCTGTGTTTTTCTCTGCCACTGTCTCAGTGGGCCTCTCTGAGTGGCTGCTGTAGCAGTCGTGCCTCCTGCTCTTCTCCCCTCAGGAGGCACATTAAGCCATCCTGAGATGGAGAGAGAATTTTTAGAAGTGAAATGGAAAGCTGAGCTTCTATGAATTGCGATGTGTATACTAATCGGGGGCACTGCTGGAGAAATCTCAGATTCTCCACGGTGACCCCTTTTTCGAATTGGAGAAAGCAGTGAAAAGCCCTTTTATAACTGATAAAGGGCTTTTCGCTGCTATGTGAATAGACCCCGTAGTGAGGGTTCAGGAGCTAGAACCGAACTGGTGAAGTTTTCTGGTACGAGAAGCTCCTTCCTCAGTTTAAAATTCAATGTGGAAGTAGTAGGTCAGCGCTATGTTAGCTAGTATACTTTTATTTTTTTACCTTTTATTTCCTGCTCCCTATTCCAGGTGCTGCCTCCTTAACGGAAGGCTCAAGGCGCGTGTCCACTAGACGAGAAAAGCGAGTGATTAAGTTATCGTTAAATCGCTCATTAATCATGCAGAAAAATGTCGACAACGACCAGTGATGCGCGTTCCCGCTGGTCGTTGTCTGCATCACTCATCGCCCGAACATGACGGTCAACTTGACGATATCGTCAGGTTGAGCATATTCGGGGAAGAGGGAGGGTGCCTGCACTGAACAACATATCTTTCAGTGTGGGCACTGCACATCAGACTGGAGGGTCAAGCATTTTAATATCAATTTATGTAGCTGTAGGGTCAGCTTTTGAGGTCCAGTTTTTCTTTGGCTTGGGTAGTTAACTCAATGGAATAGTGGGTTGACTTTTTGGTGGAAGGTATTCTATCAGACATATCCAAATCTCCTCTATTATTTATTGCTGAACAGATTAAGATTATTTGGGTGAAGCTGCTTTAGATTTATCTTTGTCAGCGTAGAAGAATTCTGGATTAGTGAATGTGCATACTTTTGTTAAAATCATGTAATGTGGGTTCTGAGACCAAGATATTTTTGGGAGCTTACCGTTTTACCTGTGCATTACTTATCCGTGCTGCGTTGTCCAACGCAGCATTGGATAATCTGCGTAAAATCGTCCGGCTTCGGTGACCCGTGGGGTCCTGCAACCGGTCGCCGTAGTTTAGAGGAAGAGGCCAGGGAATCTCCGTCAGTCGACGGAGATCCTGACTACTTCCCCCGCAACGGTGGCGACACTCCTCCATTCCAGGTAACTGAGGGCATCACTGCCCCCTCCTCGCCCACAGACAGTAGATTGTCAATCACTCAGTCTGCGAGTTAGCATGACCCATTCTGCGCACTCGCAGAATGGATTCTGCGCAGATTCCCAAACATTGGGAATCTGTGCAGCAGTGCACTTGCGTGCACTGCAGAATCAGGCCCTAATGGAGCGTACACACGGTCAGATTTGTCAGATTTGTCAGATGAACGATTAAACGATTTGAACGATTTGGACGATTTGAACGATTGAACGATTTTTACCTGCATTAAAATGAATGGAATCGTCCATGTCTGACTGCAAACCCATCAGATGTCAGATATCGTTATTTAAATACAAAAACTGCAGGTAGGCAGATTCAGGATGTTTATTGGTAAGACCAGTCATAAACTGAATGGCGTTAAACAAGTTTTTGACTTGTATAGACATCAAAGATGCCTACCTCCACATGCTCATTTGGGAAGGGCATCAATGTCTTTTAAAGTTTGTTGTCAAAGGAAGACCATTTCAATTCAGGGCTTTCTGTTTTGGCCACAGCCTATCATATTTTTACAAAGGTTATGGCAGTCATGACAGGTTTTCTAAGATCTATGGAAGTAAGGTTTGTTCCTTATTTAGATCTGCTTTTCAAAGCAGTTTCAGGAAATATTATTCAAGTAGATCTTCTAAGTGTAGTGCACTACACTTATCAACTGGCTAAAGTCCAGTATGATTCCTAGGCAGCGCATGAAGTATTTAGGTCTTGTTTTCAATACCCACTTAGTAAGGGTCTTTTTGCAAAAAGCTACTAAAAAGCCTGCTGCGTGCAGCTGGAGGACCAGCCTCCAGTCATAAAAGAATCATATTGAAGATAACTTATAAGGTGATACAGTGATACAAGAAACAGAACAGAGGAGCTGTACTCAAGAAAAGGAACAAGGAAAATAAAGAAAAAAAGAGGGCAAAGAAGAAAGACAATCGCAGGAGTAAAGGAGAAGAGAAGGGGTTGAAGAAGTAGCGAGGTACAGATGTGTCCACATACCTTTATCCTCCTTGCGCTACACAGCGTGGGAGCTCTGTGACTCGGTAGCGCTGAGTGTCTTTTTGTGACCTTTTTCCCTTAAAATGCGTTTTATTTGCACAGGGATGAGAATATTTTGCACAAGCAGCTTCCGATTAAAATGATATACAAGATGCCTTTATTCTGTGTGCAGGTGCATCTGCATGCAAAATGCTGCGTTAGTGTTACAGACGCTGACACTGTAATGGTGCATACACACGGTCAGATTTTTCTTCAGATCTGAACGATAACGATTTTAAAAATCGTTCAATCATTCATATCTGAAGGAAAATCTGACATGCCTGAACGATGCGCGTTCCCGATGGTCAGATAACGATATCTGACATCTGATGTGTTTGCAGTCAGACTTGGACGATTCCATTTATTTTAATGCAGTCAAAAATCGTTCAAATCTTTGGTAAAATTGTTCAGTCGTTCATCTGACAAATCTGACAGTGTGTATGCACCATTATGTAGCGTCTCGCATGCAGATACACCCGCAGTCGCTCACAGACTATAGGCATGCTGCATATCATTTTAATCAGCAGAAGCTGCTTGAGCTAACTATTTGCATCCCTGTGCAAATGAGACACATTTTAAGTGAAAAAGTCGCACAAAAAGCTTAGTGCTACAGAGTCATGGCATGACTAGAAGGAGGCTAGATTTATGAGGACACATCTGTAGATGGAGGGGGAGTGTTACGGGAGATGGGAGGGGCTGAGGGATAAGGGGGAAAAAAAAAAAGGGTGGGAAGGAATTGCTTGTAGGCCAAAAACTTTGGAGAGTGACAATGAGCCAACAAATCAGCTGGAAGAAGAGGAGGAAGTGGCCTTGTTGTAAAAAAAATAATCCATGGAGCCCAAATATCAAATTTGTCAGGATGTTCATATAAAATTCTTTATTTGTATTCAAAGTAGTATGCATTTCAGATCTAGTTGTGCAGAGTAGATAGAGAGGGGAGTACCCGGATCGTTCCAGTGAGCAGCAATTGTACAATTGGCAGTGTTGAGAACATGACTGCATAAAATACGTGGACAAACAGAAGTGCAATACTGTCCACCGCCACAAAATTGACCCTAAGGATGACACGAGCACAATTAACTTCATTTCATAATTATTGAATTTCTCAATTCAAAACTTTTGGCCTTGGAGTGCTGTGAAAAATTACGATACTGTAGGGCCCCGTGATTTAAAACCACTGCCATAGAGCCTTGGGATCTAAATCTTGTGTTGTCAGCACTTCAGTTAGCACCTTTGTACCTTTGCAGGAGGTGGACTTGACTATTGTAATTTAGAAATTGTTTTCTTTTAGCTATATCATCCGCTAGAAAAGTTACGGAATTAAGATCTTTATCATGTAAACCTCTGTTTCTAGTGATTCATGAAGATAGGGGTAGTATTACACATTCTACCATCCTTTCAACCTAAAGTGGTGGTGGCCTTTCATTTTACTAAAGAAATTGTAACACCGACTTTTGTTAAATTAAGACAACTGAAAAGTGTCAAAAAGATGATGCGCTTATATACAGTACATCAGCTGCCCATTAATTAGTGTGGTAATAAAAACTATTGGATCGCCCCCCTTAGAGAGAGAGAACTGAAATAACAAGTACACCACTACAATTGTAAATTAATGAATAAAAAAAAATGAGGAACTGAAAGTCCCAATAAGTGTTCACAGATTTATCACATGTGCAGGGTCCACTTTACCAGTATGATCTGGCTTTATTCAGTGGGGTCCCGTGGTGTGTTCAGTAAACGATGGCTACTGTGCAAGATAAATGCGGCTGACGACCACATCTGGTCTCTGCTCTTACTTCATACAGCTGCTTACAGCAAAGACAGATTATCCTGATTTTAACAGTCACAACAGTATCAGTTGCAAGTGCAAAAAATGGGGTACCATCTCTGACCGGTTTCACCTAGTTCCTGGATGCTTTATTATAGATCGGGATCAGTTGTCTGTCAGACGTGGTGAGTTTTAAGAATTTAGCAGGAGAGGACGGACAGCCTGTATAAGGAAAACTGATAGTTTATCCTTCATGGTGCTACAAACAGAGGTTGGCCATCATGCAAGCAGATTATAGCCATATGGATTAGGACCATAATCCAGCATGCATATCGGGGACCTGAACGTCCTGTTCCATCTAGGATTTCGTCTCATTCTACTCTCTGTTGGGACTTCGTGGGCTGCATGGCATGGAGCTTCTGCAGAGGGGATATGTAGAGCAGCTACATTGTCTTCTGTTCATATATTCTTACATTTTTACAGATTTCATAATTTTGGTTCCAGGTATGCTTATATTGGATGGAAAGTATGGCATTCAGCCAAGGCTGAGCATACCTTCTCCTAGGGGCAGCTTCTGTACATCCCCATGGTTAAGCAGTGCCCCCCAAATCTAGATAGGAGAATATTTACATTTTTGGTGCTTACTTTTTAATCTATTTCTCATCCATCTTGGGGACACTTGTTGTTTTGAGCGAAAATGGTGGGACATCTGTCCTTATATTCTTCTCCTGAACCCTCGCTATATTCCATGGTCAAGCAGTGTCCCCTGATGGACTATGAAAAAGAGATTTAACAGTATTCATCAGTCTTGTCGTTTTTTTTTTTGTTCCAGGCAATGTTGCGTTTTCATAAAATACCATTAGTCCCTTTGTTTCATCTAACACTTCAAATAAACGTTAACCAAAATGGGAAAATTAAATGTATATTTATTTTAGATTAATAAACACCACTGATTAGTACTTTGTGATTCCTGCCGTATTAATCCACCATTTTCCTTTCACAATAAAATCTGCTCTTATTTTATCTATTTTTTATAATTTTCATGGTCTAGTTTTGAACCAAAGGGTTCTGAATAAATTCCCTTCATTTGCACCCCAAAATAGAGATTTTGTACTTTTTTCCTCCTGCCAGTCATTGGAGAAACTCTTCCACCTGTTTCAGTGCATTGAGTTTCCGCTTAGGTGAAAACGTCCTGGAATTGAATTTGGAGATGAGGCGCAAACAGGTGAACAGCGGCAAGAGGCAAAACTTTTTCGGCTTTTCGCGTCTTAATTGAATACGGCCCTGTCCGAAAAATTGCAGGAGCTTATTGATACTTTATATCCATTCACTTTATCTCCAAGATATAGTACATAAACCCCCTAATCTTTTACCAGTAAAAGGAAACCTCATGGTGTGTACACACAGAATCAGTATGTATTACCGCCGGTTCAAAGCCCGACGCTGGAAGCCTGCAGGGGTGAAGATCCCAACAGCGGTGTTAGGTTAGTAATGCTAACCCTCCCTTAGGGGTTAGGGTACCTAGCCCAACCAACCTGGGGGGGGGGGGGGGCGGGAGGTGGGTGGTTGCCTAACTCTAAGTCAACCCCGGGAGCCCGCGCCTGGCTTACCTTCGTTTGTTATGCCGGGCGTCGGGCTCCCGGCGTAGGTCTATTAACATGCGTTGGGATTTTGACGCCTGTCATTAGTACCCTACCGGGATTTGACAGTCGGGAAGCCGGCGGTCGGCATTTCGACTGTCTGCTTCCTGACTGCATCCTGTAAACACGTAGCAATATAAATGAGCGATTTTAACGATTTTTTGGTCCCTACCAACTCGCCATCGACCAGCGTTGCGTGGCCACATATGGACAATTGCGTCCATCGGCCGTGCATGCAGGCCAACTTGCTTGATATCGAGCAGGTTACTGTAGGGACCCGCGATCGCTAAAGTAGTCGGTGACTTGATGGTGTGCTGGATGATTGATATCGATCATCCAGCACACCAGGGAAGGTGCAAGTCTATCAGCCAGCTATATCGTATAGCTGGCTGATCGCTACGTGTGTTTGCACCATTAGGATAAGAGTCTGTCTGATTTTTGTATGTGTTCTTCATTTTCTTGGTGTCAGAACATTCTCTGGGAAACTTACAAACACATTATGTTCTTTGTTTTTGAATATCATGATGCCTATACTCAACAGCTGTTCCTTTGTATCTTATTGTTCACAATTTATTGTCCTCACATCTTAAGCCAGTAATGAATGAGAGCCATATGGTTTACTCTTGAATTCTACCTAGGCAAACCACCAAGGGTCCCGAAGCTGAACCCTTTTTTTTTTTTTTCTTTTCTTTATATCTTTCAATTTTTCTTTTTTAATCTGTAACCTTTGTCATCTGCATTGTGTATCGAATTTAGTATGTGTCCTGTGTTGTAATCATTGACGAAACCTGATGATGGTTACTCCTATTTTTACTCCTATTAATGTGACATTTCCATAACAATCAGTATAGTGGTATCAGGTTTCTAATGTTCATGGTAAGTCACAGCGAGGACCATACTGAAAGGTTATGATATTGTACAGACATTTGTAACCAATAGATGTGTAATTTTGTATAATGAATGGAAATATTAACCCTTTTGTACAATCCTGGCTCTTTGGTTTCATCAGAATCTTGGTATCTGGTGATTGTTACAGAACTAGTCATATACCAGGAACTGGTAAGCTAAATCTGGGTACACATCACGGGTGACGGGACCCGGCTAATCATCTGGTTAGCGCACATCTCTGAATAAGCCCCAAAGTTCACGTTTGTTGAAGTTGTGATTTTTAAGGGAGGCCTTTTTTTTTGAGTAAAATATTACTAGGCCTTTACTTTTTTTTTTTTTTATAAGAAGTTAATTTGTCTTGATTTGCATGTTTTATTTTGTTCTGTTACATAGTAATCCTGCCAGATGGGGGGTGGTGTAGGGTGCTGTGTGGGTAGGGATTTACTGTGCACGCCGAAGGTGCGCGCGCTCCCGAAATGGGGAGGGGAAATGTCCGCGTAACACGTCCCCAATCCGTCACACTTAGGGGCTAGCCCAGCATTAGATGAAAACTGTGACTATGTAGCACTTTGTAGGGGCTGGTATAAGCAATGTACGGTAGTTGTACTTAAGGTGGTTATGCAGCTTTTAATATTTGAAGATGCTGAGGGCGGTATTCAATTATTTTAACATGCCTGATCTCCCGTCTGAAGTGACAGCAGATCGCGGGACACTATTCATTTGATGCCGGTTATCGTGCGGATCGTGCCCATAGAGGTCGACTTTAGTAGCGTAAAACGGCTATCCCCGCCGGGCGCGATTGCAAAAAATTTGAAGTTTGAATGTCCTACTCTGGCTGGTAAATAATCCTCCTGCTTAGTAGTTGTGGGCATTACATCCTTAAACGCTGTCGTGTTTCAATTAGGTGCTCTTTTTCAAGGCAATATGTACCCAAGCACATGTGATAATCCTGACACACTGTCATGTTCCTCAAACCACTCCTGAACAATTTTTATATAGTGGCAGGGTGCATTAGCCTGCTGAAAGGGGCCCCTGCTATCAAGGAAAGGGTGTCATGAAAGGGTGTACTTGGTCTGCAACAATGTTTAGGTGGGTGGTACCTACCTAAAATTAAACCCACAAATGCCAGTAGAACCAGAGCATCACACTGCCTCTTCCAGCTTACCTTCTTTCCATCGTGCATCCTGGTACCATCTCTTCCACAGGTGAAGAATTCACATGCACACGGCCATGCATATGATGTAAAAGCTAACCATGATTCATCAGACCAGGCCACCTTTTTCCATTGCTCCATGGTCCAGTCCTGATGCTCATGTGCCCATTTTAGGTACTTTTGGCGCTGGACAGGGGTCAGCATGGGTACTCTGACTAGACAGCTCCGTACTTGGCAAGCTGTGATGCATTGTGTACTGAACTTTGTCATAGCCAGTATTAACTTTTTTTTTTCCAGCAGTATGTGCTGAAGTAGCTCTACTGTGCGATAGGACCAGACAGGCTAGCCTTAGCTCCCCATGCACATCAATGAGCCTTGTGTGCCCTTGACCATGTATCCAGTTCAGTTTGTCCCTTCCTTGAACCACTTTTGGTAGGTACTAACCACTGCATACTGGGAACACCTCACAAGACCTGCCGTTTTGGAGATGCTCTGACCCAGTCATCTAGCCGTCACAATTTGGCCCTTGTCAAAGTCGCCCATATCCTTTACACTTGACCATTTGTCTTTCAACATATCAACTTCAAGAACTCACTTTTCACTTGCTGCCTAATATATATACCACCCCTTGGCTGGTGAGACAATCCATGTTCACTTCAAATGTCTGGTGTTAAATGTGATGGCTGATCAGTGTATATATTCATGTGTGTAGCTATATCTACCAATTCCTTTTGTGATGCTGATAGCTTCCATCTTGTAAAGCAATTTGCATATAAAGCTGGTTTCCTACTGTAAAGCTAATAAGTATATACACCAATAGGCTGGCCTAAAAAAATTTAATTGTGCAGTATTTATGTAGTCAATGGGTGGCAGTTCTAAGACAGTTTTTGTTTACTTCTGAATATCATGGCACCGTGTACAAAACAGCTGATCTTTTTTGGAGGAATTGCACGGTTTGTGTTCCCATGGTGTGTTATTTTGTTAAATATTATAGACTTATGTCATCCAGTTGATATTGCTTTTCACAAAGGCAGCGGGTGACTTTTTTTTAGTCTATTGTATGTTATCTAGCCAGTGTATTTTGGTTATCTTTCTAATGGCAGAATTTAATTCTAAGCAATGAATATGATGCGCCATTCCTGAATGCCGTTCAGCATCAAAAGTTTTCTCTCGCACCTCTTGATGTTAGCACTACTGTAAATGGCAGATATGTACGCAGCTGGGCATATCAGGTTTTGTAACTGAAATTTGCCTCACATATTAATATTACATATGCCAGCAAATTGGAATAAGCTGGCGTGAGTAAAAAGTTTTAATCAATAAAACCTGCCTATATTGGAGCTGAAGCATTTTGCAAAAATACCCTTCAGATATTTCTGTGATGCAAGTACCTCCTGCTATATGTACACAGCCAAAAGTATCACACCCATACATGTTTGTGGATTGTATAATTCCAAAACCATGGGCAGTAATATGGAATTGGTCCACTGTTGAAACTATAACAGCTTCAACGCAGCTTGGACGGGTTTCCAGTTATCTTTCCAGATAATTTTGCTAGGCTGGTGGCATCAGGATATAGCCGGGTGGGGGCCTTCTTGGTAATAAAATATATAAAAATCTTGTCCCTATATTGATACAGGTTAGCATTTTATATATTCATTCCTCTCTTCTTAGAGGCCCAGTTATCTGCAGCTATTTCATAATCCAAAGTCTGTAGGATCTGGTCCTTCTAGCTAAATCAGCTTCAGATTATTTAGTGTTCTCTGCTTCATGTGTTTCATTAAACAGGTTTTAATTATAAAATCCCTTTTCACATTCACCTCTTTCTACAGGTGTAGTCAGCCCAATATCAGCTAGTTTTGCTAAATTTGGGAAAGCTTTTTTGAGCTCAGTTGCTGTTGAAAATGTATTTGTTTTGACTTGTTCAAGCAATTTTGATGCATCTGCCCATTCTAGTACTATATTCATAGTTTAACATTGCAGGACTTAAATTTTTAGAATAATGTTCAAAAAGAATGTCACAAGCCTCATTTTGAGTATTGCGCTCTGTATTGAAGTCTTGAAAGACAGGATATGATCTGCGTATATGGAAATCTTCAAATGCTGGGCATACACAGCCAGATAAAATGTCTGTCAGACCGACAGACATTGTATCTGGCCGGCTGCCAGCCGCAGATGTCGCCGGCATACACTGTGAGAGAAATCTCAGTGTATAGCCCGACATCTGCGCTCCGCCCCCGGGGGAGGAGACATTTCCCTGTTCCTTCCATAGGAAGGAACACGGGAAATGTCTGTCTGTCGGCCGCGCTGGGCATACACTGTCCGATGCGGCCACAAGTTACTGGGTAAATATCGCATCGGACGGGCATGCTCTAGAATCCTACATGCCCGACCGAGCAATATTTAACCCTCGGTCGCCCGCACACACGCTACAATTATCGGGGCGATCTGCCGATATCAGGCGGATCGCCCCGATAATTGTAGCGTGTATGGCCAGCATAAGTGGTTAATAACTGTCTGGATTTACCATAGATATTTGTCTTAAAAGCAGTAGCATTAACATCAGACCAATTTATTGAAATATCTGACCATTCACCAGCAAGATGTAGATGGATTGTTTTTAAATGATTAGCAAGCCTGTGTTAGGCATTATGGGATTTGAAACCAAGTTGGCTAGTTTAAACCAAATGGTTTTTTAAAAACAAAACACCACTCTGTTTTTTTTTTTATTATGCTGTCACTAAAGGCGTGGTGCTGTGGATTCTTAAATAAAACCTATTATAAGAGAATCCCCCCTACTCTTATTCGACATTCTTGTTGCTTGTAGTCTTCATTTGAGTGAGCAGTACCAATAAATTAAATTCACACACAACTATGAAATAGGGTGGGTGAACCGGGTCAGAGGTACTAAGTCTGCTTAGCAACAGCTAAAAAGGTGCCTACACGCATAGCGATGTACTTACTATCCGCCCTTAGGCACGATTTCCCCTGAACTCTCCCCAGCAGTCGTGGTCACGATTTGGAGTAAAAAATGTTCAATCTGACTTAAGATCTATCGTGCATCCAGTGCAAGTCAGATTGGACATTTTTTACTCCAAATCATGACCATGACTGGAGAGAGGGGAAATCGTACCTCAGGTCGGATAGTGAGCACATCGCTATGTGTGTAGGCACCTTAAGACTCCACAAACTCCCCTCCTAACGATCCTTTAGGACAGGAGAAAACTACAACTAACATTCTCAATATTAAAGGGTAAACAACTGCAACACATTAAAGAGGCAATACACAGAGAAACACTTCATGGTTTAATCTCCTTCATATTTCTTTCAATTCAAAACCTTCAGTCCTACTGATATAAGTGGGAGGAAGGAAGACATAGGGGTCAATCCACTGACAACCAAGCAGATAAAGTGCCCCACTTGATGGCTACACAGAAGGCCCCCTAGTTACAAATACGGCTGCTGAAACGCATTGTGTGTTCGCAGGAGGAACACTCTTCACTATTCGCCGGCACCCGTGCCCTTCCTTTTATGTAGAGTGAGGTATTGTCTCTGCACTCCAGTCTGACTACGCCCAGCACTGTGACGCAGCCGAAAGTCGCATTTCGCCTATGTTTCTATATGATATGTCAATGCAGCGCAGCTTTCGTCCATGTCACAGTGCCAGGTTTGTGGCAGGGGTCAGTGCAGCGTGTCTTTTAACTTCATCACAGTGCCTGGCAGCAGGGTTTTTTTGCTGGGCGGACCGTCTGACAGTGTGGGGAGAACACTGGTTTCCACTAGATTGTGGAACATGACTGCGCGGATACACATCTATTTAGCCAAAAGAAGATTAGTTGATGTCAAGTGATCAGGTGCTTCATTGGTTGGATTCAGGCATTAAATTCTTGTACTAACATTTAGGGGAATTCAATTGGATTGCGAAATTGTTAAGCTCTGGGAATGAGTGCCCTGAGCTAATCAATTAGATACACTGTAAACACACGACTAGACTAAATCTGACTCAACTAAGTACTGCAATGCTAGTTGTGGGATTATTGCATGCACTAACAGCCTTGCACCCTACGCTTACATTGGAAAATTGTGTTTTAGTGTGACTAAACCCAGTCGTTAGTCACCGTAAACTGCACCTCCTGACTTAAGTGCAGGGCACGATGTGGACAATTGAATAGCTCTGGGCACTCATCCTGGGAGCTACGTCGCCACACTGGGAATTGAATTTCCCCCATTGCTTTCAGAGACAGTTTGTAACTTGGTAGTGAATGTTGCAGACAGACTATTTTTATGCACTTCAGAACTTGCAGGCCCATTCTATGAGTTTGTGTGACCTACCGCTGTGTGTTTGAACAGTTGCTCCGAAGCTTTTTACTCTGCAATAACAGTAACTGGAACATCTCTTAACAAGGCAGTGAATTTGATGAACTGACTTAAAGGAAAAGTGACATCCTATGACAATGCTACATTGAAAGTAGCTGAGGTATTTGGTACTAAGCACTCTGCTAATGTTTGACTATGGAGATTGCACGTCTGTATTCTTGATTTTGTGCACCTGCTAATGTGTGTGGTAGACATGGACAAACACACTAAGAAGAGTTATTCAGAATTTAACTCCCTTGGAGTTGATGCTGCACATCAAACCTGACAATATCTCTTGCGGCTTCATGTATGTTAATTAAGGACTTAATTAGAACAATGTGTTTATTAATGTGTATATATAGTCCTCCATAGTGTTCTGATACACTGTCTCAGTGTGTACCCAGCATTACATTTCAATGTCTGTCATTTTTTTTGTGCTAGAGTCTAGATGCATCTATAAATAAGTAGCTTTTAAACATAGTGTTTTGAAAATTCTACACAAAGCACATTTATATAGGGTATAGTGTGTGGTCATAAACAATTCTGTTTCGGCATATGAAGTTAAGAGTTCTACAGATATTGTTATGGTTTTTTTACTATGTACTTTGTTTCTTTCACTATGAAATCCTAGTAAGGTAGTACTACACCTGTCGTGGCTTCCATGCACTGACAGTTTTGCTCCTATCATCTCATTTTGTGTGCAGTGTACCATACCTTCTAGACCCCTTTATGTTGGCAATCAAAGTAATTGGTATTAAGAGAAGATATTAAGTTGACTTTGAGGTTTCTATAGACGTGAAATAGATTTTTAAAAGTGATACTTTTATCGAAACTGGTTTTGTGTGATGTTGGATGGACTTGAGGCAACATCTTGCACCTAAGTCAGGGCTACACAAATGTTTCTATAATCTAGGAGCCAGGATGAAAGTGAAGGATCCAGACCACTGTTCTAAAAAACCACAGGTGGTAATTTACTAAATCAGCCCTGCCGTGCTGGGATACAGGGAGCCGAGCTCCCAGTCCCCAACATAGGGCTTTCAGCTCTGCAGCCTGGGACCATACCCCAGCTGCAGCAGCTGTACCTTTACTCTCAGAAGCACTCAGCTGCTGTTCCCCTTCTTAGTGCGGGGGGTACAGGGAGCTGGCTGGCTCTCCCTGTCCCCCTAGCCCCTGCCTCCCCGTACAGGGAGCCGGATTGTCCGGTCTTCCTGTGTGCAGCTCTCAGTCCTGCTGCGCTGGGACACTCGTGCCAGCAACAGCGGTTTCCTGCCGCCTTCCACGCTGGGGATCGGGGAAGCAGGCTCTCCCTTTCCCCCAGCATGTGCACAACCGGCCCTATGGAGCTGTGGGTGTCGGGAGCTGGGCTCCCGGTACCCAGTTGGGAGCGCAGTGCGGCTTCGTGCGCCCGGTTCCCACTCAATTTGGCCGCCCTTTAATGCTGTGCAATTTTGTGCACTGTTGCAATATGTAAAACACTTCTTAGTGGAGATATGTCTTTTCTATTTTGTATCATTACGGAACTGGGAACAAACAAGTGACTGCCTTCCGTTCTATTCACAATTTTAAAAGTTAATTTGTGTTTTATTGCTTTAATATAAGTGAACACTTTGATGGGAAATATGTATTCTTGCTGTTTTGGTTTTGGCCCATAAATTGTAATACACCAGTCATACTGCAGTGTATTCTATCTTTCCAAATCTAGATAGCTGAAAAAAATAGACAATTGGGTATGTGCACCTCACTGTACCCATATATAGGGTATATGTGCTTTCTATTATGTTTAATACCCTCATTTTTTGTTACGGTGGCATTATCGGTGGAAGAGTTTTAACATTTTCACAAGGTAGTAACTAGGTGAAAGTATGTATTTACCATTTATAAACCAGGAATTAAATATAATATTCAACCAAGCAATAAAAACTGGTAATTTACGAGGTGTGAATCTGGCCCTTTAGATAGTCAAAGCATTTTTAAATAGGAAATACCCACACACAGATGTGTTTTTTTTTTTTTTTTTTTAGGGTTGGGGGGTGGGGAGGAATGGACAACACTACTAAACACAATACATTATACATAACAAAACTTTAGTGTTCACTTACTGTGTCAGAATAAAGAAAATATGGAATCTGTCATACTGAGTACTTTTCAGTTGTGGCTGTCATCTATTTTTTTTTATTATTTTTTTTATAATTTTGTAGAGCCAATTTTATTTTTGGGTTTAACTGTTTATATAAAATGTGTTACTTTGTTTAAGTAAAACCTAATTAGTTTTGTTTCATAGAAAGTTTATAATTTCATACAGTTTTCAAAAATGGTACTTTATTTATAATTTTTTCAGGAGATAAATCTCCCCCTAAACTTGAACCATCTGATGCATTACCTCTACCTTCAAACTCGGAGACTAATTCAGAACCACCAACCCTCAAACCAATAGAACTCAATCCAGAGCAGAGTAAGCTATACAAAAGAGTCACATTTGATAATGAATTACATAGTACTACTGTTCAGGATGAAATGGTAAATGGATACAATTCAGAACATTTACTTAAGGACAGTAATCTCAATGATTCTTCAGATTGTGAAGTAGCGGAATCATCAACTGATGTAAACAGACGTACATCTATTCTCTTCCGCAAATCAAAAAGTGTAAGCCCCCAAAAGCCTGCAAAGAACAATGAAACACAGCCAACTTCACCACAGCTAGGGACCAAAACCTTTTTGTCTGTAGTCCTTCCAAGGTTGGAAACCCTTCTGCAACCAAGAAAGAGGTCAAGGAGCACATGCGGAGATTCAGAGCTTGACGAGGAGTCCCCTGTGAAACGTTTGGATACAGGTAATTACATTTATTTATTTCTGCCAAGTTAAATATGATATAGATACTATAGTACAAACTAGAATTATGTAATTTTATTTTAAGATTTTATATAACCTTGATTTTATTGTTGAGCATCCATGATATCATTCACTTTGTCTTGCATTTTTACCTGCTTGTTTATTGCAGTGTATCATTTTGCTGTGATTTGTGTCAAGCTTTCTTTAACTTACCTTCACCAATCTGTCCCTTAAAGGAATAATGGTACATACACACGGTACGATTAAAATGGACGATATGAACAATATCGATCACATCGTGCATTTTTCGGTGGCCAAAGACCGGCGATGAGCGGGTATGTATGAACGATAACTATATCGTCCATCGCCTGTGCATGCAGGCCAACCTGGTCGATATCGATCAGGTTACTATAGGGGCTGTGATCGTTGATCGCGGGTCGTTGGTGGAATCATGGTATGCTAGATGTTCGATATCGAACATCCAGCACACCCGGGAGATCGTACAACGATATCGTTATCGATCGTCCCGTGTTATGCACCATTAGAAAGCAGCCATAAAACCTTTGCATGAGTTGATGCATCAATCCATATATTGTCAGTGAATTTCATTATTTTACATATTGTAACTTTTCTGCTACATAATTAGCACATTTGATTCCAAACAGGAGTACATCAGTCTCACATTTTACATTGAAATTATCCGTTCTAAAACACTGGTTCGGTGCTTTGTTAGAATTTTGTACACGATAATTGGTTTCTGGGAGAGAACTTTTGGTGATTTTGAATTTTTCTCCGTTACAATTCAGCAAACTGCTTTATAAGACACAACTCAATAGAACTGATTTTTTTTTTCTTTTGACATCTCAATCTTCCCATCACTTCCCTTATTACTACTTCTATAGGATTGAATTAATTTGTTTGTATTCAGCACCCCATCTAAAGTGACAGAAGCTATCCAATTGTGCTGCTGGGCGCCCATTATTTCTGCTTGCACCCTTCTGAGGCAGCAAGCAGAAAGTAATCTGTCAAGTCAGGCTTTTTGGCACCCACACTCATTGTGCCCAATAGTTTGCATGAGTTTAGCCACTGTACGTGTGTGTGTGTGTAGACATGAATATCACACCACAGGGCTGGCACTCCTCCAATAAATTGAAAATCACTTGCCCTGGTGCCATCAGAGGTAAGGAACACCTTTTCGATAAAGTACACAAAGCAGAGGCACTCTCACGGGTCTTGTAAATGAAGAATTGGACAACAAGCTAAGTTGTTTGTTCGACGTTTCAGTCACCAAAGACTTTTATCAAGAACTTATCAAGTCTTTGGTGTCTGAAACATCGAGCAATTGGATATTACCCGTCTGGCACCCAAAAACAATTTAACCTGTTCTTAGTTGACTTTGTTTGCTCTTGTCCTTCACCCCATGAAGTCAAGTACTAAATGTATTGATGGTTAAGATGTTCAATTTTCAGTATGCTTCTGATAATAAACAAATAATAAAATTTCAGATTATTATTTTAAGTACCCAAAATGTATTATTGTGTAACAAAATTTAAATTGTTCTGGCTCTTACCTTTGTTGGAAGACTACTTCATACACAGGTCGTCCCCTTAGTTCCAGATGCCAACACCGATAAACATCCCATCCTTTTTTTTTTTTTTTTTTCATTTCATCATTCTTATGGAGCGTACACACGGTCAGATTTGTCAGACTTGTCAGATTTGTCAGATGAATGAACGATTAAACGATTTGAACGATGTGAACGATTTGACCAAAGTTTTGAACGATTTGAACGATGTGAACGATTGAACGATTTTTGACTGCATTAAAATGAATGGAATCGTCCAAGTCTGACTGCAAACCTATCAGATGTCAGATATCGTTATCTGACAAACGGGAACGCGCATCGTTGATCGTCCATCGTTCAGGCATGTCAGATATGAACGATTTTCCTTCAGATATGAACGACTGAACGATTTTTAAATCGTTATCGTTCATATCTGAAGGAAAAATCTGATCGTGTGTATGCACCATAAAGCTATGCATACAATTTCTAGCCAATTACATTGTAGAATGTGGGCAGCACAACTTTTTGGTGCAGATTGGAATGTGACAACTTTATTATGTACTTATTTGTATGTAGGTGCCCCCGAACAGGGAGTTCTTTGTTCCATTGATTCATCAAAGTACTGAAAATATTCCTTTGGTTCCGGGGCGTAATAACACCTTAGAGGACCCATGTGCAGCTGATCCCCGTCCTCTCAGCAGCGCCCCAATAACCCAGCATCTTACCTTGCTTCAGTTGGCAAGTGAATCTCCCTCTTCTGCGCTATCTTCCCTGTGATGTTCAGGAAGATGGCAAAGGCTCTGACACTGTGCTTTAGAGTCTTTGCTTTCACTGCGTAGCGCCATCTTCCCGAAGAGGTCTCTGAGAAGATGGTGCTGCGAAGGGGGATTAGATTCGCTTGCCAGAGCACAATAAGTATAATTTGGGCGCAGGTGTGATAGGCTGCACCCCATGTGCTGTGCGTTCCGATATGTTCTTCTACATTACACTGGTGTAGTGCATGGTGCTTTTTTGCATTATTGTCTCCTTCCTTTTCGGCTTGAACCAGTCTGGCCTTTCTCCTATTGCCTCTTTCGTTATCATGGTGTTTTCCCTCACAGAACTGCTACTTACTGGATATGTTGTCTTATAATCCAGTCTATAGCTTGCAAGCAGGACCCCCTAACCTTTGTCTGTTATCCTTGTCTCTTCTTTTTACTGTTTTGTTTACAATTGTAAAGTGCAACTGAATATGCTGGGGCTATATAAATATCTTAATAAATACATTCTCATTAACCTCTAAAGACGGTTGTGTGAAATACAAAGCTGTTCAGCAGTTTCTCAGATATTCAAACCAACTATCTGGCACTGACCATTATTCCACGTCGTTAGGATCACATTTCTTCCCGATTTCCGGTGTTCGGTCTGAAAAACTGTTACCATGTCTGCATGCTTTTTTGCGTTGAGTTGCAGTTTTCTGGTGCGCCTAGTCACATTGCATTGCGATTTAGATACATTTTCAGCAAATAAGACGCCCAGGGCTAGCGGAGTCTTATGGGACCAGGTGTGCCGAGGGGGGCTATTTGGCGCGACTGCAGCAAAGATTAGGAGGACACCTTTAACAACAAATTTAAATGGGTATTATAGTGGAATGAATTATTTCCAATGACCCTGCCCACTTGCATTGCAACACGTGCTTGGCTGCATTGCAGTATTGTGGCACTTTTCTGAAAGCTACTCTGTTCATTCAAGTTAAAAAATAATTGCAATGTATAAGGCACATGTGTTTGCCATGTGTTTAACTAGCATAAAATTAGTGCTTGGGTTTTCTTTTAATGCTGAACAAAACTCCAGTGGGAAGCCTTACTGTTCTAAGAATTAATCCCCATGACAAAAGGAAAATTAGATTGGAATATAAAAATTTAACTAACAAGAAAAACTCATCTGAGCTTTCACTGCAGAATACTTAAATTGACTCAGACTCCCCTTAGCTCCTCTGTTAATAACACGTAGTTCCCCATGTTAGCGGACTTGTTGTTGGCTTGAGGGGTATCTGGTATACTTCCTGTTTACTTCATACACCGTTAATTTTTAAATCTCTAAAAAATAAAAAGTAGTTTGGTTGGAGTGAGTGGGGGTGCACATGCAGATACAAGCTTTGCAATAAACATGCATATCCATTTCTGCATTTAAGTGCCAGTGGATAAAGCGTCCGTATACTGGTTCTCTGGTAGAGTGATGAGGAGAATAAAATTTAGCATATCATGTAATTCTGATTTTGCTGCAACAGATTCTGAACCATAAAACATTACAAAAATCGATGAAGAATGTTGGCTAAATTGATATCTACTAATATTTATAAAGTTATGATATTGACATGTATACAATATAAATATATATCATGCGGCCTACTATTGTTGTAGCTGCTTAAACTGCAACAAAACGGAGCGTTATCACCTGTCTTATACACAGAAAATAGTCAAGTTCTGCTTCTGTATCAATGTTTCTGATCTTTAATCTAGTAACTAAGGTTGCAAATTCAGAAACCCTTGCAGAGGTACACCAAAACTGTTAAGGACTTATGCTGCCCATGCATTAGCAGTTATTTGGGGCAATTCCTTGTTCGGCCATTGACTGGGTCGTGTGATCGTCAAAATCTAACATGTTGAACAATCTCGATTTGCCAATTCTGACCGAATACAGAATTTTAATTGGCGAGTAGAGGTTTTGTAACATGTTTTGTTTCACCAATCTCCAGAGAGATCCAAAATCATAGTCTACTGATAGGCTTTGAGGAATCGCCCCTGCTAGATGTATGGCTTGCATTAATCTGCATGTAGCTGTGAGTAAAATGCGTTCTTTCCTGTCAGTGACTGTGTTGCTCCACGGAAACCACTACTTTTGGTGGTTTTTCTGTTGTTCAGGTGTTGCTGCTAAGCTGTGATTTTTGGGCATAACTTTATAGTAGCTATATGTTCTGTAACATAAACATTAACTTGGAACTATCCTCTACTATTGTATTGACCTGAAACCATTAGATCTGCTTCTCAACATCAGAACATCCTAGGTATAGCATTTTCTCTAATGCATCGCTGTTACTACAGCTGTAGCACTGTTCCTGTGCAAAGATCTTGGAATGTGAAAATAGTTCAAATAACTTAGTTTATTCCAGCTATGACTAATCTACTGTACTCTTGGCTAAACTAGCATGGTTTTGTGATGATGATTATTGTTTCAGTTGCATTCAAGTTTGTAAAATATTGGGAGATTTGTGCAACAATTGTGCCCGTGTTTGAAAAAGGGCAAAAGTTAAAATATTCTCTCGTAAAAGAAAAATCTTATGTGATTTCATCAGCCGTTAATGGTTCTGAAAGTCTGTGTAGTGGTGTTCTATAGTCTTACAGATGTGGTGTGCATAAAATACAAGCTTGTTTCACCACAGTCACATTATAAGCCTATGCAGGGAAGTTAGGTACAACGGATCACAACTGTGTGCTATAATTCATAAGAAAATGGTGAAGACAAAGGTTTGAAAGATCTTGAGCAAGTTGTGACGGTGAATGCAATATGAGCTAGCTTGAGTGCTTTAGGAACCCAACTTTCTTTTTGTTTTCATGCACAACAGTGCCACAGGTCTATCAAGAAGGAGCCAGCATCGCTCCTGGGGCTGGAAACATTTGATGAAAGGGCCTGATGGAGGCTGATGGGACTTGTACAGAAAGACCAGCTGCAGTCAGTAAACTAACTGCATAAATCAGTGGTACCTAAAGAGGCTAATGAGAATGCACATATCATACCTTGGCATGGATGGTTTATGGCAGCTGACGACCCAGCAAATTTCTGCTCCTGATGATGAAAATCAAAAATATGCAGTTGTAATGAGCTGAGGAACACAGACACTTGAGGTTTGGTGTGAAAATTTGTCCAGTCATATGAATCCTGGGTTCAAGGTTACAAGCTGTTGAGAGGACCAGAATATAGCAAAATTCACAACTCCATGGATCCATGATGTTGTGAGTTACTGACTGAAGATAGAGCTGTAATAATGTTGGCTTCGGCCCACATTTAATCCCTTAATGAAAATGTTTAAATGCTACAGGATATTTTAAGCTTGTTTTTATTTTTCATAAAGTGGTCAGTCATCATGTTTGTATGTCAGTGAAAGATACCAACACCACCCCAAGCGTGATTTAGATGGGTACACCTATTCAAAAATGTTTCCACATATTCACAATATAAATTATTTTTTCTATATGTTTGAGTGGTGAGCTTCAAACACAAGAGACCTACTTATATTTTTGCTGTACCTAATATAACATTTCACCATAAACACCCAAGAGGCTAATATGGCAAAATAAGTTATATATTGCATACCAAAGTAGTAATAGACTAAATACTGTACCTAGTGAATAATGGCAAATATTACATTATGGTTTGTTAAAAGCATGAACTCCACAGTGGAACCCAGAGGCGTTTGCAAGATACCAGTTTTCGCTTGACCACTTTGTATATGTAAGGAAAAGGAAGTCCTAAATGACACAATGTGAAGGGTGTTTAGAGTACCCTTTTTCATTAGGTCTTCTATTACTACTTTTTCCTTGTGTTTACTGTTACCTATGTGTGCACCACCATTCATAAATGTACTGTTATTTTTGTTATTAACATTCATAGTTCTGTCCTCATCTTACTATGGGCGGTATTGAATTGTTACAGCGCGCCCCATCTCCCATCTAAATTGACGGGAGATTACGGGGTGCTATTCAATTGTTGCTGTTTTACGTGCTGGTCGCGCCCAAAGTGGTCAGGTTTAGCCGCATAAAACGGCTACCCCTGACCAAAGTGCTGGGCGCTATCGTGAAAAGTGCTGTTTGGGTGCCCAAACAGGTCACTTTTTGCCCATTTCAGCTCGCACCCCCCTGGGGCTGCGAGCTGAAATGGTTTGCTGGCAGCTGATCGCGCCCAACAGGAGCAACAAATTAATAGCTCCTGTCAGGCGCGTAACGGGCGAAACAATTGAATACCGCCCTTTATGACCTTTTGCAGTTAAGAAACCCTCCTGTATACATCTAGATTATGTATTTGTGTAAATGGTATTTTAATTTAAATTGTCAACTGAGATTTTCACTTTATATGGAAGGAGCATCAGATCAGAACGATGCTGCTGTGCTGCCACCGCTATTAACTGCCAGCAGCAGTGGGGATGGGGTCATCATAACCAGCAGCCTTAAGACCAGAACGTGATGTACTGTAGTTTGTAATACTTCAGTGTCGTCACTCTCTAAATTTGGGTTATTCTTAAATTTATTTTATTTTAGTTCAAGTGGCCTCCCAGACAGTATTATCACATGCTTAAAATATAGCAGTTAAACATGGTGTGATCTCTCTCTCTCTCTCTCTCTCTCTCTCTCTCTATCTATCTATCTATATCTATTCTCTATCTCAATATAAGAACCCCCGAATCCAGCCGGGAGCAACACTAAAAAGGAAACGTATAAAGGGGGCGCCACATCGTGCTTAAAAGCATATCTATATGTTATTGCAATCTTTAAAAATGACAATGCGCGTATCAGCGGTCAGGCAGTCACCCGGTCTGTAACCTGGACTTCTCTGGGAACTGGTTCCTCTGCACAATCCAAAACGCCAAGCCACGCCACTACATGTTTCATCGTAACACTTCGTCAGGAGGCTGGCTGGCGTTATACAGTCATCCTTTAAATAGCATCAATGCTCTCACATCTCTAAATTCATAACAACACTTAATTATTCACAGCTGTAGCTTGTTGCAATTCTTTCAGTCTGTTCAAATGGCAACATACAAATATAAATTGTCTCATAGAAAACACATTAAAGCTAATACAATACCAAAATGGCTAGCTGCTATATTAAACAAGCATTTATACATCTGGATCTCAGAATAATAATGCATACAGTGTTAATATATTACATAAAATGTGAAAAACAACATTAATACACCTTAGATATAAATGCATATCAGTTGCAGTCTTGCAAGAAAAAATACATTTTAAAAGAATATATTTAAAGACTCATGCACATAAGTGATATAAATGCTATAACAATCATCAAAAATACATAACAAAAGAGATACATAAAAAAAAAGATAGGAAATATAAGGACACAAGATGAATGGAGATCACCTTTCATCTTGTGTCCTTATATTACTTTTTCTTTTTATTGTGTGTATGTGTGTGTATGTATGTATGTGTGTGTGTATATATATACATACATACATACATACATACATACATATACACACACAGTCAGGTGCATAAATATTGGGACATTGACAGAATTTTCATATTTTGGCCTCTATTCACAACCACAATGGCTTTGAAATGAAACAAACAAGATGTACTTTAACTGCAGACTTTCAGATTTAATTTGAGGGTAATTACATCCAAATCAGGTGCCTCCCACTTTTTAAGGGGCCAAAAATAATGGGACAAACTAAACAATCCTAAATCTAACTTTCACTTTTTAATACTTTGTTGCAAATCCTTTGCAGGCAATTACAGCCTGAAGTCTGGATTGCATAGACATCACCAGACGCTGGGTTTCATCCCTGGTGATGCTCTGCCAGGCCTCTACTGCAGATGTCTTCAGTTCCTGCTTGTTCTTGGGGCATTTTCCCTTCAGTTTTGTCTTCATCAAGTGAAATGCATGCTCAATCGGATTCAGGTCAGGGGATTGACTTGGCCATTGCATAACATTCCACTTTTTAGCATTAAAAAACTCTTTGGTTGCTTTTGCAGTATGCTTCGGGTCATTGTCTATCTGCGCTGTGAAGCGCCGTCCAATGAGTTCTGAAGCATTTGACTGAATATGAGCATATAATATTGCCCAAAACACTCCAGAATTCATTTGGCTGCTTTTGTCAGCAGTCACATCATCAATAAATACAAGGGAACCAGTTCCATTGGCAGCCATACATGCCCACGCCTTGACACTACCACCACCATGCTTCACTGATGAGGTGGTATGTTTTGGATCATGAGCAGTTCCTTTCCTTCTCCATACTCTTCTCTTCCCATAACTCTGGTACAAGTTGATGTCTCATCTGTCCATAGGATGTTGTTCCAGAACTGTAATGGCTTTTTTAGATGTTGTTTGGCAAACTCTAATCTGGTCTTCCTGTTTTTGAGGCTCACCAATGGTTTACATCTTGTGGTGAACCCTCTATATTCACTCTTGTGAAGTCATCTCTTGATTGTTGACTTTGACACATATACACCTACCTCCTGGAGAGGGTTCTTGATTTGGCCAACTGTTGTGAAGGGGTTTTTCTTCCGTAGGGAAATAATTCTTCTGTCGTCCACCTCAGTTGTTTTCCGTGGTCTTCCGGGTCTTTTGGTGTTGCTGAGCTCTCCGGTGCATTCTTTCTTTTTAAGAATGTTCCAAACAGTTGATTTGGCCACACCTAATGTTTTTGCTATCTCTCTGATGGGTTTGTTTTGATTTTTCAGCCTAATGATGGCTTGCTTCACTGATAGTGACAGCTCTTTGGATCTCATATTGAGAGTCGACAGCAACTGATTCCAAATGCAAATGTCACACCTAGAATCAACTCAGACCTTTTACCTGTTTAATTGATGATTAAATAATGAGGGAATAGCCCACACCTGTCCATGAAATACCTTTTGAGTTGATAGTCCCATTACTTTTGGCCCCTTAAAAAGTGGGAGGCACATATAGAAACCATTGTAATTCCTACACCGTTCACCTGATTTGGATGTGATTACCCTCAAATTAAATCTGAAAGTCTGCAGTTAAAGCACATCTTGTATGTTTAATTTCAAAGCCATTGTGGTGGTGAAAAGAGGCCAAAATATGCAAATTCTATCAATGTCCCAATATTTATGCACCTGAGATAGAGAGATATATATATATATATATATATGTGTTGTGTGTGTGTGTGTGTGCGCTGTTTGTTAGTTTCGGAGGTCGAACCCCCTTTCTCGAGACACTAACATGAGTGATATCTGTCTATATGTAATATGAGAGAGAGATATATAAAAATTATTATGGGAGGAATGATTGTAGGTTGGAGGTAAGGTTCAGGATAGGCATATAAGGATTCATTTTTACTAGGTAATGTTTTACTACAATATTGTCAGGTATTCTGTGACCTATGCTTATAGAAGGCTTGCTTGACTAACTTGGTTAGACAGATGGGCTATCACTACACAATTATGGATTTCTGCATTGCAAGTGGCTCCAATGCATTGTGGCCAACACACACACACATTATTAATAGAGAGTTAAGTTTACATATATACAGATGAGTGCTGATAGTACTAACTAATTTCCCAGAATTATGTTGATAAATCCATACTGCGGAATGGATTTTAGAATTGAGGTGCATATCTGGAGAAGTCTGGATTACAACCACTTGACAGTATTTTCAATATAGATTTAAGAAAAGAACAGTAAACTTTGCCCTACTCCTAGTCAAGACACATCACTTGTAATCATATCCTCAAACAAAGTATGCACTATCTGCTATATTGTATATTTTAACACTATTTACTGTTTTTTTTGGTTTTTTTTTTAGTTGTGAGTGCAAAATGACTAGAAGGTAATCCTTTTGCGGTCCTGAGCCACTGCTGCAAGGGTGTGGTATAGTTTGTCGATATTCATATTTTCGATATGGTCTTAATGTTGACGCGCTTGAAATGCCTGCATTTATCATGTTGATATTCATAATATTGAAATTAAGAATGTCTATGTCGACAAAATATTCTTTGTAGTCCAGTGGCACAGTGTGTCCAGCAGCTCTGGCGGTGTCTTCTGGGTTAAGCGGTCAAGTGATGACTTCCAATGGTTAGAATTTCCTAGCGTTCCCGCTAGGCTGTTTTAGTTGGGCACCGCACCCTGCCCGATTTCAAAGGGCAGAATGCACCCTGCCCCTTTTGGAGGCACCCCGCTAAGACAGCCTGCCGGGTGCCGTACCCACCCGCGGGCCGATAAGATTGCGGTGTCGTGATCACCGCCAGTGAATAGAAGGCTGGCGCTTGCCATCTATTCACAGAAGTTTCGTAAGTGCCGGCCACGCCCTCTTTTTGATGCGCGCCAGAGTGCCCTTTCTTTATGTCCTGTGCCAGACCTAGAGTGAACACTAATTTCCCTTACCTCTAACCTCCCCCTAGTGTCTCGCCCTAACCCTCTGCTGCCTGTCCCTGCAGAATGTCTACATTTCACTTATTTCTAAATCTTAAATGTTGACATTGGGATGTCGACATTATGAATGTCATTAATAATTAATTATGAATGTCGACATTGTAAAAGTCAAAGATATAACTACATCCCCTGCTGCTCATAGAAATAAAGTATGCAGTGTGAATTTATCAACCTATTTTTGGTGCATTAGTCACTATACAAGTTTGAGCGTTTGTTGTTTCCCATAACTACAGATTAATCCTTTGAGTATTGAGGATTAAATGAGTGACCACTTCTGTTGAATTTATATCTTTCTTTATACATATTTGATATGTTTCAAATATATATATATATATATATATATATATATATATATATATATATATTTTAGTAATTTAAAACAGTGGTGCAATTCACTATTTGCAGCCTCACTTTTGTATCCTTTGCTGTTACGAAGACCCTTGCAGTCTCCTGCCCGCTTGTCATTCAGCTATTCAATGTAGTCTGTCCGGGAAGCCTACGGACGGAATCCTGACAGTCTGCTTCCTGACTGTCTTGTCTAATCCTGGCAAGGGGTTAAATGACAGGCGTTGAAATTCCAACGCCTGTCATTTTACCTACGCCGGGAGCTAGACACCCGGCTTAACGATCGAAGGTAAGCCGGGCGCGGACAGCCGCGGGGGAGGGGGGAGGCTTAGGTTTAGCGTTCCCGGAGGGGACTTGGAGTTAGGCACCCCCCCGGGAGTTTAGGGTTAGGATGGGGAATGGAGGGTTAGCATCCCCCCCCCCGGGGGACTTAGGTTTAAGCGGCAAGGGAAGGGGGGGGGGTTAGGTTTAGGCACTTAAAGGGGGGATTAGGGTTAGGGAGTAGAATAGGGTAGGAAATACTTACCTTGGAACGATCGGGATTTTCGCTCCTGCCGCTGTCAGGATTTGGTGGTCAATCCTGTGGCCCGGCGGTCAATCATGCTGAATCAGTCTGTCCTGAATGTTGTCACAACTAATCAAACCCTATTGATGATCCTCTTCTGCTGTCCCTTATTATGCCAAGCCGTTCACTAGTTCCCTATTCCCACTAAAACACTATTGAAGCTGCTTACCCTCTGCTATAAAGCCTTGTAGAGCAACTTCCAGATCTACATTTTTAACATGGTCTACAAATACATACCCTTTTGCTTCTCTTCCTGTCACCACTTCACACTCCTGCCTTCGGGACTTTGCCCGTGCTGCTCTCCACCTTTGGAACTCTGTGCTGTCTGACCAGACTCTCACTCAACCTTTAATCTTTGAAGTACTCCCTTCTTCATATATGCTTAACCCAAACCCATCCTATGTCAACTTCCACGTGTTTCTTACCCATATCCCCACAAGCAAGACCCTGTATTTTTATTTGCTGTCCTAACCTCCTTGTCAACACACAATGTTTTTATGCTTCATTATGTTTTCTAATGTAATTGCTTTTTCTTATGTTTTGTACTGATGCACATATTTGTATGTGTACAGTACACTTATTGCTGAATGGAACCTTTGGTGCCTTTTTAAGTGTTTATATATGAGAGCTTTCCGAAAAGGAATTGCACTGCTGCTGTTTAAGGAATTTGTTTTCCTCATTACATTGTTATGGAAGTTGCATGTGTTAAAGCATCACCATTTATATTTTCCTATAGCAGTCACTGTTATATGAAGGAAACAGCAATGTTTGTGTGAGTGGGGGGGATAATCCTGCCCATCATCTACCTCTTTCTAAATCTCTAGATTTTCATCTTGGAAAATTGTTAGTATATTTAATGTGAACATATGTCAAGTAAACTGTAAATAAAGGTTTTAAACATCTACCATTTTGTTTAAAAGTGAAATCCTTTCAGAAAAATGTCAGCTATAATGAGAATACAAGCTGTGGCAAACTCCTGTCCCCATCCAACGGTTTAAAAATGTAAGGAACTGTGTAAAATGCGAGGACCAGTCTACAAACAAAAAGGCGTAGATTGAAATCGGCAGTTTTCTCTAGGCCCAGCTTGACTAAGGTGTACTTTTTTTTCTTTCAATATGAATTTTAAAATTTCTGCAATTAGTTTATCAAACACCTTTAATCCAGAGGTTCTCAAATTCTGCCATTACAGTGCACGTTTTATGGATGTCCATGCTTGAGCACAGGTGACTTAATTAGTACCTCGGTCAATTTGATTTACCCATCTGGACTCAAGTATGAATATCCTTAAAACCTGGACTTAATGGTGGAGTTTGGAAATCTCTGCTTTAACCCCTTCACTGCTGAGGGTTTTTACCCTTTTACTGAGGCTTTTTTTTCCACATTGGTGTTCATCACATTCTAACATCAATATCACAGATTATTTTTATGTGGTACCCACACAAATTACAGATGTGTCCTCATACATCTAGCCTCCTTGCGCGTTAAACAGCCATTCTAATCGCGCCATGCCGTGGGGTGACTCTGAAACGCTGAGCGTCTTTTTTTTTTTTTTTGTTCGACTTTTTACCTTCAAATTAGTCTTATTCACACAGTGATGCGAATAGCTAACACAAGCAGCTTCTGCTGATTAAAATGATATGCAGCATGCCTATGTTCTCTGTGCATCTGCGGGTGTATCTGCATGCGAAATGCTACGTTAGTGTTACAGCCGCTGACAATGTAACGTAGCATTTCACATGCAGATACACCCGCAGATGCACAGAGAACATAGGCATGCTGCATATCATTTTAATCAGCAGAAGCTGCTTGTGCTAGCTATTCGCATCACTGAGAGGAAGACGCATTGAAGGTATAAATTGGCACGAAAAACATTCAACGCTACCAAGGCATGCGGAGCTCACGCGTTGTGTGGCGCGACTCGTAGCGCATAGATGCATGTGGACACATCTTTATACCTTATTTTTCAGAAAATATGATTATTCTTTTTACTCAATCTAACACGTTCCAAAATGTTTTACCCAAAAGGCCAAAAAAGTTATTGCAGTTTAAAAGCAAATGTGATTATTTTTTTTATTTTATAAGTACCAATAGTTCATAATTCCAAAATAGTAAAAAACTGGATTGTGTGTAGGTTTTCACAAACAAATCTACACTTTAAATGAAGATGCATTGTTTTCAGATTTTCACTGTCTTGCTTTAAATGCCTCCTATGTCTATGAAGAATATGGTGGCCAAACTAGACCTCCTACTGAATTACTTTAGGGACCACTTTGTTTGACCCAAGATGGGGTAGATATAGGTTTTAGATCCCCCCCCTCAATAGGTGGATAATTTTTTCTTTTTTGCGTATGGTTTCAGTTTTTGTCTGGTGATCGCCAGACAGTAAGTGCTAAGTAGATTCCCCTGTTTCAATACAGTGTGTCCTTGTGTCTGTTAGCCAGTATGGGGGAGATGGGGCAGAATGTGCCCTTCCCCCATCTATGAAAAACTTTTTTTTTTTTTTTTTTATATTTCCCACATGTCTCTGGGCAACAATACAATAGCTGCTAGTGAGCCAAATAATTTGAAAGAGCATACTCCCAAATAATGGGTACGCAGAGAGTAACCACTTATGGGTGTGACAGGGTAGATGGTGAACACCATTACCCTGGTTTACAAGCCCTGGAGCAGAAGGGCAAAGTTCTCACTTAAACTTGATATTAATGCTTTCTTGTTATGTTGCCAACTTCTGAAATACAGATGTGTCCTCATACATCAAGCGTCTATACACCATACAGACTGAGATTCCAAGAGGAGTAGTTCCTTTAACTTTTGCGTCATCGCAAATGCAGCAAAACACCATTTGGTGTACTAGAGATGTTGGGCTGCAACTTTAACTGCAATAATTAGTTTTAAACACGTGCAAAGTCGCAGATGACAGCACTTAGGCCCTGATTCAGAGCCGGACGCTCTGACCAGAGCGCTCGCTCTGAATCAGGGCCCACCTCCATAAAAAAGGAGCGTCCTCCTGGACGCTCGTATAGCTGTGGGTCACCACCCACTGCCTATACGAGCGTGCAGGATGATGGTCGCGATGGTCTTGACCATCGCGACCATCGCCAGTGCGAGCAGAAGCCTGCGGTTGAGTTTCTCAACCGCAAGGCCAGGAGTGATTTTGGCTCTATCAGAGCCAAAATCACTCCCACTGACATCACTAGTGATGTCAGTGGGGCCGGCTTCTGACGGTAGGCGTTCCCTTGGGAACGCCTCCGTCTGGCAGGCACGCCCACCAAAGGGGGCGTGCTGTCAATCAACATCGACAGCACGCCCCCTTTGACCAGACACGAGCGAAGGAAAGTCCTTTGCTCGTCGCGTCTCGCGCATGCGCACGACGGAGCTCCCTCCGTCGTGTGCATGCGCAGTGCACACCATCGACCCATTTGCAAGCGGACAGCCGCTCGCGAGTGGGTCTGAATCAGGCCCTTAGTCTGAATCTGTATGCAAAGTCTACAATACTGCAACTTTTTTCACACACATGTACACATGTGCATCAAATTGTTCAATGCACTCTAGTTTTATAATTTCATATTTTTTTTTTTTGCGAATAAGATGCAGAATTTGAGTGACAAAGGTGCTCGGCGCGGCCAATAAGCCTGCGCCGAGAAAGGCTATTGGCTGCGAATTTAGCAACAGTGTATGAGGACAGATCTGTTTTGTAACTGCTGGAATAATTTCTAGAAAAGGTGTTGCTGATGCAACAGGAAATGTTATGATCTTCCCACTAAGATATAGACGTGGTGGAGGGCTCTTATGGGGTTTCCCTTTTTGTTAGTATATTGTAATCTAGACCTGTTTTGTTAATTCTTTACATCGGAGTAGACCAGTGTTTTAACGGATTTGGTTTTTGTAGTTAATATAAAGTGTATGTTCACTTGAGTTTTTCAAGTTCACTTTATGAACAGGAATGTTAGTCTACAGAATGACTATCTTTTATTGAATTCACTGACAAATGTTTTGTTTAGCCTAACAGAGGGTATTGTGTTTTTTTTTTTTTTTTTTTAAAGCTGTGTTTAGTAAACAAAGGCAATGTGACACCCCAAGGTTTAATGTATGTTTATTATTTTAAAAATATGATGGGATGCGGCCATCATGGTCTCATGACAGCTGCTCATTGCTGACAACTTCCGTACATTTTCTAAGTGCAATTTTTTTTAAAATGTAAGGATTTGCAGATTTTTTTTTTTATTTAACTGCCATTTAAATGGTGTCATCATTTTAGCATATTGTCCACCCGATCACTGTTCACTTAGGAAAAAATGTTAATAAAAAAACTTATATTCTGCTAAATTTTATACTTTTAGGACTTAATAATAGGGATCGTCAAATATCTAATTTTTGCATAGTAAAAATAAGCCATGATTTATCTAATGCATTACCCAGTGTGGGCAGCTGCGCATTGTGTCATGGTTCAATAGCTTGCAAGCTCATTGAATCTGTGTGTGTGTGTGTGTGTTGTAATCAAGAATATGACCATAGTCCTTCGGGATGCTGGAGGTCAGAAGACAGACAGCGGCTTCCTGATTTTCAATATCCTAACCCTCCCCCTAACCTTAACAGCATCTCTGTGTTTGTGTGTGTCTCTTACGCTCTCTCTTGCGCTCTCTCTCTTGCGCTCTCTCTCTTGCGCTCTCTCTCTTGCGCTCTCTCTCTTGCGCTCTCTCTCTTGCGCTCTCTCTCTTGCGCTCTCTCTCTTGCGCTCTCTCTCTTGCGCTCTCTCTCTTGCGCTCTCTCTCTTGCGCTCTCTCTCTTGCGCTCTCTCTCTTGCGCTCTCTCTCTTGCGCTCTCTCTCTTGCGCTCTCTCTTGCGCTCTCTCTCTTGCGCTCTCTCTCTTGCGCTCTCTCTCTTGCGCTCTCTCGCTCGCTGTGGGGTGTTACAGATATGCAGTGGTTAGTACCTACAAAAAATGGTTTAAGGAAGAACTGGTGAACCAACTACATGGTCGTGTCTTATTGATGTGCATTGGGAGCGAGGGCTAATCCCTTCCTTCTACTCCGATTCCACAGTAGAGCTGAAGATGTGTCCTTGCTAATTTAGCCTCAATACACCATGCAGAGCGATGTTTTGCATGGTGATTTAGAGACTGTCGCACATCAAATTAATCAGCACAGTCACCTGCTGCGTCCTAGTCTCATTACGGCTTATGGGAGCGTACACACGGTCAGATTTGTCAGACTTGTCAGATTTGTCAGATGAACGACTGAACGATTAAACGATTTGAACGATTGAACGATTTTTGACTGCATTAAAAATGAATGGAATCGTCCAAGTCTGACTGCAAACACATCAGATGTCAGATATCGTTATCTGACAAACGGGAACGCGCATCGTTGATCGTCCATCGTTCAGGCATGTCAGATATGAACGATTTTCCATCAGATATGAACGACTGAACGATTTTTAAATCGTTATCGTCCATATCTGAAGAAAAAATCTGATCGTGTGTATGCACCATTAGACACATTTTCTGCCAAAAAAAGATGCAAAAGAGACGTCCAGTGCTAGCAGAGTCTCATGGTACCAAGCACTCTGAGAGGGGCTGTTTGGCGTGACTGTAGCAAAGGCAAGTGAGAACACATTTGTACTTGGCACAAATTGTTTAAAAAGATACTGCTGGCTATGATTGAAAGGTGTCAGAACACACGGTGCATCATAGCTTGCTGCATTTGGGTCAGTGTAGCCGCAGACCATTCATAGTGCCCATGCTGATGCCTGTTCACCACTGAAAGCGCCTACATTGGGTATGTGAGCTTCAGAATTGGACCAGGGAGCAAAGGAAGAAGGTGACCTGGTCTGATGAGTCATGTTTTCTTTTACATCATGTGGATGGCTAGGTGTGTGCTTCGTGTACCTAGGGAAGAAATAGTACCAGGATGCACAATAGGAAGAAGGCAAGCTGGCAAAGGAAATGTGTTGCTCTAGGCAAAGTTCATCTGGAAATCCTTGGTTCCTGGCATTCGTATGGATGTTACTTTGACACGTACCACCTACCTAAGCATTTTGCAGCAAAGTACACTCCTACATAGCAACGGTATTCCCTGATGGCAGTGGCCTCTTTCAGCAGGGTAATGTGTCCTGCCACTCTGCAAATACTGTTCAGGAATGGTTTGAGAAACATGAGAGTTGAAAGTGTTGACTTGGCCTCTAAATTCCCCAGATCTCAATACGATTGAGCATATCTGGGATGTGCTGGAATAGCAAGCCTGAGCCATGGAGGCCTTACCTTTCAACTTACAGAACCTAAAGGATCTGCTGCTAACGTCTTGGTGCCAGATACCACAGGACACCTTCAGAGGTCTTGTGGAGTCCATTCCTCAAAGGGTCAGAGCTGTTTGGCATCATGAGAGGGAGCTACACAGTGCTAGGAAGGTGTTTTTTTTTTTGTTTTTTTTTAATGTAATGGCTGATCTGTGTAAAATAAACTATCGCACATGTACGTACAATGTCCTGCACTCACTATGTATATATTCATATACTCGCCAGGGTGCCTTCCGCCATAAACCAAATGCTGGAGCATGCAAAATACAGATATCTAGTGGCAGCACTCCAGGGCTTAGAATAGAATAATCATAGACTACCCTCTGTTGTACAATGTGACTGATTTTGAGTTTGCTGTGTACCGTGAGACATGATGAGTATACAGCATTTCTGCACTTTTTTTGTGTGACTGATTGCATGATATATTAATACATGGTTTTTCATTGTGGCAAATATAGGGGAGATTTAAATGTTTGAATCGGCCGCTGTCCGTGCCGGGCGCCTGACACACCAATTCAGTTGTTGCGCTGTATGGGCACAGCATTTCTGCTCTCCCCCTCCTGAGGAGGTGAGCATAAATGTGTGAAAAGTCTGGTTTAGTCTTATCAGAGCTTTAGACCGGTTTAGCGGCTAAACCCTGTCTAATTAGGTGTGGCAAGTGTGATATTTGGTGCCCAAAACTATTGAATTGCTACACTGGGTGTCCAGTAATTGTCACGGCTCCCAAAACAATTGAATCTCTCCCATGGTGTATTGGCTATTTCTTGAATATGCTTGCTAATTATCTATTATAACTAGGCACCCAGTGATTTAATTCAATGTGCATTACTTGCTCTTTCTATAGAGAGATATATAGATATATATATAGATATATATATATATATATATATATATATATATATATATATACACACACACACACGTGTATGTATGTATATATATATATGTATATATATATATATATATATATATATATATATATATATATATATATATACACAATATTCATTATGTAATTATGTATAAATTTATTTTCTTACATCCTTTTTTGCAAAACTGTAGAGTCCCTCTCATCTTTCTCACAGCTGTTCAGGGCATAATGATCACCTAGACCAGGTCTTTTTTTTGTAAGCATGTGAAAAAACACAACTAAGTTGATGGGGTCATTATATTTTCAACAACAAAAGGCCTTCATAAAAAAGCCATGTGTGAAAAAGTATCCTGTATAACTACTTTTTAAAGGCAATTTCCTGAATAACAAATCATTCAGTTTCACATTATATTTGAAGGTGTTTAGCATTCTCTTACAACACTTGTTTAATTATTAGATGTGTCAAACAGGATATTTGTTACATTTTAGGACTTGAAGACTATATGATGGGGGCATCCATCAGAAACCAATAGTTGACCACTATCGATGTTCCTGATCCAAAGGAAATGCTTTTTCCTTCTAATGCCAGGAATGTGATGGTTACCAACCATCACGTGCTTTTTATGATGCTTATCATATTGCTTCTGGGTGCCATTCTGCTGCAGACGGCAGGAGGGATGGTCTCCAACAAAGCTTCTCTGTGTATGTGCAAACGCTAGTGTCGACCATGATTACAATGGTTTCCATGCGATGGCAACACAACTATATGGCCATCCCTACTATATGATAATTGTCATAATATGAACAATGATTGTTCCACATGAGATATATATAATAGTATGAATAAATAAAATTGGTAGAAAACTGTATGGTTAAACAGCGTATTCTACTTTGACCTTTTAGTTTGACAGCTTCATTTGCAAAGTGTTTGCATGCAATTTAATGTGTAATGCAAAAAAATTTTTGGAAAATGGTACCATTGTGTTTGGAAATATCTTTCCAGATTATTAACAGAAAATATTAAAGTAAATGAGCTGTATCATGCTAAACAAAAATTTGTGCTACACTAGGGGATCGATCCAATTGTGTGCATATTACTCTCACCCATGGGTAAGTTCATCTGTATGCCACACTTATGGTACTTCTGGACTCTCGTCCAGGGTGGCGTTGAGCCTCTGTGAAGGGGGGAGGTTACTGTGCTGTTATATTCCTAAAACTAAAAATACAATTTGGAGCTGAGACATGAATTTTGTATTTTCTATGTCTACCCCTGAACAGTTCATATTTTCTACATATGACTTTGTTTCTCAAAGCATCCTTATTTTGAGATGTGAAATTTCTGTTTTAACACTAAGCCTGGAATTTTCATGCAATTTGGTTCAATGAGATAGCTATTGGCTGTCTGCATAATAGGGCCTATTAAAAAACATAAAATGTTTTTAAATTAAGATTAGTGTGCTATTATCCATGCTACAAAATGTCTTACTGTGTGAAATACGTTTAGGTAGGTCATTTTGTACAACAGTAAGGTCTTACCCAGTGATGTTTCTTGGTCCAGAAGACGACAAGCCTTGTACATTTACACACACACTGTATGTTCAGTCAAATTAACGAATTTGCCCTGTAGCAGAGTGTGTGTCCCCAAAAGGAGCCTCCTGATCTTAAATTGATCCAATTCACGCACTTGAATGTATGTAAATGTCCTACGCGTCACACAGAGAATCACCCTTTTAGCTGGCCATACTATGCACAATAATTTTGCAAACTAGCGAACTGAATGACTGGTTTGAACGTTGTTCATTGTATGGTCCTGAACAATTATAGTTCACTGCCTAAGAATGGCTGAAAAAAAATTCAGCATTTTTCGGTTTGGCTTTCAAACCTGTCCGATCCACAGACCGTTCACCTAAATTCGGGCTATCAATGGGGGTGCTCCAACTATGGGGCATTTGGCTCCTTCCCGGTCCCTGTAGTCTGGCCTGCTGCAGTGTATTGTCAACTTTACGTGTACAAAAGAGATGGTAGGATTATATTTCAATTAAAATTTCTTTAAATGAAAGAGATTACATTATGAATCAAAAGGCTGGCAGGTTAGCTAGAGCTTTCCTTTTATTATTATTATTATTTTTTTTTTTTTACAGCTTTCATTTTTTTTTTTTTTTTTAAATTGGAGTACTGACCTTTTTGAGTTTTTTAATTTTAATGTCTGCAATGTATTTTTTCTATTTATACTTATGTGTTTGGTTGGTAATGCATGCGATATTCTCTAAATTTTTTTCGCTGATATTCTAAGGTTTGACTATTTTGATTATTCTTTTTTCTTGGATGATTTGTCCTAGGACTTCCAAATGGCTTCGCAGAAGGGGACAAAGAGAAAGGTATAGAAGTAGCTACAGTAAGAAAAGTGGAACCTCGCAGAAGGTGCGCTTCAGAGTCCAGTATCTCCTCCAATAACAGCATGTTGTGCCACGCAAGGTAAGAGATTTTATTATGATTACTTGAGGGATACTAGTTTGTCAATAAATAGAATAGCGTATTTAAAAGTAAAACATTTAACAACCCCTTAAAATTTTTTGTGGTAATTAGTATTCTACAATATACTATTGGCATGTATACATACCAATGTGTCTAACGTGTGTGTGTGTGTATATCACTTTCTGACCTGTGGAGAGAGGTTTAATTTGAGGATTGCTGCTTAGAATACACCAATATATTATTAGATAAATTATTTTACTATTGTGGCTTAGCACATAATTGGAAATTGTTAATAAAATATATACAGACATTTTTCTTTTTTTTGACAGTTTTCCGTTACCAAAATGCGGTAAAGGTAAACCTGCTCTTGTGCGTCGTCATACTTTAGAAGATCGAAGTGAACTTATATCTTGCATAGAGAATGGAAATTACGCCAGAGCAGCAAGAATTGCGGCAGGTATATAGATGTGTTTTATGTATTGCCTTTTGCATGTGTTTTAAAACTAAGAACTACTATCTTCTATGTAAACTATAATTGAGTGCACCTGCAATAAATGGGTGAATTTATATAATTATCTGAAGGGAAGACGTTGTGTCTAATGCCTTTGCTATTGATGACTAAAGCCGCAGAACACATCTTATAAATAGACGCCTCTTGCCAGCTTCTGTTAGGACGCAGCCATCGGATCACTTGGGTGAAAATTTGAATTTACAATACAAAAACCTTTTTATTGTTCATATTCTTATTTTTTTGGAACTGCATATATTCATAGGATAGTTATGTAGTTAAAATGTTTTTTTCTTTTTCCTTATCTGACATTCTATTTCTGTTATTTAGAATAAATGAAAGCTGTTTCAGTAGTGTAATTGCTATTGCTAGATGTAGATTTTACATATTTTCTTAAATAATGAGTTACATATTGTTTCAGGTTCCCCAACCTTTCCAAATAGAATAAAACTCAATCACTAATTTATAGAACCAAGATCACTAACAAGCACACATTTCAATGGCTGTTAAGGGAGTGAAATAGGATATTAAATCCACAATCAGGGATTTCATAAATTGTCATAAAAGGTTAAATTGGCATTAATAGACACTGGCTGTTTCACACCAACTCTCTTATATAGAGATTGCATGTCTGTTACTTACCTTATGGTGAGATGTCTAAAATGTGCTTTGTACATTACAAACCTGTGTTTTATTTCTTAGAAGTTGGCCAAACAAATATGTGGGTATCTGCAAGTTCATCTTCATCCTTTCTTGAGCCTTTAAAAGTGGTCTGGGCTAAATGTAGTGGCTATCCTTCTTATCCAGCATTGGTGAGTAAGCTTTGTTTCATGTTGCGACCAATACTAAAGACTGTAAAGAAGTTTGTATTTTTCAGATCTGAAAAAATAAGATCTTCCATTAAGGGGGATATTTCAGTTAGCTCCGATTTTTTTTGGGTGCAAAAAACTTCACTTTCCCCATCTTTAGGCTTCAGGCAATTCTACTAGAGCTAGCTTTGCACTTGGCGAAAACACATTGGGGGTGATTCAATTCCACGAGATGCTGAATAGCCACGGGAAGGAGGTCCTGGAGCTATTTCATTGACTGTGCTGTTAAGACTAACTACAGGATTTCTGCTTGCACCAATAGTGCTGGACGCGATGCTTTTTTCTGGCTTAGCACTTCCCTAACAGCCTCGCGGCCGGCAATTTAGTTGGAGAATGCTGGTTACCGCGACTTAGCACCCAGTTTAAGGCGCAGTAACTGGCATTCTCTGACTTAAGTGGTTCTAGTCTGATTTAACAGCAAGGTCAGTTGAATAGCTCTGGGAACTCCTGTCAGGGGCAATCCAGCATCATTATCTGTGTTTTCGCGGACAGCTTTCCGAAAACATGCTAATTATCTGGGATTTTTTTCGGAGCCTGCTGAGGTCCCCAAAAAATTCCAAATGCGAATTGGATATCCCCGGGGAATCAATTGGCACGCAGAAATTTACTGTGGCTAATTACATTCCCCCCCTAAGTAGTAATGCTTTGTCATTTATTTTGTTTAAAGATGCATTCTTTTTTTATTTGGCTTTTCAGAATATAATTAATTTGTCTGGCATGCAGATGTTGGTGTGATTACTAATGTGCAGGACCTCTGTAGACAGCAGTGTATTGACCCTTGTAGTCTCTAGCTTTGACAATATGTTGCACAGCAGTTAAACATTCTTCTTCAGGGTCCATAGGGATCCACAGGGATACCATGGGGTAATGTGGTTGGAGAGATCCAGGCATTAAACAGTTAAAGCTTTCAACTTGGGATGCCTCGGGTCCTCCCTCATATGTACCCCGCATGCAGCCACAGGCCTTCAGTTGTTCTTTTGGTGCTGCAGGATTCAGATTCACCTTTGTAACAGGGGACTGCTCAGGCAGTCCTCGGCTTTTATTTTATGTCTTATATTCTATGTGTTTGGGTTGGCAGTACTGAGCGACTGAATTAATATGCATGTACTGCAACTCCATCTGCCTCTGCCGGGCCCTAACACCAGTAACAGAATTGATGATTTCAGCAGGACATGGCTGAGCTTGCTAACAGTGAAGCTGGCACCAGAACTACAACCAGACGCACGGAGAGGTCAGGTAAGGTGAATCCTCGCTTACGGGGAATCGCGCGCAGCAGTCATTGTGTCCAGTGTCGGAGATGCACCAGAAGCAGCTGCAGTCAGGGCCTGGAGTGTCCGCGTCCTCACTAGACCGCCGGGGTCTTATCATCTGACACCGGGGATCAGCAGCATACGCTTCTGCTGCCACGAGGCCAGCGTACCCGGCCGGTTGATGCAGCTTAGGGGAGGTAGGCGCTCCCCCGGCAGCTCCTACCCACACGCAGATCCATCAAAGGTTTTCGTGCGTCTGGGTCGCTCCGCCTACCCTCCTCGTGTATATGAGACGCTCACAGTCCACTATCGGTGCGCTGCTGTAGCTGTTGGTCTCAGGAGAGTTTGGGTCAGTCTCCCTGTATACCTCTCCATTGGATCAGGTATATAGTGCTCTATATCCTACCATTCCTTGTGTTTGGGTAGTTGATGCAAGAAAGATTGAAACTATATTACATATGCATTGTATGTGACTGTTTGCTAGCTGGGATGTTTTCTGGGTACTTCACATTTACTAATACTTGTGAAGGCTGTCACATAGTATTGCATTTGTTGCCTTTTACTTTTGAATATATCAAAAGGTACATGTAAACAGGAGGTGGAGGTGCTGGTTTCATGTAAATCCTGTCTGGCCAGTTTGTCCCCACAGGATATTATAAAGGATGATTTGTGTTTTGTCCGTTATAAAGAGCCACCTTATCAGTCCAGTTTACCTCTTTGAGTACTTCACATTCATTAAGTTTTTGTGAAGGCTGTAACATTACAATGCGTTTATTGCCTTTATTTTGAACATGTCAAAAGATAAAGGAAAACAGGAGGGGGGAACCCTCTATGCTGGTTTCATGTAAATCCTGTATGGCCTGATTGTCCCCTCAGGGCGTAAAGCATGGTTTGTGTGCTGTCTGTTATAAGGAGCCACAACACCAGTCCAGTTTACCTGTTCCTGAACAAGAACCATCGTGGATGTCCTCCTTGTCTCAGGTAATGAAGCAGTTTGTGGATCGTATGGCTACTCCCATCCTGCCCATGATGCGCAGGGTTCTTCTCCAGGGTCTAGCTCGGGAGAGGTGGACCAGCCGTCCATGGTGGATGTTCCTTTTTTGGCGAGGGTGGTTAAATCAATCCTAGATATTCAGGATGATGAACTAGCCCCTAGCAAAAAGGCTCCAGTGTTTAAACACTGAAAGGTTTTCAAAACGGAGTTTCCTAAATCCGAGCAGCTCACTGAGCTTATGGAAGAGGCATGGGCTAACCCGGATAAACTGTTTTATGTGAATAAAAGGTTAACATCGTTGTATCTTTTCCCAGCTTCTGAATGTACTAAGTGGGAAGTACCTCCTACTGTGGATACTCACGGGACGCACTTAGTCAGAAATGCTACATTGCCTATTCCATCAGCATCTTTTCTTAAGGATTCGACAGATAGGAAAAGTGAAACATGTCTTAAGACAATATTTTAATCATCAGGAGCTGTTACTCGTCCAGCTATGGCTGGAGCCTGTGTAGCCAAAGCTGTTGAAGAATGGACGGGGGCATTGGAAGACTCCTTGCTACCAGAGAACAGATGATGTATATCTCCCACACACAGGAAACTGCCTCCTGTTTTGGAGGAGCTACAGTGGATGCTGGAATTTTAGCTTCTAAAGCATAAGCAGCTTCAGTAGTGGCGCGCAGGGTCCTTTGGTTAAGATTCTGGATAGCTAATACAGGATCAAAGAAGGCTCCGGAATCCTCATCTTTCTATTGAAATATAAATTTTGGAGCAGAGTTAGATAAGATGATAATTACTCTGGTGGCTTAAAAGTCTGCAGGTCTGCCATCTACGGTTACAATAAAATCTAGGCAGTTTGTTTTCGGTCCTTTCGCCCTCAGGGATGAGCAAAGGAACAGTCTAACTCCAAGCCATCTAGTTTTCGTAGGACATCCATGTGACAAACTAAGAGGTCTGGGCCAGCCAGGTGTCCAGCTTCTTAACCAGATGACAAACCCTTGACCTGATGGGGTGGGCTGCCTCCTGGGGGATCCCAGGGTGGGAGGCGGACTTCTTTAATTTGCGGATTACTGGCATCAAACAGATGCCTGGGTCCGAGAAGTGGTCTCAGGGGTATGCCCTCACTTTCTGGAGGCATCCTTCCCAGAAGTTTTTTTGCACAGATCCTACATCTGGTGCGGTTAAGGCCTTGGCCCTTCTGGATGCCATTCACTCCCTGCTGTAGGCGGGGGTAATAATCTCGGTTCCTGTGTTGCAACAAGGAAGTGGTTATTCCAATCTATTTTTGGTTCAGAAACCTAATGAGTCTCATTGCACTATTCTAAATCTAAAAATCCTCAACAGGTTTATCCATGTACCCAAGTTCCGTATGGAAACTCTCTAGTCAATTATTTTGGCAATGGAGCCTGGGGATTTTATGGGGTCCCTTGACATTCAGGATGCGTATCTGCATGTTCCTATTATGCCATCCCACCAACAATTTGTACGGTTTGCTGTCCAACAACATTACCAATTTCAGGCACTGCCCTTTGGCCTATCTATGGCCCCTCGGGTATTTACCAAGATAATGGCATGTCATGATGGCCTATCTCTGGCGTCAGGGAATCGGAATACTACCACACCATCTTCAAATGACCATAACCTGTCTACAAAAGCACGGCTGGATCATCAATTGGAGGAAATCCTCTTTCTCCAACACAGCAGATGGTACATCTGAGAGCACTTTTGGATTCTCAGGTACAAAGAGTGTTTCTACCAGAAAACAAGATTGCCGCCCTATCATTGCGAGTATGTAAACTGCTACGCAAGCGAAAGGTTACTATTCAATCAGCGATGCAGGTCCTGGGAGCAATCCACCTTCGACATGATGCTCAGTTTCATTCCAGGGCCTCTGCAAAGATTGATTCTCCCCAGGTGGAACGGACAGTATCGGCTAATAAGGTCCCAGAGCATCCTTCTCACTCCAGAAGTTCATCTCTACCTCCTGTGATGGCTGAAAAAGGATCATCTGGACAAAGGGCGCCCATTCTGGATTCCAAATTGGCTGCTTCTCACCACGGACACCAGTTTTCGTGGATGGGGGGCAGTGACAGGTCATCACACCTTTCAAGGAAGATGGATAAATCAGGAAAGTCATCTGCCAATAAATATTCTGGAGCTGTGAGCAGTATACTGAGCACTTATCATGGCACAGGACCTGCTCCACGGCAGACCGGTCCAGATCCAGTCTGACAATATGACTTCAGTGACCTACCGCATTCATGAGGGAGGCGCGTGAAGTTATGCAGCCATGAAGGAAGTGACAAAGGTTCTGATTTGAGCAGAACGCCATCTTCCGGCCATCTCGGAAATATTCATACCAGGAGTCCTCAATTGGGAAGCAGACTTCCTAAGTCGTCAGGACATACACAGCGAAAAGTGGTCTCTCCACCCGGGAATGTTTCAGCTCTTGGTGAACAAATGGGGTCTACCAGACATAGACCTCATGGCATCATGTCACAACCACAAGGTCCCCAGGTATGGGTCCAGGTCCAGAGACCCGTCCACAGCATTTGTGGACGCACTTGCAGTAAGATGGGACTTCAAGCTGGTGTATCTCTTTCCTTCAGTTTCCCTCCTCTGAAGAGTCCTCAGGAAATTCAAGCAGGAAGGCGGAACAGTAATACTAGTGGCTCCGGCTTGGCCCAGGCGTCATTGGTTCACCGACATACAGAATCTATCCATAGACAGTCCGTATCAGAATATCTGATGTAAAAGTGGGTGAAAACCTGGGATCCAGTGATCATCAGCAGTATGGTTCAGAATAAAGGCAGATACTGACTTACCCCATACAAAAACAAAGGTGTTAGATTTTAGGAAGGCTTTGGCAGAGTGGAGGAACTTGAAAGGAGTGCAGGAGAGGTGGGAAAATTTAAAAAGTGCAATATTAAAGGCAACAGACCTTTTGTATCAATAGGGTTAGGAAAACCACAAGGAAAAGGAAGCCAGTGTGGTTCGGGAAAGAGGTAGCAAGTATTGTGAAAGCAAAAAAGATGGCGTTTAGGAAATATAAGCAGACGCAACATAATGAAGACATGTAATAAAGAGGTGTATCTTTTAAAACAGAAGGAGGCTAAGAAAGTTAATCAGATGTGCAAAGGCAAAAGCTGAGGAGAAAATGGCAGTCAGTGGGTGAAGGGGGCAAAACTTTTAAGTATATAAGAGAAAGGAGAAAAACAAAAGGTGGAATAAAAAGACTAAAGACAATTTTTTGTATAGCTTTATTGTATGTTATACCAAATCTCACAGGATATTTTTTTTATCTTATTGTGTATAAGCTAGAATACTCATCCAATTTGGTAGAGCAGTGTTTTGTCACGATTGTAATTTTGATGTTCAATGCTTTGAATGACAATAAAAAAAAAAAAAAACTTAAAAAAAAGACAGAAACAGGGAGTCTTGTAGAAGGAGACAATGTAATAGCTGATCATCTTAATATTTTTGTTCAGTACTGAGAGAGAGGGCAATGGGCCACAGATACGTTGCAGGTGTAATCAGAAAAATGAGGTAGGAACAAGCACATTTACAGAGAAGATCCTAACAGAACTCTCAAAACTGAAAGTGGGTAAATCAGTGGGGCCAGATGGGATACATCCAAGGATACTAAAAGAGCTTAAAGGGGTGCTGGTAATACCATTAACAGAATTATTCAACCAGTCACTAGCTACTGGAGTAATTCCAGAGGACTGGAAAAGAGCAAACATCCCACTGTACAATAGTGGATGCAAGGAAAAGGCAAGCAACTACCAACCAGTGAGCCTTACATCAGTAGTAGGGAAATTGATGGAAACACTCTTAATGGAGCGTACACACGGTCAGATTTGTCAGACTTGTCAGATTTGTCAGATGAACGATTAAACGATTTGGACGATTTGACCAAAGTTTTGAACGATTGAACGATTTTTGACTGCATTAAAATGAATGGAATCGTCCAAGTCTGACTGCAAACCCATCAGATGTCAGATATCGTTATCTGACAAACGGGAACGCGCATCGTTGATCGTCCATCGTTCAGGCATGTCAGATATGAACGATTTTCCATCAGATATGAACGACTGAACGATTTTTAAATCGTTATCGTCCATATCTGAAGAAAAAATCTGATCGTGTGTATGCACCATTAGAGTCGTAGATTATCTCAAATCCAGCAATTTGCAAGACCCCAAACAGCATGGATTTACTGGGGGAGATCATGTCAAACAAATCTTATTGACTTTTTTTGACTGGGTGACTAAGGAAATAGATAAAGGGGGGGCCGTAGATATAGCTTATCTAGTAAGGCTTTTGACACTGTTCCACATCGCAGATTGTTAAATAAACTGGAAAGCATGGGAATGGATACAAAGATAGTTGCATGGATAAGATCATGGCTGCAGCATAGGAAACAAAGTTGTAGTAAACAGAGTGCAGTCTCATGAAGGAAATGTTACCAGTGGAGTACCTCAGGGATCTGTACTTGGACCAGTGCTTTTTAATATCTTTATTTTTGACATTGCAAATGGTATTGAAGGGAAACTATGCCTTTTTGCAGATGACACAAAGGTATGCAACAAGGGTAGACACACAAGGAGGGGTAAAATAAATGAATGATGATCTAGGTAGACTAGAGGGATGGTCAAGAACGTTGACAACTACAGTTTAATGCCAATAAATGCAAGATCGTGCACTTGGGCCTCAAAAATCCAAATGTTAAATATAGTATTACTGGCACTATACTGGAAACTACTGAAGAGGAAAGGGATCTAGGAGTCACTATTTCAGGTGACTTAAAGGCAATCAAACATTGTAACAAAGCAATGAGGTAGGCGAGTTAGATGCATAGGGAGAGGAATTAGTAGCAGAAAGAAAGTGATAATACCACTGTATAGGTCATTGGTACGTCCTCATCTCGAATACTGTGTTCACTTCTGGAGGCCATATCTACAGAAGGATATTAATACATTAGAGTGTTTAAAAATGGGGCAGACTAGATGGGCCAAGTGGTTCTTATCTGCTGTCAAATTCTATGTTTCTCTTCCTCTATGGTAGCATCTGTTAACTCAGGGTCCCTGCCGGCATCCGGACTTGCCTCGTCTGGCTTTGGCGGCATGGCTCTTGAATCTTCCATCTTAAGAGCCAAAGGTTTCTCTAGCTCTGTGATTCAAACGATGCTTAGGGTACGAAAGCCTGCCACTGGCCGCTTCTATTACAGGGTTAGACCTTTGTCACCTGGCCACTTTGAGAGTGCAGGTTTCTGCATTGTCAGTCTGGTTCCAGAGAAAGATTGCTTCGTTACCATATATTAGAATTTTATTTCAGGGAGTTCTGCGAGTTCAGCCTCCTTTTGTCCCATCGGTAGCACCGTGGGATCTGTCTTTGGTTCTTAAGTTGGCCATACACGGTGCGATGCACCGTCTAGGGAGACTGCTGATCCGTCGGCAGACGGATCGTGCTGTCACCGCCGGCAATCGTGCGGTCCCCGCAGACTGCACGATATGCCGGCTTCCCCCTCCTTCATCTGAATGGGATCGTACATTGCATCCCAGGTCAGATGGTTTTGCAGGAAGACCTGGGAATGCGATGTACGACCCCGTGGGAGTGCGCAGCACAATATCAGGTACGATATCGTGCCCATACATGGCACGATATAGTACCTATAGGGCTATTTCACACATGCTGGTTTTGACCGGGCAGCAAAAAGCGCATGGCCAATAGGAGAAAAAAAAAACCCTCACACTGCTTATGAAAGGCACTGAGTGCCTGAAAAAAGCCGGCCGGCTACCGCCCAGTTCTTGCCTGCCGGCCAAAACCGGCATGTGTGAAATAGCCCATATTGTGCCATGTATGGGGGGCCTTTAACCACTTAACTGACACATTTTTTTTCCAAAAACTGCTCCGAAATAGTCGGGCTTTATTATGACTGAATTGGGTCAAGAGCAGCTTTTTAAAACTAGTCCAATGCAATTTTTATTTTATTTTTAATCACCATATACCATAAAAATAAACATTTTTATGGTATACTTTAGTTCTGGTCATTGACAGCTGTACCAACTATGTCCGATTGGTTCAACCACCAATAGAAATAAATCGATTGTTTGATATCGGTTGGGGGGACAGTATATTGTGTATATACAGTATATGTATATATTGTGTATATTTTACACGTGTGCATACATACATACATACATACATACATACATACATACATACATACATGTTGAGTCTCCCATATACGAAATAGTCCGAAATACGGAATAATTTTGGCATGACTGAGATAATGAAACCTATGATTTTTGATGGTTCAATGTACACAAACTTTGTCTAAGGCACAAATTATTAAATATTGTCTAAAATTACATTCAGGCTCTATGTATAAGGTGTATATGAAACACAAATGAATTTCATTTCTGTACACAAACTTTGCTTGAACCACAAAATTATTGAAAATATTGTATAAAATTACCTGCAGGCTGTGTGTATAAGGTGTATATAACACACAAATGCATCGTGTGTGTATATTGGGGTCCTATTCCCAAGATATTTCATTATGGTATGCAATTATTCCAAAATTTGGAATATTCCGCTTATATAGGGCTTGCAAAAATGGAGGAGGGAGAGGAGGGGTTTGTCTTTGGCCAGCGGCTGCTCCCTCTACTATTTGCAGCAGGAGGGGGGCGGTGGAGAAAAGTTTAGCGCTGATAGCGCTACCTCCTATTTGCCCGGTGGCTGCTCTGTCTAGTTTGTAGCCGCTGGGCTGCTGCTAGCGGGGGTGGAGAGAGAGAGGACAATGGGGTGTTTGACTGGGGCGGTACACCTGTCAAACCGTAACAAAGGGTCCTAAGGCAAGCTCAGGGAGGACAGAAACCTCCCGTGGAGCAGAAGCGCTGTCCTTCTCTGCCCGGCGGCTGCTCTGCTCTGCCAGCAGCCAATGGGCTGCTGCTAGCCAGAGGAGGAGGGAGAGAAAAACAGCGCTGCCTTGTCTGCCCTGTCAGCAGCCGCCGGGCTCCTGCTAGCCGGAGGGGGAGGGAGAGAAGGACAGCGCTGCATTCTTTGCCCTGTCAGAAGCCGCCGGGCTGCTGCTATTGCCATCACCGCTGCTGTTGCTATTTACCCGGCGGCTGCTCTGTCCCCTTGACAGCTGCCGGGGGTGGGTGCGCTGGGCTGTCCGATTGCTTTCTAGCAGCCGCCCACAGAGCTTTTCTGACTGGTCGTAAAGGGAAAGCCCAGTCTGGTATGGTTGTATCTGATACGACCATGCCAGGCAAGTGGTTAAGGGGCTACAAGCTCCCCAATTTGAACCTCTGGACTCTGTAGACTTAAAATGGTTGACAGCTAGGACACTTTCTCCTTGTTATCTCTTCTCTGATTTGGTAGCGCTCTCGTCGCTCCCCATTTTTTATTTTTCACAAGGATAGAGCTGTTCTTTGTACAAGGGAGGCTTACCTTCCTAAGGTAGTGTCCCATTTTCATGTAAATGAAGAAGTTGTACTTCCAGCTTTTCAGGCTCCAGACCTCTGTAGGTGAAGCCTCCATGGATGTAGTTTGTGCTCTCCGTATATATGTGGAGCATACAAACTCCATTAGAAAATCAGATGCGCTTTTTATATTATATGGTTTTCACAAACGATGGCCAGCTAACAAGCAGACCCTGGCTCGATTGTTTCGTATGACTGATCTCCCTGTCCCAAACATGGTGACAGCACATTCTACTGTCTATAGGGCCATCGTGGGCATTTAGTCGTGCCTCTGCTGAACAATTGTGCAAGGCAGCCGCGTGATCTTCTGTCCACACTTTTCTTAGGTTTTATGCCTATGATACTTTTGCCTCTGAGGATGCTTCCTTTGGGGCGACAAGTTCTCCTTTCTGCTCAGGAGCGTCCCCCACCCTTAGGTGAACTGCTTTAGGACATCCCCATGGTATCCCTGGGGATCCCTATGGACCCTGAAGAAGTAAATTAGACTTATGGTAGACTTATCTTGATAACGCCTTTTCTTCGAGGTCCGCAGGGCGCCCAGCCTGACTCACCTGGTTGCATAGGTAACTTTTCCTTTCGGTCACTTATTCCCTCGTCTTGTGTAAGAATGTTTCTGATTTACGATTGCTCTTCCTTCTCCTCTTTCTCCTGCCTTGAGGCTTGTTAACAAAACTGAAGGCCTGTGGCTAGGGGTGGGGTATATATGGAGGAGGACCCAAGGCATCCTGGGAGCTGCAAGCTTTAACTGTTTGGTGCCTGAATCTCTCAATCACATTATCCCCATGGTATCCCTGTGGACCCAACCCTATGGACCTCGAAAAAAAGGAGTCATCAATGGAAGTCTACCATAACTCTAATTTTTACAGTTACGTTGATCTAAATCTAACACTGATCTTGTTTTTAAGTTGATAAACATTTTTAATGTATGTCAGAGGTTCCCAAACACTGTCCACAAAGCTCCCCAACAGGTCAGGTTTTAGAGATATCAGTGGTAAAGCACAGGTGGTTGTTAAATCACATTGACTGAGGTACTAATTAAGTCACCTATGCTTAACCATGGATCTCTCTAAAACCTGAATTGTTGGAGAGCCTTGAGGACCCATTGGTAACTTTTTTTTTTTTTTTCTCCGAAGTCCACAGGGCACCCACCCTGACGCACCTCGCTGCATTCGTATTTTTTCTTTCGGTCACAGATTTCCTCATCTTGTGTGAGTGTTTCTGGTGTACGATTTTCTTCCTTCTCTTTCCCTCTCCTGCCTTGTGGCTTGTTTACAAAACTGAAGGGCTTGGGGTGGGGTATATATGGGGGAGAACCTGAGGCTTCCTGGGATCTGAATGTTTTTAACTGTTTGGTGCCTGCATTTCTCCAACCACATTACCCCATGGTATCCCTGTGGACCTCGAAGAAAAAGTGTTATCAATGGTAAGTCTACCATAACTCTTATTTTTGTGTTTAATTCACTCATGGAGATGTTAAACCTAAGCTGTAGACACATTATTTTCGAAACTGTGATGCAACCACTTGAATAACTTTTGTATTGTTGGGTAATTAGAGATGATGTTGTGCAGTAATCCTCTTCCTTTTTTAATCTAATGCTGATAAAGCAATTATAATTTAAAAGAAACTATTAATGTAGCAGTAATAGTGAAGCTTCCTCTCATTGTTAGTTGAGCTTTGTTTTGTCTCCATTACCATAGACTTTGTTGTATAGCTTGCCTTTAGTTTATATTACTTGACTGATAGAACTACTTAGTTCCTACTTTGGTTTGCTGGCCTCTGACAAAGCACCCAGACTTTGTGTGTGACACCCTTATTTTTTTAGAATTTTTTTGCGGCACCCCTTAGCCAAGGGTCTTGCATATATTCATACATACAGGGTCATATATTCATACATACTTACATACATTCGCTCACTCACGTACATGCAGGCAGGCTCTCACACACACGCAGGCTCATACAGGTAGGGACATACAAACATACATACATACAAGCAGGGTCACACAGACAGACATACACACAGGCTGGGTCACACACACACACACACACACCGGAAGGATCACACACATACATATACTTATACAGGCAAGGTCATACACACACACACACACACACACGGGTCACATGACACATACACACGGGTCACATGACATATACACACAAGCAGAGTCACCAAGCAGACAGACACACACATACATACATACATACATACATACATCAGGGTCCCATATACATACACACTTGAAGGCAGACTGGGGTACCGCCATCACCTTGCTTGATGTGGAACCAACAGCTCCTCCCTCCTCCATGCTGCTGTAGTCCCGTCCTCTCTGCTGGGGTCAGAGGAGCATGTGCTGAGCTCCACCAATCAGGGATCAGCACGGGCTCCTCTGATCCTGAGTGTCGCCAGCACAGAGCAGCAGCAGGAATGAAGATCTGGAGCTGCCTACTGCTCTGTATCCCGACCCCCACCCAGCTCTTCCCTAATGCGGTTCTCTCAAAATCTGTACAACCGCATTTCTTAAGACTGGCTAGGGAGAACTCATTGTTCTCCCTATAGCCTGAAAAAAATAAAAATATTCGTAAACGCCCTGCTGTAGACAGGCCCGTGCGGCTCCCCTGTAATTGCGCTGCGGCACACAGTTTGGGAAACACTGCACTAAGGCATTACATATATACTGTTCAGCAAATATTAAGTTCTCTTGTTTTGGGTGTATAATTAACAGGTCTCTAATGTATCGCTAAAATTCCAATGGCATGCTAAATTCAGTGGAATCTTTTTTTTTTTTTTTTTTAATTTACATATTTTTTCCTTTCAGATTATAGACCCTAAGATGCCACGCGTTGGTTGTCATCACAATGGTGTTGCCATACCAATCCCACCAATGGATGTACTTAAAACTGGAGAGCAGATGCATATAAGAGCTGAAGAAAAGCTGTTTTTGGTTCTATTCTTTGACAATAAAAGAAGCTGGTAAGAACGTAATGTGTTTTTATTCCATTAGCTCTGTGGATCTAACCACTTTTAAAGTAATTTCTTCATGTACAAAGTTCATTTTCACTTTGTGTGTGTGTAATAGACAAGTTCCTAGTCTAATCCAATATTTTGACCTGCAAATTTGGTTCTATAGTTTTACCAGATTTATTAGTTTGTCAACTTTAGAACTTAAGTCTTCATTACTGCTTTATAAAATAATAATATAAAACAGCTTATTTAACATTGATAGTGGTATATTTCCATTTGTTCCAGGCAGTGGCTTCCAAAATCCAAAATGGTTCCTCTTGGTGTAGATGAAACAATTGACAAGTTGAAAATGATGGAAGGACGTAACTCAAGCATTCGGAAAGCTGTCAGAGTTGCTTATGATAGGGCTTTGAACCATTTAAGTAGGGTTCAAGGAGAATCCGTTAGTGACTTCAGTGATATAGACTAATGAAGGTGCTACGAAGACACATCATGCCTCATGTACTCTTAAGCTTTATTTCTAACCTCTTCCTCTGAAAGAATGTACTGAAGATACAATTCCTAATCATTGAATGGACGAAGATGCTTTTGTAAAGGAGCATGAAACTATTGCTGCCGTTTGGATGATTTTATCTAATTGTAGTTTGGAGGAGCTTACACTAAAATTGTTAAATGTTATGTTTATAGTGTTCATAATGTGTATATAATTGTATATTGGGAAACAGTTAACTTATTCTGACTTTGAGATGGTTCTTAAATTCCCTTCAGGTTTAAGCCTGTTAAAGCATTTTTTATTTGAGCTAAAACTAGATGTTTAATTTTTTTTTAATGTAAAAAAGTAGCACCACTTTACATAAAGAAGTTTTTTGTAAAACTTTGCTAGATTGAAAAAATAGCTATGTTTAAAATATATTTAAGTAATATACTGCTACCTAGTGTGTCCATTCTCCTATTTTGACTACTGTAATTATAAATATTTTAAATGATTGCCATTGAAAAGAGTACAATGTGCTATTAAATAGTTTTATTTTAACAGGGCATTGGAAAAATCCACTGGCCTTTAGGTGTTAAAGCTGAAGTCTATAACTCCTTATGCTTCCTTAGACCGCATTTGTTGTAGTCTGTGGGTTTTATTTTATTTTTCTTACATACTATGTTTGTTTAAGAAACTTTTTTCCTATGTTGATCAAGATTTTGTTCTGCTAAGTATTTCCAAAAATGTGTTTGGCAGGATATATTGGAGAAATGTCTTGTCACATTTAAAAATGGTTTATTATTGCACTCCATTGCAGCCGAAAGTTGTTGTTGTTTTCTTTTCTTGTATTCCCTTTACTATTTTTAAATGTTTCACATTTTATATATATTTTTTTTTTTAATCTTTTGGAGATAAGGGTTTTTCAGCACATAAAATCCCACTACCTTTCTCCCATAGATTTATTTTTTTTATATGCATAAATATATATACATTTAATTATGTGTGCCTGGGTTGTTTGTTTAAAATGTTCATTTTGCTTTAAACTTGAGAATTTAATTTTGTCAAATTCTATTAACATGTATTTCATTGCAGGCACATAAATGTCAACATGCGTCTGAAGAAATATGCATCAAAATCTGTTAATGACAATGAAACTGCTTTTCTGTTTTTTTTTTTTTTTCATTTTGTTATTTTGTAAGGAAAAGGGGTTTAGTTAATCTGTTTATAATTTAGAAAAGCTTGGTAGCAATAGAACCTTTGGATACATTTTGTATGGTACATGTGTTGTATATAGAATTAGTACTTTATTTTTATTTTTAAGACTTAAAGCATTATGTTAGGGACATATATGTATGATGGATCTCCAGAGCTGCATTTTTATATTAAAATAAAAAGTCAATTCAGATTTTGTTGTACTTGAGAATCCTAGTGCAATTCTGATTTAGTGATGGGGAGAACACTGTTGTCTTTTTGTAACACAAAACTTATGATACATGAGAATGAACATTAATTATAACCACTTAGGTTAGAATATATGTAACTTAGAAAACTTTTTGTATGAGAGATACGTGAAGGAAAAATTTAAATAAGGTACTTTGGTGAAGTCTTAGCCCGGTATCCAATTAGCCCCCATATATTTTCGTGGGTGAAAAAACGGATTTTTCACCAATAACCCCAGTTTTTTGACAATTTTTTATTATCATTCTATAATATTTGTTTCGGGCGAATAAATAGGATAATTCTGCCGAAAACACATAGGATCTCTGAGTAATGTCCTCTATATAAATCAAACAGCAATGGAGATTTGTTAGCAATTGCACAAAATATATATTTAACAAAATCACACACTTTCTAGAACTACAGTGCATCCGGAAAGTATTCACAACTCTTCACTTTTTCCACATTTTGTTATGTTACAGCCTTATTCCAAAATGGAATAAATTTATTTTTGTCCTCAAAATTCTGCACACAATACCCCAAAATTACAACGTGTAAAAAGTTTTCTTGCGATTTTAGTGTTTGGGTTTTTTTTTTTATTTGCTAAGAAATCACACGTACATAAGTATTCACAACCTTTGCTCAATACTTTGTTGTTGCACCTTTGGCAGCAATTACAGCCTCAAGTATTTATGAATATGATGCCACAAGCTTGGCACACCTGTCTTTGGGCAGTTTCGCCCATTCCTCTTTGCTGCACCTCTCAAGCTCCATCAGGTTGGATGGGAAGCGTCGGCCATTTTCAGATCTCTCCAGAGAAGTTCAATTGGATTCAAGTCTGGGCTCTGGCTGGGCCACTCAAGGACATTCACAGAGTTGTCCTAAAGCCACTCCTTTCATATCTTGGCTGTGTGCTTAGGGTCGTTGCCCTGCTGAAAGATGAACCGCCGCCCCAGTCTGAGGTCAAGAGCGCTCTGGAGCAGGTTTTCATCCAGGATGTCTCTGTACATTGCTGCATTAATCTTTCCCTCTATCCGGACTAGTCTCCCAGTTCCTGCTGCTGAAAAACATCCCCACAGCATGATTCTGCCACCACCATGCTTCACTGTAGGGATGGTATTGGCCGGGTGATGAGCGGTGCCTGGTTTCCTCCAAACTTAATGCCTGGCATTGACGCCAAAGAGTTCAATCTTTGTCTCATCAGACCAGAGTCCTTCAGGTGCATTTTGGCAAACTCCAGGTGGGCTGCTATGTGCTTTTTACTAAGGAGTGGCTTCCGTCTGGCCACTCTAATATACCGGCCTGATTGGTGGATTGCTGCAGAGATGGTTGTTCTTCTAGAAGGTACTCCTCTCTCCACAGAGGAATGCTGTAGCTCTGACAGAGTGACACTCAGGTTTTTGGTCAGCTCCCTGACTAGGGCCCTTCTCCCCTGATCGCTCAGTTTAGACGGCCGGCCAACTCTAGGAAGAGTCCTGGTGGTTCCGAACTTCTTCCATTTACGGATGATGGAGGCCGCTGTCCTCATTGGGACTTTCAAAGCAGCAGATATTTTTCTGTACCCTTCCCCAGATTTGTGCCTATAGACAATCCTGTCTCGGAGGTCTACAGACAATTCCTTGGACTTCATGCTTGGTTTGTGCTCTGACATGTACTGTCAGGTGTATGCCTTTAATAATCCTGTCCAATCAACAGACTTTACCACCAATTAAGCTGTAGGAACATCTCAAGGATGATCAGTGGAAACAGGATGCACCTGAGCTCAATTTTGAGCTTCATGGCAAAGGCTATGAATAATTATGTACATGTGATTTCTTGGTGTGTGTTTTTTTTTTTTAATTAAATTTGCAAAAATCTCAAACTTTAAATGTCATTATGGGGTATTGTGTACAGAATTTTGAGGACAAAAATGTATTTATTCCATTTTGAAATAAGGCTGTAACATAAAAAGTGAAGTGTTGTGAATACTTTCCGGATGCACTGTATATCTATTAAGATGCATAAATATATTCTTAACCTGTATGCATCACATGCTTCAGTGACATTGCTGAAGCCCTATCTGTGTTGATGGGGCAAAGCCCACATGGACTCTGATTTTTATCTCTGCAATCTGAACCTAAAGGAAATGTTTAACATATTTTTTGCTTACAATGCCTAATCATGTGTCAACAGCCCACCAGGACACATTAATATTGTTTGCATATTGCAGACTGCCTCCCAACAGTCTGCCCCTCTAAATAAATGTTTTTCTTTAAAAATGTATACGTTCCAAAAGCATACAAAATAGAAATACAATAACTACTTGTCATTTTACAATGCAAATAAGGATCGAAAGTGATAAACCTAAAAAGGTATAATCCCAAATAAGTATTACATTACAGCAAACCAGACAAAGATCTAAATTAACAGTATAATAAGAAACTACTACAGTGCCTTGCAAAAGTATTCACCCCTCTTTGCATTTTTCATGTTTTGTTGCCTCACAACCTGGAATTAAAATGTATTATTTGAAGGTGTGCATGATTTCATTCACAGAACATGCCTACAACTGTGAAGTTGTGTTTTTTTTATATTGTGAATCAAACAACATTTAGGACAACATAACAGAAAACTTCACCGTGCATAACTATTCACCCCCCTAAAGTCAGCACTTTGTCGAGCCACCTTTTTTAGCAATTACAGCTGCAAGTTGCTTTGGATAAGTCTCTGAGCTTGCCACATCTTGCCCCTGGGAATTTTGCCCATTCCTCAAGGCAAAACTGCTCCAGTTCCTTCATGTTGGATGGTTTCCGCTTGTGAACAGCAATCTTCAAGTCTGACCACAGATTCTCAATTGGATTGAAATCTGGGCTTTGACTAGGCCATTCCAACACATTTAAATGTTTCCCCTTAAACCACTCGAGTGTTGCTTTAGCAGTATGCTTCAGGTCATTGTCCTGCTGGAAGGCAAACCTCCGTCCCATTCTCAAATCACAGGCAGACTGAAACAGGTTTTGCTCAAGAATATCCCTGTATTTAGCACCATCCATCTTTCCCTCGACTCAAATCAGTTTCCCAGTCCCTGCTTCTGAAAAACATCCCCACAGCATGATGCTGCCTCCACCATGTTTCACTGTGGGGATGGTGTTCTTGGGGTGATGGGATGTGTTGGGTTTGCGCCAGACAAGTTTGGTGGCCAAAAAGTTCAATTTTAGTCTCATCTGACTAGAGCACCTTCCGCCATACATTCGCGGAGTCGCCCACATGCCTTTTGGCAATCTCAAATAGTGTCTTATTTTTATCACTAAGTAATGCCTTTTTTTCTGGCCACTCTTCCATGAAGCCCAGCTCTATGGAGTGTACGGCTTATTGTGGTCACATGCACAGATACACCAGTCTCTGCTGTGGAACTCTGCAGCTCCTTCAGGGTTACCTTTTGTTCTCTGTGCTGCCTCTCTGATTAATGCCCTCCTTGCCTGGTCTGTGAGTTTTGGTGGGCGGCCCTCTCTTGGCAGGTTTGTTGTGGTACCGTGTTCTTTCCATTTGATGATGATGGATTTGATGGTGCTTCGGGGGATCATCAAAGATTTGGATATTTTTTTTTTATAACCCAACCCAGAATTGTACTTCTCAACTGTGTCCCTGACTTGTTTGGAGAGCTCCTTGGTCTTCATGGTGTGAAGCCTCTTGCTTAGTGGTGTTGCGGCCTCTGGGGCCTTTCAGAAAAGGTGTGTTTATACTGACAGATCATGTGTTACTTAGATTTCACACAGGTGGACTTCATTTCACTAACTCTGTGAATTCTGAAGGTAATTGGTTACACCAGAACTTTTGAGGGGCTTCATAGCAAAGGGGGTGATTACATATGAACATGCCAATTTTCAGAATTTTATTTATAAAGATTTTATATATATATATATATATATAATATATAATTTTTTTTTTTTCTCTTTTTACTTCACAAAATTAGACTATTTTGTGCAGATCCATCACACAAAATTCAGATAAAAATAAAATTGTTGTAATGTAAGAAAAAGGTCAAAAGCCAAGGAGGGTGACTACTTTTGCAAGGCTATATATATATATATATATATATATATATATAATGTGTGTGTATGTATATTTAATATATTGTGTAGGAGTAGTATGCTTCCGAACTTCTCCTTTTCCCAAGTTTCCACCTAAGTAATTAAATCTCTGCACCCAGAAATTACCTGGATAGAGTGTAAATGGAACTATCAAAACCTAAATTAACCCTGAAGCATGTGAAAAACTAAACAAATATAGGCAATGTTGGGACAAAAATCCTAAATTTCATATTGTATTGGTATTAAAGATTTATGGTCTACAGAACAACTATCGTAAGATGTATATACAGTCAGGTCCATAAATATTGGGACATTTACAGAATTTTCAGATTTTGGCCTCTATTCACCACCACAATGGTTTTGAAATGAAACAAACAAAATGTGCTTTAACTGCAGACTTTCAGATTTAATTTGAGGGTAATTACATCCAAATCGGGTGAACGGTGTAGGAATTACAACGGTTTCAATATGTGCCTCACACTTTTTAAGGGGCCAAAAGTAATGGGACTATCAACTCAAAAGCTATTTCATGGACAGGTGTGGGCTTTTCCTTTGTTGTTTCATTATCAATTAAGCAGGTAAAAGGTCTGGAATTGATTCTAGGTGTGACATTTGCATTTGGAATCTGTTGATGTCGACTCTCAATATAAGATCCAAAGAGCTGTCACTATCAATGAAGCAAGCCATCATTAGGCTGAAAAATCAAAACAAACCCATCAGAGAGAGCAAAAACATTAGGTGTGGCCAAATCAACTGTTTGGAACATTCTTAAAAAGAAAGAATGCACCGGAGAGCTCAGCAACACCAAAAGACCCGGAAGACCACGGAAAACAACTGTGGTGGATGACAGAAGAATTATCTCCCTGGTGAAGAAAAACCCCTTCACAACAGTTGGCCAAATCAAGAACACTCTCCAGGAGGTAGATGTATATGTATCAAAGTCAACAATCAAGAGAAGACTTCACAAGAGTGAATATAGAGGGTTCACCACAAGATGCAAACCATTGGTGAGCCACAAAAACAGGAAGACCAGATTAGAGTTTGCCAAACAACATCTAAAAAAGCCATTACAGTTCTGGAACAACATCGTATGGACAGATGAGACAAAGATCCACTTGTACCAGAGTGATGGGAAGAGAAGGAAAGGAACTGCTCATGATCCAAAACATACCACCTCATCAGTGAAGCATGGTGGTGGTAGTGTCATGGCGTGGGCATTTATGACTGCCAATGGAAGTGGTTCCCTTGTATTTATTGATGATGTGACTGCTGACAAAAGCAGCAGAATGAATTCTGAAGTGTTTCGGGCATATTCAGTCAAATGCTTCAGAACTCATTGGACGGCGCTTCACAGTGCAGATGGACAATGACCCGAAGCATACTGCAAAAGCAACCAAAGAGTTTTTTAAGGCTAAAAAGTGGAATGTTATGCAATGGCCAAGTCAATCCCCTGACCTGAATCCGATTGAGCATGCATTTCACTTGATGAAGACAAAACTGAAGGGAAAATGCCCCAAGAACAAGCAGGAACTGAAGACATTTGCAGTAGAGGCCTGGCAGAGCATCACCAGGGATGAAACCCAGCGTCTGGTGATGTCTATGCGTTCCAGACTTCAGGCTGTAATTGCCTGCAAAGGATTTGCAACAAAGTATTAAAAAGTGAATGTTAGATTTAGGATTGTTTAGTTTGTCCCATTACTTTTGGCCCCTTAAAAAGTGGGAGGCACATATAGAAACCGTTGTAATTCCTACACCGTTCACCCGATTTGGATGTAATTACCCTCAAATTAAATCTGAAAGTCTGCAGTTAAAGCACATTTTGTTTGTTTCATTTCAAAACCATTGTGGTGGTGAATAGAGGCCAAAATATGAAAATTCTGTCAATGTCCCAATATTTATGGACCTGACTGTAAATCCTCAATTATAAAAAAAAAAAACCGCAAAAACCAATATGTAACAAAATTTCAAGTGCTGTGTAGACGCAAGAAATTGATGTAACAAAACATAGCTATGATAACCGTATAAACGTTAGGTAATAGAACATATTGCTGTTTCTTGTCTTAGCCATTCAACTAATATAGACCACCAGGGATAAATATGATGACCCAGGGTCATCTATATAGCACAAACCGTGAGTTATATAATTGTTTGTGGAAGGAGTGGTGCCAATTGAGTTGGGTGCTTTGCTACACACACACACACACATAAGTTGGCATTTTTCAAATCGGGTGTTGAACCACTTTGGCAGCATTGTTAAATAATAGAGATCCTTTCTGTACAGCCATGGCCAAGTGGTTTGAGAATGACACAAGTATTGGTTTTCACAGTCTGCTGCTTCAGTTTTTATGATGGCAATTTGCATAACTTCAGAATGTCATAAAGAGTTTGTTTAATTGCAATTCATCTGAACAAAGTCCCTCTTTGCCATGACAATTAACTTAATCACACACACTTTTCCACTGCATTTCAGGCCTGCCACAAAAGGACCAGCTAACATCATGTCAGTGATTTTCTCATTAACACAGGTGAAAGTGTTGATGAGGACAAGGCTGGAGATCACTGTCATGTTAATTAAGTTAAGCAGGCCGTACACGGTGCGATAAAGACATACAATATGTCTTATAAGATTTCCCTTGAAATTTTACATACGATGTGTTAAGGTGTACGATTTTTTCATACGATTTGATGCTACGTTTCACGATTACAAATCTTAAACGAGCGAACAGTTGTGCACATAACCATTACAATGAATCTGCTGGAATGTGAATAGGGGAGGGCGGCTTATTTGGGGGGTATAAAAGGCAGCCATCATTTTAGGTATGTTATACTCTGCTCTGTGACTAGTGCAGCTTGGTTTTATACCTGTTGAACGCTGTGCAGTGCTAGTGTGCTTTGTTAAAGGCTTGTCTTGTTCAAAGTGTTGTATTTCTTCTGATTTCTATTGTCTTCTGATTCCTATCACCATAAGCTTCTGCTAGCCTATGGCTACTTGAAGCTGAAAGGTGAGGAAGCTGATGAGACCAGGAGGAAGAGGATGAGATCATTCTGGACTAAGGAGTGGCTGACGAGGGAGAGTTGCTCCCATATGCCCCTGCTGACTGAGATTATGGAGAACAACCCTGACGAATATCGCAACTACCTGCATTTGGATGACGCCACCTTCCGGGAGTTGCTGCGTCTGGTGACTCCCTATATTCAGAGGCAGGACACCAGCATGAGGATGGCCATTCCGGCTACAGGACTGTCTTTCGAAGACCTGAAGTTTGGGAACCTCATTTCCGCCCAGGCATTGGGGTGCGTCATACCCGAAACCTGTGATGCCATTGTAAAAGTCCTGAATTACCAGTATTTTAAGGTGAGTAAAATTTTATATATATATATATATATATATATATATATATATTTTTTTTTTTTTTCTTGTAACCTGCTTTAAATGCAACAACAACCAACATAGTTGTAATTAACATAGTGAAATATAAACAATGTTTAATCAAACCAACATAGTTTGTTTATTAACACAACATATTAGACAGTTTTTTGTCTCCCCATACCTAGCCGGCTGCATGGTATGCGGTATGTCAGATGTCGGATTGAACAGCCCAAGAAGCACATGGCGCAAGTGCAGATTGAGGCCCCGGCAAACAATCTGCCGTTGCGCCATGCATTTTAGTGGCCCTGCCCAATCCGCATCATCCACACCCCATACCATGCAGCAGGTATTGGGAGAGAAAAAACTGTCTGATACAGTCAAGCCGCATTATTCAATATGATAAAATTAGGGATTCTCATCCCCCTCAGCCAACATGGCACTATGTAAAACCTCCAAAGAGGTGTATGTGGAAGGGTAAGTCCTCTCGGGCCTTTTGTCAGTGGGAGGTGTAGGAATGGATGGGGATGGCCCCATTTGTTCTGTGGCCAGGTAGGTTGGTGATGCGGAATTAAGTGGAGGCGACAGGAGTAGATGAGTGGAGTGGAGACGATGGCGTTGCAGGCTCTAGGTGGAGGTGCCCGTCAGCTTCTTTAATTTACCATGCATAATGACCTGGTAAATACTTTCAGCATGAAGCTGTTGCTCCTCCATCACCCGGATGCTACTTGTAAGTGTGGCCCAAGGCTGTCAAACTTGTCTGAGGGTTTGCAGAGTGCCTGTTTGACTTGCTGCATAATAGGATCTGGGTTTGGCAGACTCCTGTGTGCCTGTCTTCTAGATCGGTGGGGAGGCTCTGCAACACTCTCAGGAGATGTAGCCGCTGCAGTTTGTGGACTTCTAGATGGGTCCAAGTTAGCTGGGAAAGACTGTAGGAGTAGAGAGAGATTAATGTTAATATACAGTAAAGTCTAACTTATATTTTTTCTTTATTTTAGTTCCCTACAAGGGTGGAGGACTGGCAGACCATAGGTGATGAATTTGTTCGCCGGTGGAATTTCCCAAATTGCGGAGGAGCCATTGATGGGAACCACATACGCATTATCCCACCTGTCTGCAACGGCTCCTTTTATTTTAACTACAAGGGCTTTCACAGTATTGTGCTGATGGCGGTGGTCAATGAATTTATGTGGATGTGGGAAAAATGGCCGTGCTTCAGATGGTGGATCCTTCAAAGATGGAATTTTGTGACAGACTATCCACCAATCGTCTAAATTTGCCATCTTCAGCTGTTACGAAGCACGGCCTGAACTATGTGTTTGTGGCTGACGAAGCATTTGCTCTAAATGAATATTTATTGAAGCCGTATGGACAAAGGGGACTGACCAGAGAGAAACGCATTTTCAATTATCGCCTATCTTGGGCCTGGCAAATAGTTGAAAATGCGTTTGGCATAATGTGCAGCAGGTCCCGGATATTCCATACGGTTATAAACCTTCTGTCGAAGCTGGATCATTGGCTGAGACAAGATCAGTTTAAAATTGGATCGCAGCGACGCCATCTTGCGACTGGCCGCAAGACGCCATCTTGGAAATGAGATCGCAACACGCCATTTTGCGAATGGCCGCCCTAGCACCATTTTTAGGTAAACACACTTTAGTACATGTGGCGATATTACTTTTTGCATCATGCGATTGCATCTTTCACCATTTCGCATACACACATTAATACGCACAATTGCGCTGTTAACTAGTCACATATTGGCGAATGCCTAGGTCATGCACACGCATCTGCCCCAAGTTAAGTAGCATCTTTACATCAAACCCCAAATACTCACAAATTATATATTCACATACAAGGTTCCATAAGCTTTAAGGTGTAAGATTCAAGTATGCATATTTATTATAATTGCTATGAAATAAAGATTATTTCGTAACTAAGGTTTTATACGTGATAAGTAAGCAATGTTTGGTATTGTACTGATGCGTACTCTCTCAACAGTATTCCAGTAATATCGATGGAGAGATCGCAACATGCATTCTCAACTTATGGACCACAGAGACTTCAAGCAACAAAATGTACATTATATGACCAACTGTTAGGATTTGCATGAGGCGGGAAACCAGAGACCACCAGTTGTTAGAGGCTGGACTGTGTCTATTTGAACCAACCTGTTAAATGCCTTGTAACATATGCCCTCTCCTTTAGGATCAATGGTATTAGCAACAAACTTCTCTATTGTGGTGTTTATTTCTGGGGGGTATAAATATGTGTGCTCTGACCCTGGGTTCCTAGTCTTCGTGCTGAATGCTGATTGACAACGGGTTTCTTGCTGATGCCTACATCTGGTCCAGAGCGCTGCGTATGTATAACTGTACTTGGGTCTGTATAATTTCTTTGCGCTAAATTGTACATATAACTAGCGTGTAACTCGCTGTAATTTTACTTGAATAATACTTTGTGCTTTGGAATCACAGGTTCTAGGTCTGGAGTCTTTATTTACTGTACAGCTGCGTACGCAAAATAGCGTCATCCTTTGAGGTTTATAGGCAGGATCTCAGAAGGTATAGGCAGGGGTGTATAGAGGTTCAGAGGCAGTATCGTTACTTCGTATGGACAAAATTGATTCTGTCGTCATGGCCTGTTGTGTTCTGCACAAATTCTTGAGGAAAACGTACCTTACAACAGCTGACTATGGGGATGGCCATCGACGAGCAGGAGCGAACACACAAGGGTTTAGAAATGCCCTCTGTCACCACACCCACAGTGAGAGAGACACTAGCGAGTGCACTGGCAAGAGTTCAGGGAGCAATACCTGACCTACTTTAATGGAGTGGGTGCTGTACCATGGCAGGAGGACAGTATCTGATAATGAAGTTGTATGTGCTTATCACATCCATAGTTGATGCCGGCTCATTCTCTTTGTTCTCCTCTGGTACAGCGCTTCTTCTGGGCCTGTATCTACAAGTAGACTTTGATCTCTGGGGCTCTACCTCGTGGAGGAATTCAAGAAGGGGGTAGTACTGTGAACTGTGTTAGACGTTATCCGTCCCTGCTCATGATGCCTGCAACTGTCTCCTTCCTCTGCTCTTTCACATACACTGTGCGGAGGTTTTTGATGCCTCTTTTCACCCAATCCGGAAAAGCCTCATCATGGAAGGGTAGGGAAAAGGTGACCATGTCATCTATCGCCGCTGCCCTGCAATGTTTATTTTTGATAGTCCTTAGACTTCACCTTCCACAGGCACTCATGAGCACGATAACGCTTGAGGAGTCCACTTATAAACTGGCGTTCTCAAGGGCTATTAATTTCTGTGGAAATAAAAATTAGAAACATCTGTAAATATGTATGTTTAATGTTTACATGTTTGAATTTTTTATTGTTGATCATTGTTTGTTATAATGTTTATGGTTGAGTTTTTAGTTAATAGTTAAGTTGATTTTAATAAAATTCAAATTTTTTAAATAGTTGTGTACATAAATCAGCACAAAAATTATGACCGTGGTGTAAACAATGCAGGGCTATGTGGAGGGGCTACATTGTGGTATATAAACAATGGCAGGGCCACGGGGGAGGGGGGGACACTGTGGCATAGTATATAAACAATACAGGGCTATGTGGGGGGACACGGTATATAAACAATGGCAGGGCCAGAGGGCATATGCATTGCTGGGCATAGTGGTATATAAACAATGGCAGGGATGCGCATCGCCATCGTATGTACACTAAAACAACATACGATGTGTACGATCGCTTGTTATGATCGATCAAAATCGTACACATCGTATAAAAAATCTTAGTGTATGGCCGGCCTTAGAATAACGGACTGGAAGTTTTGAAATGACAGTGGGGCTTAAAATCATTGTTCTTCCTGTTAACCATGGTTACCTACAAGGAAACACGTGCAGTCATTGCTTTGCACAAAAAGGGCTTCACAGGCAAGGATATTGCTGCTAGTAAGATTTCACCTAAATCAACCATTTATCGGATCATCAAGAACTTCAAGGAGAGAGGTTCAATAGTTGTGAAGAAGGCTTCAGGGCGCCTAAGAACGTACAGCAAGCGCCAGGACAGTCTCCTAAAGTTGATTTATCTGCGGGATCGGGGCCCACTAGTGCAGAGCTTGCTCAGGAATGGCAGCAGGCAGGTGTGAGGCGAAGGCTTTTGGAGGATGGCCTGGTGTCAAGTAGGGCAGCAAAGAAACCACTTCTCTCCAGGAAAAACATTTGGAACGGACTGATATTCTGCAAAAGGTACAGGGATTGGACTGCTGAGGACTGGGGTAAAGTTATTTTCTCTGATGAATCCCCTTTCAGATTGTTTGGGGCATCTGGAAAAACGCTTATCCAGAGAAGGAAAGGTGAGCGCTACCATCATGCCAACAGTAAAGCATCCTGAGACCATTCATGTGTGGGGTTGCTTCTCAGCCAAGCGAGTTGGGCTCGCTCACAATTTTGCCTAAGAACACAGCCATGAATTCAGAATGGTACCAAAACATACTCCAAGAGCAACTTCTGCCAACCATCCAAGAACAGTTTGGTGATGAACAATGCCTTTTCCAGCATGATGGAACATCTTGCCATAAGGCAAAATAAGTGGCTCGGGTAACAAAACATCAAGATTTTGGGTACATGGCCAGGAAACTCCCCAGTCTTTAATCCCATTGAGAACTTGTGGTCAATCCTCAAGAGGCGGGTGGACAAACAAAAACCCACAAATTCTGACAAACTCCAAGCATTGATTAGGCAAGAATGGGTGGCCAACAGTTAGTATGTGGCCCAGAAGTTGATTGATAGCATGTCAGTGCGAATTGCAGAGGTCTTGAAATACAAGGGTCAACATTGCAAATATTGACTCTGCATAAACTTAATGTAATTGTCAATAAAAGCCTTTGACACTTATGAAATGCTTGTAATTTTACTTCAGTATACCATAGTAACATCTGGCAAAAACACTGAAGCAGCAAACTTGTCATTCTCAAAACTTTTGGCCATGGCCGTACAGTTTTATTTAAATTTACTAAACGTAAGATGTTTACACTTTACTATAAAGTACTGGATTCTAAAATTTGAATTGCAAGATTGCAAAACAAGTACTGGTCTAGTAATATAAAATGATTACTCAAATCTAAATGCAAACAATTTCATGAGGAACAAGATGCACATTAACCAGTATAAGTATGTTTCATTTGTAAATTTGTTAAACTTGAAATAAAATTTAGTCCTTGTGGTCAATAAATAAAGTATATAGGAGAAATGTAATGAACTGTAAGTTGTCAAAATGGCTGTTTTTTCTTAAAATTCGGAACTAAAAATTGTGCTTTTTAACCCACAGTTCTTTATGTTATCCCTAGATGCTCTATTTTTCTTAGTAGTTCCTGTTTAATTTCCAGGACATTAAATGTATCTGCTCCTTTAATTGGGTAGAGAGCCCTGGAGCAGTATATCTACATGAAGATGTGTGTAGTGACTATGGTTCTACTTGTAGCTTTTGCAAGGCTATCTTGACCATAGATGCCATTGACACTTCTATCTATTCTGTCTTGCTCTTTCTCAGCTTGAGAGACATGAGGAGAAAATCAGGAAAAGATTTCATAGTGGAAATTATTTGATGTAGCCACCAAGAATTTTGGTACCTTAGTATATTGTCGCCATAATGTCAACTGGAGTAAGGCTGGATATTTTATCAGTAGCAGGAAGGCTTCCAGATTTATACGCCATCCACATGAAAGTACTTGCATGTGGCTCAGATAATCTGCCAGAACTTTCTCCTTTCCTGCAACATGAAAATGCTGATAGGGATGTCTGTTTATTTCTGCCCAAGATATTCTTCATTATCATAGATTTGCTTTCATTTCTATCACTCTTCTGTTGTATGAGAATAGTCTGAGAAGCCTTCCAAATTAACTTTTTCATGTCTAGTATATTGATGATTTTTTTTTCTTCTGTTGCCCAGTATCCTGGTCTTATCCTTGTAAGAAGGTGAGCTACCCATCCCATAATACTGGGATATGTTAATATAAACTATTCTGGATCACAAAGGGATACTATCTTTATTCCTGGTTTTTGCCACTAGTTAAGAGAACTTTGTTTTTCTAAATCATCTCATGATGCGATCTAGAGAGATAATAACTCCAGCTGAAGACTGCATCTGCATTTTGCCTAGGGAGGGTCCCAAATTTTATGGTAGAGAAAAACATTCCTAACTGTTGAACTTTACTTACTGTTGCTCTTTGATGAGCCTGTACTTGGGTGTCTACTATCCAGGATATGCCAAGTACTGTATAGTGACTTTTTTTTCTTTTGACCGCTACCTTGTTTTATATTGATATCAATGTGTTAACTCTTTGGTTTACCATCAAAGTATGGTCCTCCAGAACATGTAGGGTCCTGACATTTACTACTTGTTTGGTCCTTTCGAACAGCAGGATGTCATCGAAATAGGGCCAGAATTTGTCTTCCAATTTTTGTAATTCTGCTGTTAATGTCACAAGAACCATTTGTGAAGTTTCCTGTAGATTTTGAAAGCCCAAAGGGAGGACATATGTTTTGGAAGTGTAGTCAAAATGTTAAGAAATGTCCTGTGTTGAACTTCCAATGGAAAATTGAAGTGAGAGGTTTATAGATGTGAGTAGATCTTTTGCTGATTGCTAATACTGAATCCATATCACACTTTGGCAATGATAATTTTATCCAGAATTGTACAAAAGGTTCCTAAGAGATTGACCAGGAAAATTTGGAATAGAAACTCTTGTCCCTCTTATTTACGGGGACTGATGCAATTTCCGTTTTGAAGAGCGTCCAGTTATACATCATGTGATAAAGACTTGGACTTTACAAATGCATTTCATCAAATATATTGGTGGAATTCTATTCTGGAGCTATTTATTTTACTGTCTAAAAAGCCATTGATCTTTTCCCAGATATGTCAATGTCTGCATATTGTAAAATTCTGCCCCTTACAGGTCTTAAAGGGAACAATGGTCATTGTGGAGTTCACTGGTTTTTGTCTTTCACTTTTGATCTTGAAGGCTCGAAAAGGCTGTCTGGAGGTAGAAGTAGTATACCGGAGCCAAAAGTAAACTGCGCTAGTTAACTGAATGAAGTCAGTAATTATAAACCTGTATTTAGTTGAAATCCCTCTTTCGTTATATTAAAAAAATCATTCAAACAATAAGATTACGTTTTTAAATGTAGTAAAATTATACATGGGTTACTGAATTTTATAGCCAAAGTGTGCTGAGTTTAGAGGTGTTGATAGTAAGTCCCAGCTATCTAGGAGCAGCTGTTTTTTTAGTACAAATGAACGGTTCAGATTTGGCTCAGATCTTCCCACCTAGTTTGGATCTCAGAGAGAGTCAAAATGTCATCTTTCACGGGCATCTGTGCCGAGATAACTGAGAGATGATATGTTTCCTCGCTCTGAGATCCGAATTTGGTGGGAAGATCCGAGCCAAAACCGAACCGCTCATCTCTAACTATTAGTAGTATAGAATGCCCAGTTGAGATGTAATTATGCTCAGGCTCTATACAAATTGTTCAGTCTCTCTGATCTTATACAGGAAATACTTTTGCCTATATTACTGATATCACCCTGTGCTGGTCTCCTGATTTAAGGCATGCAGCTGTACTCCGGTAACTTTTACTGTAGTCTGTGGCAGTTTTCTTGGCTACTACATGGACTGGTAGACATAATTTCAGGTCTCACTGCTCAGATTGGTAGGTTTACACCTTTTTAATGTTTGTATGGAAAATGTTCTTTAACTTGAACTGTAGGAATTAGGTTTTTGATAGAAAAGTAAACCAAATACTGTAAGAAAATTTTCCTTTTAGGTAGCTTAACTAGAGCAGAAACTATCATTTGGCAGCTTGGGCTTGCCATACTGATTACACTGGGGGACAGTCAATCTGTTGCCAGGGATTTAAGTCGATTTCGATTAATTTTGTGATCCTGATTATGAATATTCCATGCTTCTTTTTCAATTGGCTCTAGTTTTTGAGATATGCATATGTCTTTAATATTTATGAAAAATTAAATTAAACAATGTTTAAAATAGTTAAAAAGATATATATTTTTTTATGCTGATTAAATTTGATTTGATAAAATGTTATAAAAAGACACCGGATAATTACATACATAAGTGTTAGGAACTATGAGAACTGTTTTTTGTAGGAATTTCTTTTGTATTCTTATTGCGGGCAGCCCCTCTGCAGACTGCAACAGTAATCGGCCATCATGTGATATCTTTCTTCCATTACCTGAATATCATTGTGGAACCGTTCACCCTGTTCTTTGCTTAAATCTCCTAGATTGGACGGGAAGTGATCTAAATGGCTGTACAAAAAATGTACTTTAATACTCATGTTGGCACCTACACTCTCAAAACATTTTAGTATGTTGACTAATTTATGATAGTTGTCTGCCTTGTGATTGCCTAAAATATTTTGAATGACAGACACAACTTGCCATGCTGCAGATTCGGTTTCAGTCATAGATGTGGTAAAACTTGGATCCTTCACCAGTTTCTGTTTCTGTGGGCCGTCAAAAATTCCTGCCTTCAATTTTTCAATACTAAGAAATGGAAATGTTCGACAAATATACGTGAAACAATCGCCTGACTTGTCCAATGCTTTTACAAATTGTTTCATTAAACCCAGTTTGATATGGAGAGGCGGTAGTATAATTTTTCCTGTCAATTTAAGGGCTCATGAATAGTGTCTGCTTCTCCTACAGTTATAAACTGGATGCCGTACGGTTTGCTGTCAGTGCTTTTGTTTTGAACGACTATCACATAAGCATATGTGACAAGGATACTTCGTATATCCACTTTGCTGCCCAAGAAGAAAGTTTACCATTTTTAAATTGACAGACAGACCACTGATGCTGAGAATAAGCCATTTTTTCTGTAAACTTGAAATTTTCATACTGTTCTTTAAGTTTTGTTGAATGACCGATAGGAATCGACACAAATTTATTCCTATTTTGCAGTAATACGTATTTTAAGATCCTTTTAGAACTATCCAAAAAGAGCCGCCAGTCTTCTGCTCGATATTCTGGTAAACCCATCTGGAGAAGTTCCGGAATATTGTTGCAATACACCAGATTGTTATCTTGGCTAAAGAACGGCAGTATGGCTTGCTCTCTATAACATCCGGCTCAAGACGGTGCTTTTCTTTAAGTCTGGATGCTAAAAGCTCGGCTCCTTTTTTTGATAAATTCAAGTCACGAATTAAATTGTTTAGTTCCTTTTGAGAAAATTTGTTTGGAGTAGAGGAACTTTCTTCAAACTCACTTTAATCAATCTCCCTTTCATCTGTGTTGGTTGCACTGCATGAAATTAACATTTCCATTTCACATTCAACTTCGCAAAAAGAATTGAATGATGGTACAGGTAAATTTTTGTTATGTGGTATCTGTTTTGCAGAATTCATACTTGGGTATTCCCATTTGCATATCTTAAATCAATTCATACCCTTCACATTTACAGCACAAAAATAGCAGTCACTCAAGTGATCTTTTGGCTCACACCACATCATAGGTATGCCGATATTAAGTCCTTTTCGATCAACTTTAGTACAATTGCGGAGTGATTCCACGCAGGTTTTACAAAGTTTGTGAGGCACCAAATCTGATCTTTTTTCTTTTGCAACACTATATTTGCCACAAATAACAAAAATCATCAGGGTGTTAGTACACCATCTCTGAGAAGAACTCATTTTAACAGCTAAAACGTTTTGATTCACACATTCAGTACTAACTACCAACAAAAGCCGAGGACATACTGAACAAAACCAGCCTAAACGGCGAGAAATTTCTTTGTGGTGGGACAGAGAGGGCCAAACAAAGGAAGAGGAGGTGTGCTAACTGCGTCACTCTGTCCTCTCCGTTGCTCCTCTCTGTATGCTGGGAGGAGGCGTGGCTGTGGTCTGAGGATGTCCCAGCAGGCTCAGCAGTGCACTGCCACGCCTCCTCCCAGCGTTAGTGAGGAGATTTGAATGTGTTATGTGTCTCAAACGTGACTACCAGCTTAGTTATCGCAAATAAAACAAATTCTTGTTGTTGATAGAGGGTAGTTAAAGTAAAACTAAGTTGATTCTGTTAAGTAAAGCGGCCTAGACTAGTAAGGTACTTCAAATGGAGAAAATAATTTACATTTTATAATTTTTCATTAATTTGAAAACTGGAGCCAATTCAGCTATAGCGAAGATCTAATGCGAAAATAGGGCATGTGAGTACTCTCAAACCAATCTTAAATCCTTGGCAAGAAAAAAAAATGTTTTTGTTCCCCAGTGTTATCTGTGGGGGTTGGGTATGAAATCCTGGATGTCGGGATGCAGCTAATGAGAATACAGACAGCCTTAGGTTTGCACGTTGAGTGAATTCCTAACTCCTGCCCTAACCCTCCCTCCTTGGTGCCTAAAACTTACCTTCCCCCACCCAGTGCCTAAACCTAACCTCCCCCTTCCTGCAGCCTAATCCTAACACTCCCTACCCGGTGCCTAACCCCGCTACCTAACACCCCGATACTTACCTTCGGGATGCCGGCGGTCAGGATACCGACCATCGCATCCTGCACACTGACTAAACAAATGACGGGGTGTGGTCAGGTAAAGGGGTGTGACCACTGGGGACTAACTGAGGCCTAGAGGCAGCTGACTGGTTACTGTTAGTGTGCAGTTTGAAATTCATATGTATATATCACTGGAGTTACTGTAGTGTTACATAGCAACAGTAATCAGCCAGCGCCAGCTGGCACCCTGCCCCCAGCAAATCATAGAGATGAACTTCAAAGTGCACACTAACAGTAAATAGCCAGCGGCAGCTTGCTCACTACACACAGAGCCTGCAGACGGCCACAGAAGGATGGGGGGGGGGGAGGGAGCAGCGAGCTGTCTGTCAGTGTGACTGAGCAACGTTGCTATGAGCTTCAGAACCTGGTACAAACTTACAGTGCTGTATGCCAGTACAGGCTGTACTCTACTGGCTAAAATGGTACAGTTTGAGGCTATGCTGGTGCTGTAAATAACATTGTGCACCCCTCTACAACCAGTTGCAGGATATCTGAATTTCCACAATCTGAATTGCTTTCGAAGGCAGCAAGCTGGTGTAACCAGATTAGTTACTCTGGCCTTTGCGTGCAGCTTTAGAATGTTGTGTCGCTAGAATCATAATGAAAGGTAAGTCATTGCACTGCAGAAAACCAAGAGCTAGAGAATGGAATAGACAGGGGAGGTGCTTTATTATATACCTTCCAAAAGGATCATTATTAACTACCTATCGCAAAAGAAGCTAAACCTACCAAAGTGTTGTGCTTTAAAAAAAAAAATCTGTTTGAATTGATTCACCTCTGCCACTGGCCCCACAGTATGTTGTGACCATGATTTTAATGTGAGATGCAATTTGGTGCAAATACAGCACATTAATAATTGAATTGAAGCCTTTACACTTTTCACTATCGATGTGAATTCTGTGTCAGTCCATGTACCACAATAAGGAAAACCACTATTGCTTGCTGTCTGCTTCATCAAGGGTAGACAACCTATGGAACTACACATGCCATCACATGCTGTTAGGGTATGCTAAAATTGTGGTAATGCATGCTAGAATGTGTAGTTCCATGGCAGCTGGAGTGCCCCACGTTGCATGCCCCTGTTCTCTACAGCCTTGTAATATATGGTTGTTGACATTAACATGATTAACACTGCTTCTTTCTTAAATACAGATCAGTACAGGTAAATAATTTTGGCTCTAGATGCAATTGAAGTGCAGACTTTGAGCTTTAATTCAAGTGTTTGAACAATAATATTGTAGGAAATGTTTGAATTGCAACCATTCTTCTACCCAGCACCCTATTTTCAGGGGCTCAAATGTAATTGGACAAATTAACATCATAAAATGTACCTTGTTGAGAATCCTTTGAAGGCAATGATTGCCTGAAGTCTGGAACCCATGGACATGACCAAATGCTGGATTTCCTAATTTTTTAGGCTTTGCCAGGGCTTACTGCAGCTGTCTTCAGTTGTTGTTTGTGAGTCCTTCTGCTTTAGTTTTATTTTAAGTGAAATGCATGCTCAATTGGGTTGAGACTCTGCCTTTGCAGAATATTCCACTTCACCTTAAACTCGTGGATTGCTTTTGCAGAAAGTTTTTTGGGCATTGTCCATCTGTATTGTGAAGCGCCATCCAATTAACTTTGCTGAATATTTGCAGATGGTATATCTCTCTACACTTCAAAATTAATCCGGCTGCTTCTGTCATCTGTCACATCATCAATAAACACTAATTTGTGCCATCAGAAGCAATGTATGCCCATTCCACCACAGTATTTTACAGATGATGTGGTATGCTTCAGCTCATGAGCCATTCCAAACCATCTCCATACTTTTTATCTTTCCTTCGTTTTCTCTCCAAAGATTGCATAACTGGGCTGGCTTTTTGTTAGATTTTTTTTTTTTGGCAGTCTAATCCGGCCTTTCAATTCTTGAGGCTTTTGAGAATGGTGAGCTCTCTGGAAATGCCCAGATCTGCATCAGTTGTAATCTGAAATCTTGTGACTCAGCTTGAACACTGGCTAGGGCTGCTCATGGCAAGGTGACGTGAATTATTTGAGTTTGAATGGGGCATGATCGTAGGCGCCCGACGGATGGACCATTCCATTCCTGAAGTAGTGCCGACATTCAACATTCTTTGATCTATGGTATCGCTTGTATATCGGGAATACCTCATGGAAGACATGACTACCCACTGTGGAAAACAAAGTGGCTGACCATGGGTGCTTAATGATAAACAGTGTCTGGAAACAATTTCCATGGTAGCAGACAAGTGACACTGGCTTGAATCACATCCACATTCAATACAGGAGGTACCAGACGCATATCAAGCAGGTCAGTGCAGCGTGGGATATGGGAGTAGAAGACCCACTAGAGTGCCCCTGTTAACACTATGGCACTGGACACAGCTCCTCACCTGGGCTTGGAAGTCTCTAATTGGACCCTGGAGGACTGGCAACATGTGGAGTGGTCTGGATAAGTCTCCACAATTGTCAGCAAGGCAATACCATGCAGGCTGTTGTTGGTTCCATAACGGTGGAGGGTGTGTTCACGTGGCATGGCTTGGGTCCACTGGTCCGCCTCAACACATCATTGATGCTAACTACTATTTTTGCTTGATGAACATTTGTAGCCCTTAATGGCCCTCATGTACCTCTACTACAATGGAATATTCCAGCAGGATAATCCACCGTCATCAGTCCCAAGTTGTCCAGAGGTTGGTTTGAGGTGCATTCTGGAGAGTTTTGACGAATGGAGTGGCACGTTCTTCCAACATGAACCCAATTGAGCATTTATGGGATGTGGTGGAGAGGTCCATTTGCACCCAATATCCTCAATCTACAAATATCAGGGAGCTGTGGGAAGCTATCCAGATGACATGGATCAATATCTCTCTAGAGGTCTTCCGTCCACTTGTGGAATTGATGCCATGTTGAGTTACTGCACTTTGCCGGGCTAGAGGGGGACCTACATGATACTAGGGAACATTCCCATGACTTTTGAGACTTCAGTTTATTAGCTGAACAAGTTTTCAAAAGTAGACCACACAAAATAAGAGGACTGCTGTCTTTATGGATGCTAGGATGGAGGTGATCTGGGCATTAGAGAGTTAGAGTACACCTATCCCTAGATGACTTTGGCCCTGATTTAGAGATGGACGCATTGCCGATATTTACGAAGATTGAGCGACTCTTTGCCATTGCACATGTGTATAAGCAACACCGCATTTGCAACAATTGAATTGTGAATATCCTCTCACAGAGAATTCACTCGCAAAGTGAGTGACTAGTAGTCAGCGTTTGTTGAAGGTAACGGGGGTGGTCAGAAATCCGCAAGCATGTCACACAGTTTAAACCAGGGGTGGCCAATAAGTGGCCCTCCAGCTGTTGAACTACACATACCAGCATGTCTTGTAAGAGTTTTAGTATGGTCTAATAGCAAAACTCTGGCAGGGCATACTGGGATGTGTAGTTCTACAACAGCTGGGGGTCCGCTTGCCCACCCCTAGTTTAAACACTGTTTTCTGGGCATCCATAAAGCAGCAGGAGAACTTGCAGTGTGGCTGGAGGTGTTCTATATCTGCAACAGCTTAGACCTGCTCAGAAGGCTGATGGCTTCCTGATCTGTTTGTTTCCGGTTTTGTATGCGAGTGGCAGATGTGAGATGTTTTCAGGGGGCGTCTCCTAAGCACTGGATGGTAAATTAGTTATTAGCATATTATCGCAATTATGATCTGTGAGTTTGGAGCTGCGATGGCATTTGCATCCATCTCTGAATCAGGCCCTTCATGCAGTCATATAGATTGTTAGTGGATGATGATAACCAGAAACTACATTGTTTGATAGAAGGGACACCCATCTTTTAAATGAGTTTACCCCTAATTGTGTAGGTGCCAGCATGAGGAAAATCTGGCAATTTAAGTGCCCTACACCAACTGTTGGCTCTACTAGTATATCTACAGTGCAGGTTGATCTTGTCTGGTGACCAGACACTAACCACGTGTTAAAGAAAGCACTCATCCGTTTAAAAGGAGGGGTGCTTCTGTCCTTTTTGAAGCCAGGATGGGGGAAATACTGCCATCGGAGGAGTTCATAATTTCAGCAGTACATTGGTGTTTCCTGATGATCTCGCGTAAATAACTTCTCAAGGTAACGCCATTTAAAACAGGGACTTTCTTTTTTTTTTAATTGAGGACCTCCAGTGTGTGTAATAGAGCCCTTAAAATTTCAAGAGCCAGACAATGTGTGAGAGAATATTTAAAGTGTAGTGCTTACTGACATCACAACATGTCATAAAGTCCCCCCCACTTGACTCCCCGTGACATTAATTAATTAGCAGTGAAAAGGTTAAGCACTACCATTGTTTATTTTGTCTTTCCAGACTAATAGAATAACAGTTACATCTTTAAATCTCTCCACTCCTATCAATCACTCTATTTACAACTGTAAATGTAAATGCTTCACTTTTACCATATTGATTTAAGGGAGATATTGAAGCAACACAGATGTCCGTGAACTATTTATGGCGGTCTGTGCGCAAACTTACTTTCTTCCACAATCAGTCTTTACTGAAAGAATATAAAGACAGACAATATTTACAATTTTACAGTGAAAATAAATTGTCTGTGTAAGACCCATATTTCACATCCCCAAATGTCAGCATATAGTTTTAAATGCATCTCACTTCTCATAATATAGCCCATACCTCCATTAAAGTGTGTATGGTGAGGTAATGTAACACCTCTCCATAGATCTTGTAGAAAACTCTGAACCTATGACATTTCCCCTTATATTGAGTATTTTTCATAATAGAAGTGTGTCTATTAATAGTTGGTTGTAATATTCATGGGCAAAAGAAACCATTCAAGCATTGAGTATATAAAAGGCTCAATGAAATGATGGATTCATTACATCAATCAGAATAATAAAAAAAAATATCTATGCAAGTCTCAATCTCTTTTTTTTCCCTGTATAAGGCCCATGCATTACAAAGATATTTACTTGACTATATTTCAAAGAAACACTAACTGTCCCAAAACAGTATAACATTTGACTTTAAAAGGAAAAAAAAACTTCCACTCCAGCCAATGCAGTGGACAGTGGTGGAATTTGCCTCTGGCGCCAGCTGTTGGCTGGAGTTAGAGACATGGGGACTGAAGAGACGGTAGGGGGCTGGCTACAGCTGTATAGACTCTGGCGCCCAGCTTGAGCTGAAGAGAGATGGGAACTGGAGAGACAGAAGGGGCTTGCTGGAGCTGTAGTGACATCGGTGGGCTGGCTGGAGCTGGTGAGACAGAAGGAGGCTTGCTGGGGGTGGAGAGAGAAAGGGGTGAGCTGGAGAGACAGAAGGGGCTGGCTGGAGCTGAGGAGACAGGGACTGAAGAAACAGAAGGGGGCTTGCTGGAGAGACAAGAGACACTCGGGGACTGGACTACTGGCAATACTTCTTCCTTTGCTCCCTCAGCAGTGCAACTGGGGTGGAGGGTGCCTGTTAGGAACTTACGTCCCTGGCAGTGAGGAATTATATGGCGTCACTAGATATGTTTACCATGGGAGCATAATCGGTTCATCTGCATGTTCACCCCTCACATGTTGATGCCTCAAGAATTGCATTTTAATACAAGTTGCTTTGTTTTTATTTCAGTTCCAGTTTAATATCTTTGCTAGTGACCCATGTCCATTTGTGTTATGGAATTACACTTCTATATATAGAAGTTATTCTTTGTCTCGTTGGAGCAGCTTAAAACTTTACCTAATTATTCAATTGCTGATCACATACAGAAGGTTCCATGGTAAGTTTTCGTATATATGTTCCTTGATGATCAAATGAGATAAAGTAAGGTTAAAGTGTCAGTCCTGAGCATTTAATTGCAATTTGTAATCTTTTAAACTTGTTTTTAAAATCTTTCTGCCTGAGGGTATTGTTAGCAGTGGTGTACTTGAAACCGTGTTCTTCAGTATCTTTATTGAAGAAGTTAATAAAGATATTAAAGGTATAGGGCCTGATTCAGAGTTGGGAATAGAGAGAGAGATAGCACTTAACTGTGTACCTGGACAAACCATGTTGAAATGCAAGGGGTGTAGGTAAATACATATTTTTTTTTACATGTAGAGTAAATACTGGCTGCTTTACATGTAGCCCACAAATACTGCACAGCTTTATTATTACTCTACAATTGTCAGTTTGGACACCTCCCTCCCAAATCTAAATCTCTCTGCACATTTTAAATCTGCCCCACCTGCAGTGCAGCATGGTTTCACCAAGATGATCAGTTGAGAGACATATCTATCTTTCCCAACTCTGAATCAGGCCCATAGTCTTTTCCTCTTTTGGTGATAAAACACAGACATTCAATTACCGGGTGCAGAATAAAAAAGTTAAGATGGCGTCGTCATTTAAATGTGTAAATATATATGTACAGTACACTCGCGCACGCAGGGGGGGTTTCCGAGTACCCAGAACCCCCCCCCCCCCCCCGACCAAAAAAATTCTTTTTTCAGAGGCCGTAACCAGGGTGGCCACACTGAGCGGAGAATGCTCTTGGGCGGACACGGCCTCTAGTGCAATTTCTATTTGCCGGGTGCCTGCTGCTATGTATATCAGCGGCGCACCCGGCTGTCCTGGCTGCTGTGAAGGTTTTGTATAGATCCCCTTCTGTTGATACATCTACGGAAGGGGATCTATCCATGACCCTGCTTTGAGCCTGTGAGCTCCGCCTCTTCCGGCTCCCGCATGGTGCGCTGGCTCTATGGAGAGACGACATGTCTTCTCTCCAGTGACAGCTGCCACAGCGCATACAAGGGAAGGATCGAGGAGCTGTTCGGTGCAGTGAGACGTGGGAGGACGGCTAACTGCAGAATCATGTCAGGTCAGTTTCTTTCTTTTTAGTGTTGGCTGGCTAGGTGGTGTGTGTGCGATGTACAGTATGTGTGATGTGAGTGTGATGTGTGTGTGAGTGTGATGAATGTGTGTGACATTGATGTCCCAGGGAAGAAGGGGGGTGGGGGGAGGGTGTTTGTGATGTGTGTGTGAGTGTGATGAATGTGTGTGACATTGATGTCCCAGGGAAGAAGGGGGGTGGTGGGAGGGTGTTTGTGATGTGTGTGTGTGTGTGAGACATAGGAGTCCCAGGGAAGGGGGGGCTGTTTGGTGCCACCATTATTATATACTATAAAACTATTGTCAGGGCTCAGCCGGGGATCGGCGCCCGCTTATCGCACCGCCGGCTTCCCCTCTCATCCTGGGTGGTCGGTCGGCCTGCGCGATGGCGGGGGAGAAGTTGAGTATTCTCCCCGCATGCTGTGGCTTCCTGGAGGGCTGGTGTCCGGCATCGCAAATCCGGACATGGGCCCATGTGACTGGACCCTTCTCCCTGTTTTCAGCTGATGCTGTGCACCTGTCTAAGGGTTCCCCTGGGTATAAAACTGTTCCACAGGTTATGGAAATTGCCTGAACAACGGTTGTCTCCTGGCGTGCTTTAGTGAGTTCCCGGTCCAGGTTCTTATTCACCCGTACAGCAGCAGTGTCACCACCTTTACCTGTGTGCCTATACATCTCTGGTGAATACCCGTGCAGCAGTGTTACCACCTTTACCTGTGTGCCTATACATCTCTGGAGAATACCCGTGCAGCAGTGTTACCACCTTTACCTGTGTGCCTATACATCTCTGGTGAATACCCGTGCAGCAGTGTTACCACCTTTACCTGTGTGCCTTTACGTCTTTGAATACCCGTGCAGCAGTGTTGCCATCCCCACCTGTGTGCCTTACGTCTCCAGTGAACATCCGTGCTACAACGTACACCACCTCTATCCGTGTGCCTTCTATCTCTGGTGACGTCTCAAGTAACCGTGAGTTGCTTCCCACTTGAAATCCTTATTGACATTTGATCCTCGTGTCAAGGTGTTTTCTATACAGTGTTTTAAGGGACTGTTTGGTGCCTAAGCAGGCATATCCTCGCTGGGCCACGGGTGTAGTGTCTCTATCCCTGCAGGGCTTGGGTACCTGGTCAAAGGACCGCGACCTGCTCACGGGGTGCAGCTAAGCCCATATCCCAATTGGGGGGGTCACTGGCGAACACCATCCTGTAGGTTAGACTCCACACCTTTGCCCAGGTCTCGCCAACACTCAAGACCTGTGGATGAGGAGAACGTACATCCAGGCCCCTCGTCTCCGCTTCTTTCCCCAACTTAGGCCCACCACGTCCTCTTCTCCAGTCTCAGACGTGACAGCTATATCTACACAGACATTGCTGGTGCCAGTGTGGTCCAATTGACCAGGTGGGTGCTGTGCATCTAAAGTCCCAGGAGGGGAGAAGGAGGGGAATATAGTAACATGAAATACTAACCGCCCTGGAGTCTTTTTTTTTTTCCTTTGTAAATAAACTCTATAACTATTCCATTTTCCTTTTTATTCGTTTAATGTGAATATTTAATTGGTATAAATGACAAGGGAACATGTATGTATGCTGTGTGTATTTGTAAGTATGTTGTGTGTGTATGCATACTGTGTGTGTCTCTCACACACACACACACACACACACACACACACACACACACACACACACACACACACACACACACACACACACACACACACACATATAACAAATCTCTCTCTATATAAAATAATCTCTCTCTCTCTCTAAAATATGGAAACCCCCCCTTAAAAATCCTGCGTTTGCCCCTGCAGTATATAAAAAACAAGACGCGGCTGGTATGACGAAAATGCAATAAGAGCATTGAAACGTTGGCTTAAACAAGCAGAGTTTGTCATTTTGTTCTGGAGTGCCGCTGCGTCTTGTTTTTTTATGGATGTGTGGTCATGAAGATTCATACTTACATTGGCAGGCATCGGACTTTCTAGTTATTACTTCAGATGGCTACTATAGAGGAGTGCCGCTTTTGTGATATATATATATATATATATCTAGAATCAAAATGCTAAATATAATATTAACACTAAAATATAAACTACTGCAAGGGAAAGTGCTCTAGCTATCACTATACACCTGTGTGGGTTAGACCTAACAAAGGCATTACAAATGGACAGACTGCCTCTTCGCTGCTGTCAAATTCTAAGTTCCTATGTAAAAGAGGTTTCAAGAAAGAAAATATGAACATTATCGTCATCTAGTGTTGAAAGTGTGAACTTTCACTAACGTAACCATTTTTAAAACACTCAATGACACCATATAGCCATGCATAAACTTGCAACAAAATCATATATATATATAGTAAATATATCAAGGTGAAAAAAAAAAAAAATACTGTTGCACATGGCTAAATCAACCAACACCCTTCTGCATGAGTGTACATGTCTATTATTAAAATATCAATACAGCAACACAAACATTAGTCTTCTAATACATTCAGCTATGTTCCCCACATTGCAAATGCAGTTTGAATAGCTGTTAATAGTGATTTTATTTACTTTTATGTTAGCTGTGTCCAGGGCTGTACAGTAGATTGTTAAAGGCCCCAGAGCAGCCCATTGGAATGAGCCCTTTCTAAAAAAAAAAAAAAAAAGTTTATAAGAAGGGTTACACTGTAGGGTCATTTATATTTTTTTCATTTTCAACACTACCACAAGAATATTAAATAAACAAAATATAAGTAGATACTGTACATGAATGCCTGTTAGGCTATAGTAAATTGAACATCAATAGGTAGAAAATGTGTACTTGCATAAGGACTCCTATAGTATAGTCCATTTATCTATAGTAAAAACTATGCATTACGTATTTTCTTAGTTTAAGATAATGCCATCTCCTTCTGCTGTTGTGTAAAAAAAAAAAAAATACTGTCCAGTATTTGTGTGCTACAGTACATATAATGTAGCCAGACAGCAGTTATCCCTGCATGGAAAATAAATAAAAGCATTTGCATCCCTTGCATTGCAATTTGGTTTGCCAAACAAGTACAAACAAGCTAAACTTTTTTGTTTAAAACTACAATAAATTCACACTATTTTATTGCCTCTAATCCTGTTAAATATTTTGCGCTGCAGCTACTACATAAGATATACATTATGTATGTACTACAAGAGTATTATCACCATCAGCCAATCATGATTTATAGTGCACTGGCCCAAATACACAATCACATTGCAGTTTTCTCATACTGATTACTGCATTGATTTGATGCAGTTACAAAAATATAGATGCTACAGCATTCCTGTACAGAGTATGTACAACTAGGTTATGACTGGTAGCGTGTGAGCATGCCCAAATGTATATTTTGTCATTCTAATGATCCAATATTGTCATTGAAAGTGGGCCAGATGTAAAATGTACTCTGATATTATTTTGGAGGAGGAAAATTAAAACCATAAAATATTCAACAGGCCTTCATTGTATTTTGGCTAGTGTTAAGTTATTCCAGTAAGTTATGATAATGCATTTTTATTTTTAGATTTCATTGCACTTTTTACTTCTTATTAGTAGATGCGTTTTTTTTATTGCAAAAGCAGCAAGTTTGTGGAATTATTTTGCTGCCATTGTAGTAATGCCAGTTACATTGTCCAGATTTGGAAACGTTGAAAATATTTCCAGAAAAAAGTATTTCTTCAGGGTCCATAGGGTCCACAGGAACTACCTTGGGGAATATGTGGTTTGGAGGAAACCCAGCACCAAACAGTGAACTCTTTCCGGTCCCAGGATGCACTGGTTCCTCCCCCATATATACCCCGCCTCCGGCCTCAGGTACTCAGTTTTTCGTTTGGTGCGGCAGGAGACGCACCGTCATGACAGTATGGGACTGAAAACAGTCCCAATTTATTTTTTTTTCACTCTGAGTGTAGCAGCAGGGCGTCTTATAGGACACTCGTGCTGCGACTTCATCTACTCCCGCCGGCGCCACATCACCAGTAACCTGTGTGGTTTGGTGATTTTGGCTGTGTAGTGTGCAAAATTGCAGTGCTGTGACCTGGGCTGCAACCGGAGGACACCGGGAAGTCCGGTAAGAGCGAGGCCGTCCAGGCTGTCAGCATGGGAGATGCTTTGAAGCTGCTGCCCAAACAGCTTGCAGCTCCCAAACTAGGCCATTGGGACCATATTGCCTGGAGATGGGCTTCAGACACATTCTGTTGTTGAGAGGCCAGCATTCCTGATTGGTTTGTGCAGCATAGGGGAGGTAAGCTCTCACCCCTGCAGCCCCGACCCAGGGCTAGGCTATGGATGTTTTACGCGTCTGGGTCACTTCGCCCACCTCTGTATCTGAGAAGCTCACTGACCACGTTTCTGTGCTCTGTGAAACTGGTTTGGTCTCAGGAGATGTTGGGATCTCCCTGTATACATCTCCCCTAGGGGCCAGGTATATAACGATCTATATCCTATCAATCAACTATTGCTTAGGGTTTTGAGTAGTTTAACAGAGCCCATTTGCAACTAAAGGTTGTATCTGCATCGTATGTGAGTTTGTGCTAGCGCTGCTGTGTTTATATACTGCCTTGTATTTCTAAATTGTCAGTTATAACGATCACTGCTATTTCTTCTCATCCCTCTGGAGGGTATAGGGGTTTTCTTTGTACTTCACATTTACTAGATATTTGTGAAGGTGGTCACATTGCATTGTCACCTTTATACTTATACATATATACTTATACATAGCCGGCGGTTCAAAGCCCGACAGCGTGAGCCCGGCAGGGGTGAAAATACCGATCGTCCAAGGTAAGTATGTTCTATCCTATTCTACCCCCTAATCCTAACCCTCCCTTAGGGGCGCCTAATCCATCCTCTAAGTGCCTAAACCTAAGTTCACCAGGCGGGTGCCTAATGGAGCATACACACGGTCAGATTTGTCAGACTTGTCAGATGAACGATTAAACGATTTGAACGATTTTACCAAAGTTTTGAACGATTTGAACGATTGAACGATTTTTGACTGCATTAAAATGAATGGAATCGTCCAAGTCTGACTGCAAACACATCAGATGTCAGAAATAGTTATCTGACCATCGGGAACGCGCATCGTTGATCGTCCATCGTTCGGGCATGTCAGATATGAACGATTTTCCTTCAGATATGAACGACTGAACGATTTTTAAATCGTTATCGTTCATATCTGAAGGAAAAATCTGACCGTGTGTATGCACCATAACCCGTCTTCCCCTAGCCTAAACCTAACCTCCCAGGGGTTGCCTAATCCTAAATCCCCCCCGGGAACCCTAAACCTAACCCTCCCCCGTGGCTGTCCGCGCCCATCGCCCGGCTTACCTTTGATCGGTAAGCAGAGTGTCAGGCTCCCGGCATAGGGAAACTGACAGGCGTCGGGATTTCGATGCCTGTCATTTAACCCTTGCCGGGATTATACAGTTGGGAAGCCAGTGGTTGGGATTCCGTCCATCGGCTTCCCGATTGTTTCCCACTTATATATGCTAAGCGTAAAGGGAAACGAGTTCTTGCAGGTTTTAGTTGTAACTATCACTGCTATTGGTCCATTTAACCTTCAACTACCAGGTGTGTAGGGGTTAAATTGTACTTCACATTTACTTGTGAAGACTAAGCTGCCCATCCCCCTCTCTCCTAATTAATTGGAGATGCTCAGCTGCAACTGAGTATTGCTGAGGGGAGATTTGGCCTTTCACTCTCTCTGAGTATACCTTTCTCTTAGGACCAAGGTATATAGCACTGGAACCCTACCAACTTTTCTGATTTGTATAAAGTTGACTCAGTGCCGATTTGTAAGTACATTTGTATGCATTGCACTTATATCCTACCAATGTGACTGCGATTTAGTGTCCATTTGTAAATATATTTATATGAATGTAGATCCTACTAAACTTATGTGTTTGGGTAGTTGATTTTAATGCCCTATTGCAAATATTTGTGACTTATGCTAACTCTGCTGTTAGAAAACAAAAAAAACTTTTTTTTTTATTTTGTTTTTTTCCTAAGCCTCAACTACCTGGTGTATGGGGGTTAGACAGTGCTTCACATTTTCTTTTTTTTCTGTGAAGGGGGCCACATTGCATTGTTGTTTGTTCTGGATGAACAAAAGGGAGATTCAAAATAAAAATATACTAGTTTATATTTTTTCAAGCACACATACAGTATATGAAAAACATCTGTGATCACAGTGTTCTGCTGCATCACCTCATACTTGCTTTTAATGCATAAGCTGATCTTCCCCTAGATGCATATGCACTTATCTTGCTCTTGCACAGTTATGTGCTAAATCCTATTTTTTATCTGTTTGTAAATATATTGTCTGCATCATTTCTATTTACATATATGCAGAGGCAAAAGAGGGCCTTGCTCCACCAAAATAATAACAATAATTAAGTAGTGGCAGTGGGAGCAAATAAGCTTTCTTCAGGGTCCATAGGGTCCACACAATCTACCTTGGGGTATGTTGTTGAAGGCATCCATTGCACCAAACAACTTACAGCTTTGAAGCTCCCAACATGCACAGGTCCTCCCTCCTCCCTATATACCCCAGTCACAGGCATTCAGTATTTTTGTGTGGAGCGCGGCAAGAATCCAGATGCACCGTTTTAACAGCAAGACTGCCCAGGGCAGTCCCAGGCTTTTTTCTATGTACAGTATATGTCCCCTATGAATCCCTATTGGTTTGATTCTTCTGCTCACTCTAGTCAGAGTATGCTGCCATCTATAGCCCCTCAGCAAGTGGTGCAGGCGAATAGACCAGGAGCAGTAAAGCAGGGGCATAAGAGAGGTTATCTTCAGACATTGCCTTGGAATTCTGACTCAACCTCCTCATTGCACTCTGATACTCAGAGTTCAGGGTCTGTCTCAGTAGAAGACCATCAATCCTCTGTGGATGTCCCCTCTCTGGTGAGAGCGGTTAGATCTGTCCTAAGTATAGAGGAAGAGGAAGTTCAGCCGAAATCTAAGACTCTGGGCTTTAGGCGTCAGAAGGTGGCTAAAGATTATCTTCCTCAGTCTGAACAACTGATAAATCTCATGTCTTGAAGCATGGTGTACTCAAAGTAAGCATTTTCATGTCACTAGGAATTTAACCTCTCAATACCCATTTGCACTTGGTGAGTGTAACAAATGGAAAGTTCCCCCATCAGTAGATGCTCATGTAACTAGATTGATCAAGAGCTTTACATTACCCATTCCTGTAGCATCCTCATTGAAAGAGGTTACAGATTGAAATAGTTATCAAGTTTTCTAATCAATGTTTTCATTATCTGGAGCCATTTCCAGACCAGCATTGGCTGTAGCCTGGGTAGCCAAAGCTATGGAAGAATGGATGAGGGCTCTGGAGGATAGTATGCCAAATGCTACCAGAGAACAGCTGTCTCGTCTCAGGCAGATGCAAGAGGCAGTTATGTATATGGGGGAAGTGGTCATTGATGCAGGTATCTTGGCTTCTAGGGTATCAGCAAGTTCAGTTGCTGCTCGAAGAACCCTTTGGCTAAAGACCTGGAAGGTGGATACATGGTCCAAGAAGGCCCTGGAGTCTTTGCCTTTTGTTGGGAGGTACCGTTTGGACCAGAGCTTGATGACATAGTGTCTTCTCTGGTGACATCTAAATCTGCAGGGTTGCCATCTACGACTACCCCTAAGTATAGGCAGTTGTCAGCTCGGTCCTTTCACCCACAGGGTAGGGCAAAGGGACAGTCTTCCTCTAGATGGGATAATTCCCACAAGAAACTGCAGAACAGAAAATCCTGGTCAACCAGACATCCTGCTTTTAAGCCAGACAATAAACCAACTGCCTGATGGGGTGGGCCTCTCCCTGGAAGTTCTCAGGGTGGAAGGCTGACTTCTACAATTGTCTCATGCCTGGCATCAGACGACTACGGATGTCTGGGTTCGAGAGGTGGTCTCTCATGGCTACGCCATCACGTTCCTGAGGCATCCTCCTCAGAGGTTTGTTGGTACAACCCTTCTAGTAGACCCGGTCAAGTCTTTGGGCTTTCGGGAGGCTATTGGGGCCCTCCTGAGGTTGGGAGTCATAATCCCCATTCCTGTGACGCAACAGAGAAGGGGTTACTATTCAAATTTGTTTTTTATTCAGAAACCAAATGGGTCACCTCGCCATATCCTGAATCTGAAGTCTCTCAACAGATTCATCCATGTGCCCGAATTCAATATGGAAACCCTATAGTCAATTATGCTGGCAATGGAGCCTGGAGAGTTCATGGTCTCCCTGGACATACAGGATGCTTATCTGCATGTTCCTATTGCATGATCTCACCAAGGATTTCTGAGAATGGTGGTAGATCAGCAACATTATCAATTTCAGGCTCTACCCTTCAGGTTGGCCACAGCCCCTTGGGTATTTAACAAGATAATGGCTGCTCATCTCAGACAACGAGGAGTCAGGATACTGCCATATTTGTATGACCTCCTGATATTGGCACAATCTCAGGAGATGTTACAATGTCATCTCCAGATGACTCTTGTCTGCCTACAAGAGCACGGCTGGATAATCAATTGGAAAGTCTTCTCTTTCTCCAACTCAGCAAATGGTGCACTTAGGGGTGCTGCTGGATTCTCTGGGACAGAGACAAGATTGCAGCACTTCAATCTCAGGTGCACAATCTACTTTGCAAGCAGGAAGTATCAGTTCATTTGGCAATGCAGGTGATGGCCTCCATGGTGTCCACATTCGACATGGTGGCTTATGCCCACTTCCATTCCAGGTCCCTGCAGCAATGGATTCTGTCTCATTGGGATGGTCGGTATCATCGGATAAAGTCTCAGATGATCTGCATCACGCCAGAGGTTCAGCTCTCCCTCGCTTGGTGGCTGCAGACGACTGATTTAGACAAAGGTTGGGTACTCCTCACCATGGTTGCAAGTCTGCGAGGATGGGGAGCGGTGACAGGTCATCACACCTTTTCAGGGAAGATGGACGAAACAGGAAAGTCACCTACAGATAAATGTTTTGGAGCTTCGTGCAGTGCATAAGAGTGCTCATTCTGGCACAGGACCTACTTCAAGGCAGGACTATCCAGATTCAGTCCAACAATGCAACTGCGGTGGCCTATATCAACATCAAGGAGGCACTCGAAGTCCGGCAGCCATGAGGGAAGTGGTGAACATTCTGTAGTGGGCAAAATGCCATCTTCCAGCAATCTCTACAATATTCATCCTAGGACTCAACTGGGAAGCAGATTTCCTAAGTCATCAGGACATACACACCAGAGAATTGGCTCTTCATCCGGACGTCTGCCAACTCCTGATGGACAGGTGGGGACTACCAGACGTAGACCTCATGGCGTCATGTCACAACCACAAGATCCCCAGAGACAGGTCCAGAACAATGGACCCCTCAGCTGCCTTTGTGGATGCTCTGGCAGAGAGATGGAACTTCAGGTTGGCATACCTGTTTCCTACAATCTCCCTCCCAAGGGTCATCAGAAAGGTCAAGCAGGAGGGCGGCAGGATAATACTAATAGCTCCTGCCTGGCCCAGGAGACATTGGTTCACTGATCTGACATGTCTATCCATAGACAGTTCACTTCCACTGCCTCTACGACCGGATTTACTAGTGCAGGGTCCTTGCCTATATCCAGTTTTATCTTGGCTGGCTTTGACGGCATGGCTCTTGAGTCTTACGTCTTAAAGGCAAAGGGTTTCTCTATCTCTGTGATCCAAACAATGCTTAGGGAAAGGAAGCCTGCTTCAGCCCCCATCTATCATAGGATTTGGCACTAATTTTTTCTTTGGTATTTCCACAGAAAATATGACCCTAAAGCCGGACAATAAACCCACTGCCTGATGGGGTGGGCCTCTCCCTGGAAGTTTTCAGGGTGGAAGGCTGACTTCTACAATTGTCTCATGCCTGGCATCAGACGACTACGGATGTCTGGGTTCGTGAGGTGGTCTCTCATGGTTACACCATCACGTTCCTGAGGCATCCTCCTCAGAGGTTTGTTTTTACAACCCTTCCAGTAGACCCGGTCAAGTCTTTGGGCTTCTGGGAGCCTATTGGGGTCCAGGGTCTCGCGAGTGCTTGTTTTTCTTTAGGCAGGTTTAGACTTAGGTCTTCGCCTGGCTACCCTGAGAGTTCAGGTTTCTGCAATGTCAGTATGGTTCCAGAGTTGAATTGCTCCCTTGCCGGATGTTAGAACATTTTTGCAGGGGCTTCTCCGTCTGCAGCCCCCATTTGTTCCTTCGGTGGCACCGTGGGATGTCTTTGGTTCTCAGGGCACTGCAAGCTTCTTCTTTTGAGCCCTTGGATAAGGTGAACCTTAGATTGTTGACAGCGAACACACTTTTTTTTCTTCTCGCTATTTCCTCAGCTCATAGTTTCTGATTTGGCAGCACTGTCATGTTGCTCTCCATATTTGATTTTTCATCAAAATAGAGTGGTTCTTCATACTAGAGTGGGTTACCTTTCAAAGGTGGTATCCCGTTTTCATTTCAATGAAGAAATTGTAGTCCCGGCCTTTCAGTCTTCAGACACTCTTTTAAAGGTGAAGCTTCCTTAGATGTGGTTTGTGCCCTACCTATCTACGTGAATCATACAAACTCCATCAATAAATCAAATGTGCTCTTTGTGTTTATATGGGTTTCACAAACAAGGCTGGCCAGCTAACAAACAGACTTTGGCTCGCTGGTTGCATATGAATATTTCTCAGGTCTACATAAAGGCTGATCTCCCTGTCCCGATTAAGGTGACAGTGCATTCCACTCGGTCTGTGGGACCATCGCGGGCAGTTAGACATGGTGCCTTGGCTGAACAGCTGTGCAAGGCGGCCACTTGGTCTTCTGTCCATACCATTATCAAATGTTATGCATTTGATACTTTTGCCTCCCAGGATGCTTCCTTTGGGTGGTGGATTCTCCTCTCTGCTCAGGAGCATCCCCACCCTTAAGGGAACTGCTTTAGGACATCCCCAAGGTAGATCCTGTGGACCCTGAAGAAAAAAATGGTATAACATACCTCAGTTAAGTTTTTCTTAGAGGTCCATAGGGTACACAGGGCACCCACCCTGTCACACCTGGCCTCAGTTGGGATCTGTTTTTTGCTTTTTTGTATTACTGATTCCCTCTTCGTATTTTGAAAGTGTTTTTTGGGTACATTGTACTTCCTTCTCCACTTTCCATCTCTTGTGAATAGGCTTGTTTACAAACTGCCCGTGGCTGGGGGGGGGGGTATATAGGGAGGAGGACCTGTGCATGCTGGGAGCTTCAAAGTTGTAAGCTGTTTGGTGCAATAGATACCCCAAGATAGATCCTGTGGATCCTATGGACCTTGAAGAAAAAGATGACTGAGGAATGTTATGTGAATGTGTTCGGGTTTGTGCTGCTGAACACATGGTCATTATATTAGTTGTAACAAGAAACCTTAAAGAGTAAGGTGGTGGTCCACTGTGTTCACTACTACAAGACTAGAGTAAAGAATGGCTCAAGGGGTGGGCTGGAAAGGCTATTGCCTGGAGAACTGCGGCCTTTCGGCACAGCTGCAGTCATCCCACCAGTGTCACCATCATCTCTTGGACTACTGCTGGCTACCAGCCACTTGGAACTAGCAGCTCTCCATGGAGGCACAATCATTGACATGCGCAGCTCACTGAAGTCTTTCCTCCATGCCAATTTGCAGAAGAAGAGCATGCAGGCTGTACAAGAAGAAAGTTGGAGGGTTCCGGGGATGGTTTTGCCTCTTGAGGTGAAACAGGAGCTGGAGTGCCATGGAGCAGGATGTTGGAGTGATGGTTAGGAGGCTGGAGAGACATGAGACTGGAGCCTGGAGGCCAGGATGCTGGAGGACAGGGTGCTGGAGTAACTGGACAGGAGGCTGTAAAGACAGGAGGTTGGAATAATGGGGCAGGGTGCTGGAGAGAAATGGACACGAGCCTAGAGTGATATGGGGCAGGAAGATGGAGTGACATTTGCAAGAAGTGATAGGAGGCTGGAAAGGCAGGAGCTTAAAGTGATGGGCAGGAGCCTGGAAAGATGGCAGTTTGGAAGAGACACAGGGCAGGATACTGGAGGGGACATGGGCAGGAGGTGACACAGGGTGGAAAAGTCTGATTGAACCTCTGTTGTATAATGATGACATTCGTTACATTCCTACATATATAGGCATCTTCCGGACCATGTGATCTATATGTGATCAGTCAATAATGACTGAAGACACTGTCGGCCCAGGGAGGATCAATTCTTTAGAGGTTTACCCTTGCAGAGAAACACTTATATAGGTGAGGTGTTACTTTTTTGTGTACTTTAACATTTTTATATATATATGTGACACTTCAATACAGCTTTTTGTATCAGACTCCGAGTACCACTGCTTTGTTTCCTGTGTGCATATATACAGTATATACATCACCAGTCTTCATAAAATAGCTATTAATGCATCATAGCAGCACAGTGAAGTTACAGCATCGATGTTTCGGTCCCACATGTGGACCTTTATCAGGATAAAGGTCCATGTGTGGGAACGAAACGTCAATGCAGATACTTTGATGATGCATTAAAAGCTATTTTATGAAGACTGGTGAGTGCACCCCTCATTACATTTTTTTGTATTGAAGAGGACCTTATGAGTTGTCTCCCCAGCGATTATTATACTTTGACGAAAGTGTGGACCATAATGGATATATATATATATATATATATATGTATGTATGTGTGTGTGTGTGTGTGTATATATATAATTACTGAAAAATAATGAGACGTGCGCCTAATAGTGTAGTATTTTAAGATAAAATAAACTTGTGCTCAAAATAGGTGATGTGCGTACCAAAAATTTAGCAATTAAAAGCTCATCTGATGTCCAGGTGGTACTTTTAATGCTCAGATTAACCCAAAGCGACAACACGTCCTAGGTTTTCCAAGGGGTACTCTTTCTGTAGTAACTTGCTAGGCAGGATCAGGAAGAAAGAATTCTGAATTCTTATTCTCTCATACAGAGATTCTTGTAGACAAAATGTGTCCAGAAGGGATTTTGGGATGTGGTATAATAAAACCAGTTTGACCAGTTTGACTGGTTTTATTATCCCACATCCCAAAATCTCTTCTGGACACATTTTGTCTGTATGAGAGAATAAGAATTCAGAATTCTTTCTTCCTGATCCTGCCTAGCAAGTTACTACAGAAAGAGTACCCCTTGGAAAACCTTGGAAGTGTTGTCGTTTTGGGTTAATCTGACCATTGAAAGTGCCACCTGAACATCAGATAAGCTTTATTTTTCAGCACTGTGTTCTCCGAATGCCACATGGATTATTGAGAAACTGCAGCCACCTATTTCCAGGAAGTGTTCTTCATGACGTATCATCACCATTATATTTTATGACTCTATCAAAACAAGGAATTCGAAATCTGTGCGCTAGTATTCACGTTTTGTTTCATATGTATGTATGTATGTATGTGTGTATGTATGTATATATATATATATATATATATATATATATAATACATTTTATGTAGATGGTGTGGTCACACACCAAGGGCACCCCAGATGGTCGAGTGCCATGGATTGAGCCTGTCGTGTGTGTGTATATATATATATATATATGTATATATATATATATATATATATATATATATAATATACGACAGGCTCAATCCATGGCACTCGACCATCTGGGGTGCCCTTGGTATGTGACCACACCATCTACATAAAAAGTGTTATATATATATATATATATATATATATATATATATATATACACATACATACATAGTCACAAAATTACAATGTTTCGGCGGTCGTAGCCCCTTTGTCAAGGTGTGAGCAAGTAACTGTTTAAAGATCTTACCTTGTAAAGGTAGTGTATTAGGAAGAGCCTGCCTGTGGAGAAGAACATCCCTAGCACCATCACCCCTGTCTGGTTCTCAAAAATTCCAATGTCGCCGGCTGATGGCTTCACATGCTCCAGCAGTTTGGTTGCCATGGCAACACCAGACGCTGTCTGTCGTGTTTTTCTTGGATCTGTAATGAAACTGAAAAGTGCAAGTAGTATACCGAGACCAACTGTAAAAAGCCCCATATTACACAGTAGTGTAGTGCAGCCCTGGCAGTCCACCCTGTGCGCGTGCCTTAGGCACGGGTGCTTGCCATGAGTCATGGGGGTCTGGCCTTGTGGCACGCCCCGTCTCTTCCTGGCCCATCACTGCCGTGGCGGCCCTTCCCCGAGCGCATAACCTGTATCTGGCGGTGTTGGGTGGAGGGCAGGGGTACTTCCACCTTCCTCATGTCGAGTTGGCCCTGAGGCCATCGGCCCTTCTGGCATTTGCCATAAGTGCCCGATGGCCAGTCCGGCCCTGCACAGTACTATATATTAAAGACATTGTGATGTAAACAAATGACATGCTAAAACAAGAAACAAGGTGAAGTAAGCCTTTACCACATGATAGTAAAAGGTAAGAGGTTTGTGGAAAACATGACACATAAGATAGCAGAATAACAAATGTAGGTGTTTGCAAAACAAATTGTACACATCTACTTAAGGCACGAATATCAGACATTAATATTACACTTTTGTGCAGCTTCTGGTTATGTGATATAGATGGACAGTGGATGGTGGAGACATGAAATGGAAAGTGGACACCACAGAGATCACGAAAAGGGAAGTTCAGTCAGTTGTGATAAACGCATTGGTGCTTATGGACCCCCCACTGACGTAATTGAAGTAGCGTGATACAGCAACCATCGGAGTGAGTGTCGCATAGCGGCTCTCTAGTAACAGCTGAGGAAAGGACGTTGTCTCGGTAACTATACAAGCAGCGGTCGGATGAACGGAAGCCTCCCACAGCTAACGGATCCGTTATCAGCAGGCTATATCACAGCTGGCAGATCCGGCAACAGCCACTATACAGGACGGAAAACTTCCAAAGGAGAACGCCGCCTATAGGAAAAAGTAGGGCAAGCATTTTTTTGCTGCAAATATTGAACTTTTTACACGATCAGTGATGGGGTACCCTTTTAACACAAAAACCATAAGTGTCACAGAAAGCGCTATAAACATTTTGTGTCCATGTATATGCATTGTGTGTTGTATTTTAAACATTATCGATCCATACAGATAACAACATTGTTTTTTTCAGAGGCAACTTCACAATAACAAGAGTGTCTATCAGCACTTAAATATTACAAATTAGCCAGTTTTTCTGACCTAATAAAATAGCTGCTTAAAACTATAATTGTGAGCGCAAGTTATTCATTTTAATTTTATTTGAAAAGGGAAGCACGCTGACCATCAGTGATTTGTTTATCAGAGGCCCAGAAAGGGTGAATAATATAAAAATATGAAATAAGATAGGTCTAAATGACATATCATAGGGGAGCTTACAAATTATTGCAGGAGCACATATATTCAAAAGAATTTATTTATAAGTATAACCATAAGAACACCCAACACACTAGCACTTGGTTAATTAATAATCAAGAGCATTTAAAAGGCATATATACCATTAATCCACTGTAGATAAAAGTAAAAAATAAGAATCACTCCGTAATAGATGTGTAGGATTAGCAGAAATGTCAATCTTATATAAAGATCTAAATGTATTCACCCATGTCCAAGTGGATACAAATAGGAGCTGATAATTGTATAGAGGATTGAAGTCCCATTAGATCAGCTATGTCAGCAGCAGTAAAGGATTGTTAATGTCCCGGTGTAGTTCTCCAGCTTACTCCCAATAATTAACTGAGGTGTTGCTGGTCCTGTCTTTACCTTCTGCAAGCTGCGATTGCCTGAAAGCGGGTATAGAGTCACGCTCGTTAGCTGTCTCACTCTGGCTGCAGTTAAGTACGCAGGGCAGCGATGATTTAGACACTGTTTCCTCCGTTAGTTTAGCAGCTTAGCTCCTATTCACTTGAGGGGTGTAAACGGAGTTCAAGAATAAAAAATTCACAGTATTGTAAATCCAGTGGAAGGTATAACAGCAATGGTAGGAGACAGCTAACGAGCGTGACTCTATACCCGCTTTCAGGCAATCGCAGCTTGCATGAGGTAAAGACCGGATCAGCAACACCTCAGTTAATTATTGGGAGTAAGCTGGGGAACTACATCGGGACATTAACAATCCTTTACTGCTGCTGACATAGCTGATCTAATGGGACTTCAATCCTCTATACAATTATCAGCTCCTATTTGTATCCACTTGGACATGGGTGAATACATTTAGATCTTTATATAAGATTGACATTTCTGCTAATCCTACACATCTATTACGGAGTGATTCTTATTTTTTACTTTTATCTACAGTGGATTAATGATATATACAGTATGCCTTTTTAAATGCTTTTGATTATTAATTAGCGAAGTGCTAGTGTGTTGTGTGTTCTTATGGTTATACTTATAAATAAATTCTTTTGAATATATATGTGCTCCTGCAATAATTTGTAAGCGCCCCCTATGATATGTCATTTAGACCTATCTTATTTCATATAGTTAATTTAAAATTGTAACATCAGATACATTTATTGGGAGGCTGATTTATTTATAATCACTAGATAGTTTGTATTATTCTTGATTGCGCCTAGTATAATTTGTTTGAATAATATAAAAAGACTGAATTATGGTGTTACCCATTAAACTATGTAAAAAAGCTTATGGACGGAAACCAGATACAGTCATACTTGTTGATTCTCCCTGAATGTCCTAGTGCAGAGGTTCCCAAACGCGGTCCTCAAGGCTCTCCAATAGTTCAGGTTTTAGAGATATCCATGGTTGAGCACAGGTGGTTAAATCAAATTTACCGAGGTACTAATTAAGCCACCTGTGCTCAACCATGGATATCTCTAAAACCTGAACTGTTGGGGAGGCTTAAGGACCGCATTTGGGAACCTTTTGCCTACTGGATTCATAGGCTAATTAGTAGACCTATTGGTCATCGCTGCAGGCTCTTTCTGTGCAGATTTTTGTTTTAATGCTGTGACATCTGCATATAGTTTGCATAACTTAAATACTTTGTTCAAAACAAACAATCCTATCACATTTGTACAGTACCACCATTATCTGATGGGCAAAAAACTTAGGAAGTAAAGAAACCTCAATTAATTGTGGGTACAGGTTGTCTCCCATATTCAAATATTCCAAGTTACGGAATATTCCAAAATACAGAATTTTTTGAGCATGACTGAAATAGTGAAACCTTTGCTTTCTGATGGTTCAATGTACACAAACTTTGTTTAAGGCATAAAATTATTAAAATATTATATAAAATCACCTGCAGGCTATGTGTATAAGGTTTATATAAAGCATAAATGCACTGTGTTTAGATTTGGGTCCCATTCCCAAGATATTTCATTATAGCCTGCAAATATTCCAAAATACGGAAAAATTCAATATCCAAAATAATTCTGGTTCCAAGCATTTTGGATATGGGAGACTTAACCTGTACAATCAGTTCAATGATATGACTGGTCCAGGGATGGTGGCTTGTAGTGTTCACTTGTTAGGTACAATTCACTGTTGTGAAAAACAATCTCTTTTCTAAATAGTTTTAAAACATTCCACAATCAGGTCAATTTTCAGAGCTCAATTGCAGCATGTAGTCAAAGCTTCAAGAACTGTTATGAGGCGCGATACATTCTGGCAGCTAATCTAATGCTAAAGGGACTAAGAAGTAGTAAGAATAAAAGCTGCAGGCTTACAGTGCAAATTATGTTTTGTGTTTTCATATTCCATTTTTGCATTAAGTTTACATGTAAAAGTGACAGCATCTACAGAAGTGTAGAAAGATCTGAGTGAATTGGATATTTGAATATCAATATGCGGGCTAGGCACATTTGTGAGCTTCCAGTTACTTTCACATACAAGAAAGAAATATTGGTTTGCAGGTAAAAAAAATGAAACAAAAAAAGTGAAACATTATTTTATTAAAACATACATGCACACTCACACTCATGGAGGCACCCACTGATTCCCGCAGGTCCCGCTCATTCGCATGGAGAAAGTGTATGTGTTAACACATACCCTTCCTCCTACCTGCCTTGGATCGGTTATACTTTTTTTTGTTTTTAATCCCTTGATTGCCTACTTGGAATGAAGAGGACATGATCTACACTAGGAATAGGAGAGTATGGTTTTTTTGTTTTACAGGTGTTGTGGATGCTACTTGAAAAGTGGACGTGAATGGCTACAGGGATTATTGGTGAGTATGAATGTGAGTGTGCATGTATGTTTTAATAAAATTATACTTTAATGGTGTGTGTGTCTTTATTTTAATATTTTCTTTTGCAGGTGAACTAGAGGTACCAGCTGGCCCTTAATGCCCCGCATGCTGGTACTTGTGGTTCTCCAAGTACCAGCATGTGGAGGAGGCATTCTGGGAACTCTATTTCTCCAGTAAAAGACAAATATTTATCATTCTACTTTTTTTTTACACCGTCAACCCGGCACCCACCGCCCAGAGGTGCTGGGGATAGCCCAGGGCTGGGGTGCCATGGAGAGGGGAACCCTTTCTTGTGGGGGTCCCCACCTCCCCAGGAATCCCCGGCCTGGGCTGATTAGTGGTCAGGTGTCAATTCTTTGTGTACCCTGGCTGTGGCATTACACCCCCGCTAGAAAGAGTCATTCTGTCCCTTGTATTTCCAAAACCAGGACAGGTTAATGAAAATGCAGGGGAACCCTACATTTTTTTTCTCTTGTACAGTATTTTCACAACCAGGACCAGTTCAGAAAAGCCTGGTGCTGGCTGTGCTTTTAGGGGAGAACCCTAAGGCTACTATTACTAAGCATAACATTGAGGCTATCGACACTGTTTATTTTTCCTCCCTGCTTGACTCCATTCTCTCCCCTATCCTTTCTCTCTCCTGCCATGAACAGGCCACTTCCCTATAAAAATGCCTTTTACTTCTGCTCTTGACTCTGTTAATCCGGAAATCACTACTCTACCCCACAGATATACACCTCCACCCTGGCATTCCACATGCACCAGATACTTGCAAAGGTGTTTAGAAACTTCTGAGCGACAGTGGAGAAAATTATGCTCTATGGCAGATTTCCTCCATTACAAATTTATGCATCCTTCAGTGCTGCCACTTCCCTCTCTAAACGGTAATATTTCAAAAACCTCATCTGCCAGTCCTCAAACCGCCGACATCTTTATGCCACTTTCAACTCCCTCCTCTGGCCACCACCCCCTCCTTGCTCTCTGCCCTTGAATTTGCCATCTACTTTACGTCTAAAATTGACTCCATATATCAGGACATCATATGCCTCCAGACCCTGAGCACTCCTCCCCCTCCTAACCCTTCTCATCCATCATACCAACTCTGGCATCCTTCTCCGCTGTATCTGGAGAGGATATCATGGCCCTCATCCAATTCTCCCCCCCTTGACTCTATCCCTTCCTGCCTCTTCTGCTACCTTTCTCCCTCTGCCGGTTCCCATCTTGCCCACCTCCTCAATCTCTCCCTTTCATCTGGCACTGTCTGTACTGTAGTATGGTGAAGAAGAAGAAAACTCTCTTGTTTGGGGGCACTCGAATGTAAAGGTTATAATAAGAATAATATATAAAAAATAACTTTTATTAGATATATTTTAATATACCAAAAACAAGTCTGAGCCTATTACTTATTGGCATTGCTGTTGGAATAACAGCTGTAAAATATCACCAGCAGAACACGAACATACATAGAACATAAGACAACATATAATACAATACTTGTCACAATTGTGTGAAGCTAAGTGAAATATTACAAATAGGTCTATAATTCTCTGTCTCATACAGTATTGAGACCTATATAAAACATTTGCTAGTTCAATGACCTCATAGTATCGTCATAGCACAATGGCTAATCAAAATTACGGCAGAAGCATACAAGGAAACTTCTAGAAAAGAGTGTGATAATAACCATACAATATATAAATTACGTGAGATATCACAGCACAATTGCACTGAACAGTAATTAAAGCAATACAATGATAAGGGGGTCAGATGGAATAATAGCTGACCCTGCAAATATCAAAATGAATATAAGTAAATCACAGGTTGTAGTGAGAGGCAGATCACACGTAGGTCGCCTGTGATGCCACCCAGGTACTAGTAGACAGTAAAGTTATAGGAAAAAGTAAAAAGTAAAGCTACTCCTTTATGTGGAGTTTACAAAATAGCAGCTGCTGCATGCCATTATATAACCATTGAATGGCATGTGAGCGTACTATAAAGGTACTCCCAGGGTAGGGAATAAGTACTATGAGTATCTGCTGTTGGACTGCGTTAAAAAGAAGGTCCTGGTGTAAACATTGCAGGAACCTCTAATAGACGGACCCCAATGAGAGTACTCATAGAGACAATAGTTATCGTAATGAAATAACACAGCATAGGTTTGCGATCTGTGCTGCTGCCAGTCATATACCAAAAAAGGTAGTGGTGAGTGGTGGGAAACCCAGAACGCATATGCAGTGATAGGAAGAAAGAGTGCGAGTATAGCTGCACTATGGCTAGTACAGGACAAGTGGAGCTCTGTTGCCCTAAGGGTATTGCAGGTTCACAAACTTGTCTCTGTTAAATAAAGCTGCTAAGTGTGCTATAGAAAGTGTAGTATGAAAAGTACCTGGGCGCTCACCTCCAGGGAGCCGGTGTGTAGTATAGAAAATCTGCCACTAGAAGAGCCTGTCAGTACGCTGCCATGACGAATCCCGCCTGTACACAGCTGGATTCGCGGGTCTGAGATGCGCGTTTCACTGTCGCTTCATCAGTCAGATGCATGTGGACTAAGATACACAGGTGATCTTTAACCTGCGTTATGACCAATGGGAGAGCAGCTGCTATGTGTTGCAGATGCAATACCCTTGTCAATAGGTCCAAGTGTTAACTCCCTCTATTGGTCCACAACAACAGGAGGGAGTGAGTCATAGGAGGGGGGAGTGTTTGGGTTAGATGAAGCTCATAACGATCAGGCTAACAGGCTAAGGTGGAAAACCTGACTAGTAGCTGAAGTGTCTGTCTTGCAGCAAAAATAATTATGCAAAAACGCTAATACCAAGGATACAGATATATGAATTGCATAGTAGATATAAATGTGTATTAAGTGATTAGAGTAAAGAAAATGATACCAATGAAAAATAAATATAAATGAAAATAAAAATAATAATAATATTAATAATAAATATAAAAATAATAATAATAAAAATAAAATTAAAAATAAAATTAAAGTAATAAATAATATAAAAATAAATATAAATATGAATGGTTATGTGACGACAATGATATATTCTAGAAAAATATATACAAGTGTGAATACAGATGTGTGCAGAAATACCGTGACGTAAATTGACATGAAGTATAAGGTAAGTACCAAAAAGATGTATAGAATAACCAGGAATTAAGGTTATAAAATTGATGAAACATCAAAGTGATGAGAACATGGCTAAGATAAATAAATGAGAAGACAAATGAAAACAGTGTGGGGTAATGAGTATTCAATAATAATACTGAGATATGTATATATACATAGAGAATAAGTATATGTGAAAATGGTGAGAGAGATAAATGTGTAGAAAAATATTAAGAAATATGTGAAATAGCAAGTTTAGAAATTTGTCACTAAAATGATATCTGTGTTGGAGTTAAGCTTCCAATAATCGTCCATTGCTGCTTGCATATAGAAATTAGACAGACATGACATAAGTTAAAAAAGATCTCTCAGAGAAAGATACTGTAGTTGATCATTTCATTGAGTCCATTAGGGCTCACAGTATTGAGTCTAAAGGTCCAGTTGCTTTCCCTCTGAAGTAATATTTTTGTCAGGTTGCCACCTCTTATGCCCAATCTAATATGTTCTAGCCCAAAGGCTTTCAGATCTTGTGTTGTTCCATTGTGGTATTTTAAGAAATGTCTGGCGACAGATGTCAGTTTCTTCATTTTAGTGAGGTCGCTTCTTGCATTTTTGAGATTCCCCACGTGTTCTAAGATTCTCTGTTTAAAGATGCGACTTGTCATGCCTATGTACCTAAGGTTACAACTGCATTCCAAGCAGTATATAACCCCCATAGCATCACAGTTGATAAATTGTGTTAGCATGATAGTCTGGCCATATCTATCGATAACGTTATCTTTTTTTGGTGATATAGCCACAGGCTTTACACTTACCACATGGGTAAGTACCTTTTAATTTCATCTGCCTTCTGGGATTTCCTACAAAGTGGCTCTTTACCAGTCTATCCCTGAGATTTGGGGATCTTCGCCAACTAAAGGTGGGTTTACTCTCCAGATATCAGGGGGAAATTGGGAAATTGTCTTCAAAGAGTCGAATGAACGATTTACTAGCCATATAACCACCTGGCTAAGATATATTGATAGACTGGTAAAGAGCCACTTTGTAGGAAATCCCAGAAGGCAGATGAAATTAAAAGGTACTTACCCATGTGGTAAGTGTAAAGCCTGAATAGTTCTGTTTGTAGGTATCCATTCTCATTAGTAAAGAGGTGAAGATCAAGAAAGGTGGCATTGTCTCTGCTAAAGGTATATGTTAGTTTCAAATTTATTGAGTTTTTGTTCAACTCCTGGATAAAGGTAAGTAGGTCGTTCACATCTCCCTGCCATATCATAAAGATATCATCAATATAGCTTAGCCAGGTGGTTATATGGCTAGTAAATCGTTCATTCTCAGTATTATTGAATACTCATTACCCCACACTGTTTTCATTTGTCTTCTCATTTATTTATCTTAGCCATGTTCTCATCACTTTGATGTTTCATCAATTTTATAACCTTAATTCCTGGTTATTCTATACATCTTTTTGGTACTTACCTTATATTTCATGTCAATTTACGTCACAGTATTTCTGCACACATCTGTATTCACACTTGTATATATTTTTCTAGAATATATCATTGTCGTCACATCACCATTCATATTTATATTTATATTTATTTTTATATTATTTATTATTTATTACTTTAATTTTATTTTTATTATTATTATTATTATTTTTATATTTATTATTTTTATTATTAATATTATTATTTTTATTTTCATTTATATTTATTTTTTATTGGTATCATTTTCTTTACTCTAATCACTTAATACACATTTATATCTACTATGCAATTCATATATCTGTATCCTTGGTATTAGCGTTTTTGCATAATTATTTTTGCTGCAAGACAGACACTTCAGCTACTAGTCAGGTTTTCCACCTTAGCCTGTTAGCCTGATCGTTATGAGCTTCATCTAACCCAAACACTCCCCCCTCCTATGACTCACTCCCTCCTGTTGTTGTGGACCAATAGAGGGAGTTAACACTTGGACCTATTGACAAGGGTATTGCATCTGCAACACATAGCAGCTGCTCTCCCATTGGTCATAACGCAGGTTAAAGATCACCTGTGTATCTTAGTCCACATGCATCTGACTGATGAAGCAACAGTGAAACGCGCATCTCAGACCCGCGAATCCGGCTGTGTACAGGCGGGATTCGTCATGGCAGCGTACTGACAGGCTCTTCTAGTGGCAGATTTTCTATACTACACACCGGCTCCCTGGAGGTGAGCGCCCAGGTACTTTTCATACTACACTTTCTTTAGCGCACTTAGCGGCTTTATTTAACAGAGACAAGTTTGTGACCCTGCAATACCTTTAGGGCAACAGAGCTCCACTTGTCCTGTACTAGCCATAGTGCAGCTATACTCACACTCTTTCTTCCTATCACTGCATATGCGATCTGGGTTTCCCACCACTCATCACTACCTTTTTTGGTATATGACTGGCAGCAGCACAGATCGCAAACCTATGCTGTGTTATTTCATTACGATAACTATTGTCTCTATGAGTACTCTCATTGGGGTCCGTCTATTAGAGGTTCCTGCAATGTTTACACCAGGACCTTCTTTTTAACGCAGTCCAACAGCAGATACTCATTGTACTTATTCCCTACCCTGGGAGTACCTTTATAGTACGCTCACATGCCATTCAATGGTTATATAATGGCATGCAGCAGCTGCTATTTTGTAAACTCCACATAAAGGAGTAGCTTTACTTTTTACTTTTTCCTATAACTTTACTGTCTACTAGTACCTGGGTGGCATCACAGGCGACCTACGTGTGATCTGCCTCTCACTACAACCTGTGATTTACTTATATTCATTCTGATATTTGCAGGGTCAGCTATTATTCCATCTGACCCCCTTATCATTGTATTGCTTTAATTACTGTTCAGTGCAATTGTGCTGTGATATCTCACGTAATTTATATATTGTATGGTTATTATCACACTCTTTTCTAGAAGATTTCCTTGTATGCTTCTGCCGTAATTTTGATTAGCCATTGTGCTATGACGATACTATGAGGTCATTGAACTAGCAAATGTTTTATATAGGTCTCAATACTGTATGAGACAGAGAATTATAGACCTATTTGTAATATTTCACTTCGCTTCACACAATTGTGACAAGTATTGTATTATATGTTGTCTTATGTTCTATGTATGTTCGTGTTCTGCTGGTGATATTTTACAGCTGTTATTCCAACAGCAATGCCAATAAGTAATAGGCTCAGACTTGTTTTTGGTATTTTAAAATATATCTAATAAAAGTTATTTTTTATATATTATTCTTATTATAACCTTTTACATTCGAGTGCCCCCAAACAAGAGCGTTTTCTTCTTCTTCCCCATACTATGTTTATCTATACTCTCATGGGGAGCACCTCCACACTTTATAATATTTCTTCTTGATACCCATACTAGGGTTTGATATTTATAATTGTGGATTTTCATTATTCTTTTGACTAATTATATCCAATATATTAAATCCTGTGCTCAAACTATATCCTCTTATTCCCCCTTTCCCTGGTCATTTATACTGTCTGTACTGTATTCAAACATGCCCTTGTCTCCCCCATTATTAAAAACCTACCCTTGATCCTAACACACTCCAACTACCAACCCATCTCTCTCCTCCTTTTTGTCTCCAAACTCCTTGAGCATGTTGTTTACAACTACCTTACCTCCTTTCTTTCCTCCCACTACCTCCTTGACCCTTTTCAGTCTGGCTTCCGTTCTCTCTACTCCTGAAACTGCCCTCACGAAAGTCAGCAATGACCTCCTTGCTGCCAAATCCAAAGGCCACTATGGTCTATTCCACAGGTTCTCAAAATCGGTTCTCAGGACACCAAACAGTGAATGTTTTCCAGGTCTCACAAAATCACAAGTGAAATAAATTGTCTCTACCTGTGAATCTTTTAAAATGTGTCAGTGCGTAATCAATACACCTGTGCACCTACTGGGTGACCTGGAAAATGCAACCTGTATGGAGTCTCGAGGACCAAGTTTGAGAGCCACTGCTCTACTCACTCTCCTTGACCTCTCTGCTGTATTTGACACTGTGGACCACCCTCTTTCCCTGCAAATCCTTCACTCCCTTTGTCTACATGACACGGCCCTCTTCTGACTGTCCTTCTACCTCTCTGATCATTCCTTCTCAGTCTCCTCTCATGACTCCTCTTACCCCCCCCCCCCACTTCCACTTACATTAGGTATTCCTCAAGGTTCGTTCCTGTACCTCTATATGTCCTCTCTAGGTGAACCCATCAGCTCCTTTGACCTCCAATATCACCTCTATGCTGATGATTCTCAGATGTACTATTCCTCCTCTGACCATTTCCCCCCCTCCCCCTCCCTCTCCTTTATCGTATCTTCAACTCTCTCTCTGCTATCTCTTCCTGGATGTCCCTGCGCTTTCTTAAACTTAATATGTCTAAGACTGAGCTGATCATCTTCCCACCCTCCCACATAACAAGAATTGAGTGGAGTTGGGAAGAAAGGCATAATATAAGACAGCTACACAGAGTAGGAAGAAGGAGTTAAGATTTGGAGGAATGGAATAAGGACAGATAATGAAACAGTTGTCAACAATTGGTAATCTGGAAACATAGAATCTGATGGCAGATAATAATCACTTTGCCCATCTAGTCTGTCCCTTTTTAACCTTATGGTAACCTCAACCCTATTTGATCCTTAGATCTTTCTAAGGATTTGCCTATGTATATCCCAAGTATGTTTAAATTACTGTACTGTTTGCTTCTACCACATTTGATGGGAGGCTATTCCACTTATCCACTAACCTTCCTCAAATTTCCTCTGAACCTACTTTAAGTGCATGTCCTTGTGTTCTAATGCAGAATCTCTCATCCTTTGCAGAATGTTTCCCTCCTATAACTTATTAAAATCCTTGATGTATTTAAAATTTAAATCATGCCCCCCCTTTTCCGTTCTCTACATATTAACATCCTTTAGTATTTCTGAGTAAGTTTTGTGACCATGGCCATGCACCATTTTAGTTGTAATTTTTTGAACAGTCTCTAATGTATTTATATCCTACCGGAGATATGGCTGCCAGAACTGAAAACAGTATTCTTGATAAGGCCGTATCATTGACCTATACAGTAGCATTATTTATTCTGCTGCTGATTCCTCTTACTATGGAACCAAGCATCTGACTTTCTCATTTCTTTGTTAAATTGCTTACTTGACTTTAACCACTTTCCTGGCATGGTGGCAATTTTCTGACCACACCAAGCAGTTCTTTATGTGCTCTGGTCGCAAAATTTCAACCAGTCAGATAAACATAAGGGCGGCTGCAGGAAGAGAATCTTCACGCAGCTGCTGCTCTCAGAAGGACCTACTGGTCCCTCTGCTTGCCTGTACCCTCACCCCCTGTGTCTGCTGTGCTGCCGATCACTACTGATCGGTCAGAAAAGCAGGACCCCCCAACCAGCGGCTGCAAAGATTAGCAGCCGCTGGTAAAAAGTAAATTAACCTCACCCCTCACCCCCTTCATGTACCTGGTGCCTGAAACTGGTGTCAAATTGAAAGTCTCAAAGGTTGCAATGTTTCCAATGTTCCGATCTTAAAAAATCATTTTGTAAAAGTTGAAATAGATGTTCCTCACCTAATTCACTCATAAGAAAAAAAAAAACCACAATTTCGGAGCGGTTTTTAGAAAATAAAAAATAGTCAGTTAAGTGGTTAAGTCACCTCAAATAGTGACTGCTACAGTACATCTCTTTCCTCCTCAGTACTTTCCATTATTGTGCCATTAATATATATATATATATATATAGCCTTTGGGTTTTTTAGAGCCAAGTGATTTTGCTTTTTTTTGCCATTAAACTGTAGTTGCCAAGCTCTTGACCTTTCTTCTAGTCTACACTAATGATACTGGATTTAAACCTCTATACGCTCCTGCCTATACCTTCTAAATTCTGCCTATACTTTCTAGAATTGTCGCTATTTGCGTACGCAGTCATACAGTAAATAAATGCCTTCAGACCTTGAAATGTGTTTTCAACGCACAAAGGTTATTATTCAACATAAAAACAGTAGGTTACACGCTGTGATCTAAAGACAATTTAGCACAAATAAATCATACAGACCCAAGGTACAGTTATTACATACGCACGCGCTCTGGGACCAGTTACCGGCATCAACAAGAAACCTCCGTCAACAGTATCAGCAAGAAGACTCCAGATTGGGGTCTGAACGCACATATATACCCTTACAGAAATGGGCAATACAATAGGCAAGTTTGGCATGATTCCATTGGTTCTCCGTCACGGTGCTTCTGTTACAGGACATTTAACAGGTCACTTCAAATGGACACAGGTCAGCCTCCAACAGCCTTTTGTCTCCTTTTTCCCGCCACATGCAAATCTAAGCTGCTAACATTACATAGTACATTTTAGTGTTTTAACTCTCTACAGTCCATAAGTTGCAAACGCATGTTGCGATCTTCTCACCGATGATACCGGAAAGCTGTTGAGACAGAGTAGATCAGTACAACACCAAACACAGTTTGCTTATCATGTACTAAACCTTAGATATCAAATAGTCTTTATTTCACAACATTAGTAATAAATGAATAAACCTTGAATATTACACTTTGAAGCTATGGAACCTTTTATGTGCAGTGTGTAAGTATGAGGGGTCTGGGAAAGGATGCTAGTTAGAGTTCACCATGGTACGTGTTTGCAGGGTTGATCCCTTTGTATGTATCAGTGGCTGTCTGTATTTCTGTAGTGAGGACTTTTAACATGGGGCAGATGCATAACAACGTTCGCATGTGGGGTATTATGCATTCGCGTTAACAGCGCAACGGTGCGTATTTAATGTGTTATGGGGTATGGTGAAATATGTGATTGCATGATGCTAATCGCATTGCCTTATGTACTTAAGTGTGAGTTTCTCTAAAATGGCGTTGGGCGGCCATTCGCAAAATGGCGTCGTGCAGATCTCATTTTTAAGATGGTGTCTTGTGGCCATTTGCAAGATGGTGTTGTTCCAATCTAATTTTAAACTGATTCTGTCTCAGCCAATTATCCAGCTTCGACAACATAGATCATCAATCATTTGTTTTACCCCTCTTGGTGTGTCTACCCTATTGCATACCTTTTGTGTCATCTGCAAAAAGACATACTTTTCCTTCAATACCATTTGCAATGTAACCAATAGAGATATTAAAAAGCATCGGTCCAAGATCCCTGCGGTGCTCCACTGGTAACATTTCCTTCCTGGGACTATAGTCCATTTATTACTACTCTCTGTTTTCTATCCTGAAACCAAGATTGTATCCATTCAACCATCTTAGAATCCGATCTCAAGCTTTTGAGTTTATTTAACAGTCTGTGATGTGGCTCAGTGTGAAAGGCCTTACTAAAGTCTAGATAAGCTGTTACATCTACTGCCCCTTATTGATCTATTACTTTAGTCACCCAGTAAAAAAAGTTAATAAGATTTGTTTGACATGATCTCCCCCCTATAAATCCATGCTGTTTGGGGTCATGTAAGTTGCTGGATTTGAGATATTCTACAATTCTATTTTAGTAGTTTTTCCACCAATTTCCCTACTACCATGTAAGGCTCACAGGGGGTCATTCAGACCCGTTCGCGAGCAAATTTTGCTAGCTAGCGGGTCGATGTTGTGATACTGTGCATGCGCACGATGGAGGAGCTCCGTCGTGCGCATGCGTGAGACCCGGCGAGCGACGAGAAATACATTGCTCGGGGTCTCGCACCAAAGGGGGCGTGCTGTCGATGGTGACTGACAGCACGCCCCCTTTGGTGGGCGTGCCGGGGGCATGGCGGCCAGATGGAGGCGTTCCCATGGGAACGCCTACCGTCTGAGTCCGGCCCCACTGACATCAGTAATGATGTCAGTGGGAGTGACTTTGGCTCTGATAGAGCCAAAATCACTCCTGGGCTTGCGGCAGCCCGATGGTCGCGATGGTCTTTGACCATCGCGACCATCATCATGGACGCTCGCTATAGCTGTGGGTGGTAACCCACAGCTATGCGAGCGGCCATGAGGACGCTCCAAAAAAAGGTAGGAGGGCCCTGATTCAGAGCGAGCGCTCTGGTCTGAGCGTTCAGCTCTGAATCAGGCCCACTGGTCGGTAGTTGCTTGCCTCTTCCTTGCTTCCAATTTTGTGCAGTGGAACTACATTCACTCTCTGCCAATCCTCTGGAATTACTCCTGTAGCTAGTGACTGTATAAATAATTCTGTTAATGCTTTTACCAGCACCCCTTCAGCTCTTTTAATATCCTTGGATGTATCCCATCTGGTCTCACTGATTTATTCACTTTCAGTTTTGACATTTCTGTCAGGAGCTTCTCCTATGTAAATGTACTTGTATCTGTAATACCCTGTATTTAAGTGGTATCACAGGGTGAGGTTAGGTGAGATCGAGTCCCTGTTCTTTGTGTACAGATGTAAGGTACAAGAAATAAAGAGGTCTGCAATCGGTGACAAACTGCGTGTTTATTTTATTTGTGTATTACACCAGAATAACCAGAAATTAGATAATACATTACAATAATTTATACTTTCTTTACAATTTGTCTATGAGTGAGACACACTTTGATACGGAGTTCCAGTATAATAAATAACAGTTGGATTGTTCAATCAGGATCACCGTACTTTTCAGGAACCCTGTGGATTTTTTCAATTTAGTACATACTATGTATGTCATATATTACAATATTACCTAATGTTACCCACTATAATGGTAACGAATCCTAACACATCTACCAAAAATAATTAACTAGCCCTTAATGAATATCTTACTTCTGCTTAACATATTACTAGTCCCGAAGAAATTACTTGTATCTGCCAGCAAGATATATATTGTTTCATTATCCAGTTCATTGCTGTATTCCCCGATGGTGCACAATTCATTGCCCAGGTTAATGAGTTTAAGTAAACTGTTGGCTGTCCTATCAGTTCAATATCCTCTCCTCATTCTTTAGGAATAATAGTGACTCCTGAGATCTCCATAAGACTGTATCCTTTGCTTTTGGGATTTATCCTGAGTATTTGTCTAGGGAGTAGCTGCACAATTATAGCCTCTCCTTACTTCTGTCTTTTAATCCTCAATCTCTTTAGCTGAATCCCTTCCTAAGGATAGTCACTCCTGCTATAGTGGAAGCTTTACGTTAAACGTGATTAACAGACTGTTGAGGTACTTTCATTAAACTCTCAATTGCTGTATTATATTGTAGTTAAGAATCAGAGTCTTTCTATGCAATTCAACAGCAGGGGCTGGCTAACCTCAGTTTATGCCTTCTGAGCAGCTATCATCTGAAGATGAGTTGTTTAATGCAGATTACTCAGCAGATAACTCCCTTTTTGGACTCACTCACTCTATTGATGGATGATATGGCTAATGGCTTTTGACAGGGGTAGATGTAACTGAAATCAACCTGGTAATGGCAGCTTATTCTCACTCGGCCTGTCGATAGAGGTCTGGTGTGATTTAATGGAGAGTGTGCAGATTTCTTCTGTTACCCAAGAGAGGTTGTCAAAGGTTGTACCTCCTGCCTTTTCCTCACACCGTTCAGTCCAGCTTCGGCTACTTGCTGTAGACTCCACCCAAGCGACGCCTCCTACTGCCGATGATCTTGCCTCTGTAAGCCTGATTTCAAGGAGGAGTATGCAGTGGAGGCTTACACTGATGTTTTTGGCCTGTCTCCAGCTCCTCCTTTACTGACTGTTGTCAATCAAACCCTCACAATGATGCTGCTCTGCTACTGCTACCGGGTACACAGCACTGACAGCTGCTTCGGTTAGTCCTTAAGCACAGGTCTCTCCTCTCTGGATGGTCCCTCAGGACACTCTGTAACCAACTTAACTGTCCCCCTCAGCCACCTGCAGCAGCTTCTGAGTCATGTGAACTCCTGTTGACTGGAAGAGTTCATATTTCCCTCACTTCTCTAGGACCACTTTAAGCACTGCCTGCAGCCAGTGTATGGGCAGTCGTTGGGTTGCCCATACACACAGGCAGATGTATGTGCTAGATGCATCGGCTGTGCTGCAGGACTGAACTGATATGTCTGTAAACAATGTCATTCACCAAGATATCGGATGTATTTACCCGCTGATGCACTCGTGATATATCATTCATCGATCGTACTAATGATATATCAACAAGTGTTTACCCAGCTTTAGATACAATAATTATGTCATTTTTCTGCAACTGTTCTAAGCTACTAATAGTGTATCAGATAAATAAAATAAAACCATAGTGAATGTCTAGATATTTAATAAATTAGAGAATAGACACATAATCAATTTTCATAATTATATGCTAAATTTAATCTTTAAACATTAATATATTGATCTTTTGCATTCTGTTTATTTTCTTAAGAGAAACAACATCCGTTATAATAATCCAAATAACCACTTGCCTATATTTTAGAAATATGTTAAATAGGCATTCCTCCTGCAGCTTATAAAACATGACCTCTGTCCACTAGGGAGCCTTCACCAAGAAATGCTCAAATGAATACATTAGGAAAACAATGCTCATCTGAATTATTTTTATACTGGCTGTTACTGAGAGCAAAACCTCAAGGAACATTCCAAATTTCTGGAGGTGTAATTAGAGTCTACAGTCACCAAAATTTGTTCCGTTCTGTTTATTCTCTTAATGAGAGAAATAAACTCTATGATATGACAAAGCTTGAAAATGAAAAAAGAAAAAAAAAATATTTGCCAGATCGGGAAATAAAGAGAGCTCCATACAGAATCAAATCTACTCTCCATTCTATCAAACCAAATAACACTGTTTATTTTTTTTAAACATCTTTTTATTAATTGTTGCAATACACATATAAAAGAACATAATAGAGAGAAGAACATAATACAGAATAAAATAAAGTATGGTAAGCCATAGATGAACTTGGTTTTAGCCAAAAAGAGTTAAACAACAATTCTAAAATGATTTAGCAAAGAGAGAATCCATTGGTGAACAGTACAATATTACCATCATATGGCAAGTAAAACATCAACTATATCAAAATAAAAGAACAGATAGATTGGGAGTTAAGGAAGGGAAGAAAGGGGGGGGAAGGGTTGGGAGAACCAGCCAGTGTGAGTAATTGGCTCCAGTAAAAATTAATACAGGGAGAGTGAAGCTGTATAGTTCTTAAGGGAGGTTCATCCTCAAAATTAGATGTCCATGAAGTCCAGACTTTCACGAAGTGGTCTGGGGTATCATATATAACTGAGGTGATTAATTCCATCCTATATGTGAACCAGATAGCGTTAATTGTGGCAGAGGAAGAAGGGGGGTATTCGATTTCCATTTTGTGGCAATTTGGCATTTAGCTGTGTTTATAATCTGCTTGATCAATTTCTAAATTGGGCGTAAGACACGAGGAATGGGTCGAGATTGTAAAGAGTACAGTGGAGAGGTTGGAACTTGTATTCCAACTATTGATCTAATCAAGTTGTGAACTTCTGCCCAGTAATGTTGGACATAAGGACATGACTACCAAATGTGCAACAGGGTTCCCCGATGACCACACATATGCCAGTACCAGAGAAAACAAAGCTTATAGGAAATCTCTTTAATACATACTAAAATAGAACTCTTGGCAATTTCTGTTCTAATTTTGGACTACTCTTCGGGGGTCAGAGTCTCAACCAAATCACAATCCCATGCCAATGTGTGGGTTTCTTTTTGGGGCTGGTTAAGAGATGCTGTTTTTATATCTTAGCCAAACCTCATTTCAGTGTAATACAATACACAATTAAAATAAAAGTAAATAATAACTGTCGTCACTAGATGGCAGTAAAACCACCTATAATCATAGAAGTAACAATTGTTTTACAAATTACTTATAGTGACATTTTATAGTATCTTCAAAAAGAGACTTTGGGTAACAGCCTGTATAAGGTTAATTAATCCCTCTAATTTACTGATAAAAAAAAATATTCCTAGACACTGAGACTTTCTATGCACAAAGAATAGACCATTATTCAGTCTTGTGAGAAAGTGAAATATAGGTAGATTTTTATAAAATAATATTTCTAAAAGTGCAATGTTCCCAACAGATCCTATCAATGAATGTATTGTTCAATCATTATAATAACATGTGTAATAATTAGAAGTGCACTTTAAAATCTCTTGTGTCTCAATCCAACAAACCTTTCTTTATTCTGTTTATATAACCCAAATATTAAAAGTCATTCCATTAAATGATTCCAGTTAATTGCAGACTCATTCTTGATGGGGTCTTGTTTGTCTCTGATTTGGGGGTGAGTGTCATTTCTTATCTAAATAAGATGAGATCAGGGTGTTAATCACAGTCCACTTTCCAAATAGAACTTGGGGACATCTCATATTAAAGGGGTGTTTATGGTTAGAACCATAGTAGAGATAAGTGATTGGAAGTATTGTATGTGTTTGGCATTAACTAGAGCATTTTGGTATGAGTGGTAAGTTGCACTATATTTGATGAAGTCATCTAAAGTATGACAATTGTGTAATTTTTTTTTACTTTGTAGCAAAGTATTTGAAGACAGTGCATTTTCCTTAAGTATCACAGTTAAGATTATGCTGAATAGAAAAACTACTGAGTCACTTGATCAAGGGCTATTTGCTACAATGTGATCTAGATGTAGGACTGACCTATAAAGACAGGAGAATGTAGACATTAGAGAGAGGTTTTTTTTTTGCAATAGAAGGAGAGTTGTAGAAACAGTGGCATATTAATAGTGGGTGTACGGTGTACAGTGCATACGAGCCCCTGAGACAGGGAGAGCACTGTGCTGACCATCCCCCACCCACCTTTCTTTACTGCTGTCTTTGTTGCCCTCAAGAAACCAACCAGAGAATTATTCCGTCCATACTCAAGACTAAAAAGGTACTGCCAATTCCTTGGTGACTAATAAGAGCTCATCATACAGATTAATGCAAATCCACTGAAAAGAGATTGAGCAGTAGCGCACACAGGGGGGGTTTCTGAGTACTCTGAACCCCCCCCCCTGACAGGCTCGAGAGCAGGCACCATGTTTTTAAGCCCCGTCCACCTTGCGGCAAAATGCTGCAATTCGCGGCTCAGTCAGGAGGAGGCGGAGCCAATGACGTGATTCCATTAGAACCGCACCATTTGGCTCCGCCCTCTCCTGATTGACCTGTGATTCGTAAGATTTTGCCGCTAGGGAGAGGATCCTAATGACATGGTGCAAGGTGTGTATTGTATGTGTGTGTGTAAGGTATGTATTGACTTATGTATGTGTGTGTGGAAACCCCCCTGTAAAACTCCTGTGTTTGCCCCTGTTGAGGTATTCTCTTAACAAGTAATCTTCAAGGATAGCTGCTATAAGTTTAGCAATATACCTATAGAGTAGCTACATCTCCTTTAAGAAGACAATACAACTTTATGCAAGCCATCCTCGACCCCTGATAAATACTAAGTGCATCAACGGCAGAAATAACCACATGGTACCAATATTGATTACTTTATTATTTTTATTTATGAACTCTGTGTATATATATGTAATGAATAGTAATTGTTAGGTGTAAGCTTTAAAAATAGATTAATGTATTTAAACAATTGTTCCAGGTAATATTTATGTGAACATTTTTGTACAGATATTGATCTTATGCTTATATAATATTGCCTCATATTATAATATATTGTCATCCTAACAACATTGTAGTTATATACTGTTATTACCTACCTTTTAATATTGACCTTAACTGAGATCACAAAGAAAGTTCCTGATAAATAAAAGTAAAGAGAACACTGTGCTGTTTTACCTTACATCTGTGTTTGGATGTAGTCGGCATCCCGGTGTGTTGGATGTCGATGGTCTAAATACCGGCGCCGAAATCCTAACATGTCGGGATCCCGACACCAGTTTCCCGACCGTCGGCATCCCAAATGGTAAGTAGCGGGGTTAGGTTTAGGCATTAGGGGGAGGATTAGGGTGCGGGGAGGTTAGGTTTAGGTACCGGGGAGGGGGTCTTAGGTTTAGGCACTAGGGAGGGGGTCTTAGGTTTAGGCACCAGAGAGGGAGGGTTAGGTTAGGGGTAGGGAATAAACTTACCTTGCGTTCCAATGGGTGTCAGTATTCTGGCTGTTGGGATGCCGCTGTCAGTATTCGGAACAGTGGCATCCCGACAAGATATAAAGAACACAGAGGTTTGGGTATGATGTCCTGGCTGTCGGGATGCCACTGTTCCGAATACTGACAGCGGCATCCCAACAGCCAGGACATCATACCCAAACCTCTGTGTTCTTTATATCTTAAGTATTCAGAGTATACTGTATAAAATAGAATTGTTAAATTTAAGTAACACATTTATTCATGTCTAATAGGGGTTGTCGCAAGCTAGCCCCTCAAACGATTGTCTATATCTTCTATTAGCTTGGATGGAGGCACATCTAGTTTAGTAACCCATAGAACCAGGGGCGTTTTAAGAGAGGAGGGGCCCCATGTGCACTCCTCGTACTGGGCCCCCTCCTCACTCCCTGGTGGCCGACTGACGCGGCTTGCCAGCCACCGGAGCTTTAGTAGACTCTGGGCACTAGAGTGTGCCCGGAGTCTACTGCACATGCGCAGAATGTTGGAAAATGCGGCGGTGGCCATTTTTCCGGTATTCTGAGCAGCAGTGACACGTGAAGCGGGACCTTGGACACGTAAGTTTAAAAAAAATATGGGTGCATTGTGTGCGGTGATGGGCCCCCCTGGACAAAGAATTAAATAACAACCAAATTCAGTCCTAGAGCCAACATAACTCATAAATGTTTGTACAATAACTTCCCCCATCTAATAGCTACCAAAATAAGGTCAAGAATTCACAATATGTGGATTTATTTGTACTAGTCAGGGCACCTCTATGGATTCTCCTAACCTATCGTAAGTTAGGATCAAGGGAGCTCGTTGATCTTTAGTAGGGTTGAAAGTTCACTAAGCTCAGAGTTATTTGTACTATCCACTTTATCTAGTGGAACAGGTGATAAGGACGTTTGGGCAACTCCTTCAGTATGTGGTTGACATTCTGCACCATCACTTTCCATCATTGATGTCATAGGAGAGTGCACTTTTACATCTTTTGAACAATTTGGTCCTTTTCTAGATAAATGTTTTGTTTCAAAGGCAGCAGATACATTTTGGTACAGATAACCTAACCTATCTTCATCCTCATATTCCCCTTCTGTGTCACCCTCTTCCCAGTTAACGGTAGAGTTAGGAATTTTATCTCCCAGGCTAGAGGTACATTGTAACCTCCAATTAGCTTGTTCTTGTGCTTTTCTCTGCGATTCTTTAGCAATTTCAGGGAATCATACTTTTCCTAGAGGTAATAAGTGTTGGCGATGTTATGTAAGTATAGGCCCTGAACCATCTTCTAACTGGCGCCTATACACGGGAAGGTCGAGTATCTTCTCAATGATTACATAGGGATCTTCCTTTCATCGATTAACCAATTTTCTCCTTTTGGGTATTACTAACTGCCTTAATAATACCCGATCCCCTGAGCTTAATATGTGTTCTCGTACTTTATGATCATATCTAATCTTATTCTTCTCCCCCGACTTCTGTGAAGCTGCTTGTGCCAACTCTTAAACTTCATTAAGTTCTTTTCTTAACTGGGCAACATATTTGGTGTGAGACTGAAAAGAGGGAACTTTTACTGATGTACCCATGCAGACATCAATAGGGAGCCTTGCTTCTCTTCCGAATATAAGAAAGTAAGGTGTATACCCGGTAGATTCATATTTTTGAAGCAATTATAAACAAGTACCAACTATCCTAGGTACTTACTCTATTGTTGCTTACAGCGTGGATCAAGAGTGCCTATCATATTGAGTAATGTTCTATTGAAGCATTCTGGTTGTGGGTCCCCTTAGGGGTGGTAAGGTGTAGTATGAGATTTTGAAATTCAACAGTATGCACAGAGCTCTTTTATCAACCGGCTTTCAAAATCTCTCCCTTGATCCGTATGCAAGTTTGCTGGTAACCCGTAATGCACAAAAAATTTGTCCTATAGAGTTTGAGCTACAGTGGCAGCTTTCTGGTCCCAAGTGACATATGCTTGGACATACCTTGTGAAATGGTCCCTGATAACCAGTATGTTATACTCCTTCCCAGAGGGACCTTCTAATGACAAAAAGTCTACACAAATTATATCTAGAGGCCCACAGCTTGTTATATTTATCAGTGGTCGAGGATGGCGTGCATAAAGTTCTATTGTCTTCTTGAAAGAGTTGTACCTACTGTATAGCTATTTTGCTGAACTTACAGCAGCTATCCTTGAAGATTACTTGTTAGGAGAATCCCTCAATCTCTTTTCAGTGCATTTGCATTAATCTGTATGATTAGCTCTTATTAGTCACTGAGGAATTGGCAGTACAAGTACCTTTTTAGTCTTTTGACTATGTCTCCCATAAGAAGAAGCTGTAGTGTATTATAGCTTCTTAATAATAGGTCGATCCTAATTGTAGAATGGAGTCTTTATTGCTTATGCGAATGATGTTTATGCATACAAAGTTCATCAAGCTTGGATAAATGAGCTGTAAATATATCGATCCTGCAGGAGATTGTGTGTTGACTGTTTGCAATAGATGCTGCTGCACTGACTGATAGTGGCTAGTGTATTAGGGAGCCTGATACCGAATTTATCTGTAGTATCTCTAGGGTACCGTTCATCTTAACACTGACTTGCCTGTATTAAAAGGATCTGCTTCAATGATGTCACTATGTTGGATTTCTACAATCCACTTCCCTCAGTCCTGCCTCCTGCTGCAACAGGCTACTGCAACAGAACAAGTCCCAGGGTCTGGGTCAATCTCCGGAAGCTACTTTCTCCGCTTTTCTGGCAGTAATGGGCTGAAAGGCATCACCCGAAACCCGCACCTCAGTCAGAAAGTCTGCAGCACTTCTTTCTCATCAGCCTCCCCTCTTTCTTGCTCCCAGGTACATAACCGCTCTCCAACTGCTGCTGCCTCACTGTCACTTCTAACTGTTTATCTTCAGCAGAACAGGTGGCATTTCCTTCCAGCATCTTCCCTGACATAAGGGTTTCTAGTGATACCCGTTTCATAGTCCAAGGCATAAACATAATATAAGACCATAGTCCAAGGCTGAAACATATATATTTATATATACAACATATACAGCTATTACATTACTCCTAAATAATAACAGTGCTTAATCTATAACTGTGTTAACCCTAAAGGGGTTACATATTTTTCTTTGGAAACTTTTTTCCTGTATTTGCAGATGCTGCAGTAAGTATAGTGTCCATAAATAAGTTTTCAATTGATGTGCAGGATAGTAGTAGGTCATCCACATATTGTAGAAGGACTGACCCACAGGGTGGCATGTAAAATGCTAGAAAGACACGTAGGTCTTGTAAGAAGATATTAGAACTATTTATGAAGCCTTGTATTAGCCTTGGTACAAGTAGGATCGGACTTACAAGTACTCCGAGTTCTTACCAGTGTACTTTGTTGCAACAATCTCGATATAACTGGGTGCATTTCTATTTCTGCTTGTGGTTTAAAAGAATATTTTTATTTTGGCAACCTGAAAGGCAACCAGGTTTCAGGGTAATATGGACTGGGTTTACATCTGTCGTTAGCCCCACCTCCTGAGAATCCCTGATCCACAGGTGTTCCAGTCCCTGAGACATGATGGTTTGTACTTCTGGGGAAACCTTGTGAAAAACAAGTGGTTAGGAAAATGCAGTTTAAGTATGCTTTGAGTACATAGGAGAAAAGTCTAGAAACACTCTCTCTAGTGAGTAATAAATTATACAATGTAGCTTTGTGAGTAAATTCCTCCCGAGCAAGCTGACTGGTGCAATGTCTACTAGGAGCAGAGCCGCCATCAGGGGGGTCTGTCGGGACCGGAGTCTTGGGCCTGGATACTCACTAGAATGCTCCTTCCGTATACTCCTACCTCCTTTGAATTAAAAGTGAAAGGGGGGCTGCTCCAACCAGCCCACCTCTTGTTCCTGATGACGGGGTGATTCCTGAAACGTCGACACATTAAAGGATTTTTTCACTAGAGTGCTGCCTATCTTGGTATCATATATATCAGTTGAAAAAAAAATTATAATTATATTTACACTGCTATGGTATATAAGAAAGCTGTTTAATTTACATATATGTTAACCCCCCTCCCCGGGGAATATTTGAGAGGACTACCTGTGCAGGACTTATGGGTGCGTGGCCAGAGACAGAGGGAAAAACTGCTCCTTGGAGTACTCATAGAAGTACAGGGGCAGAGCGGCACGTGCGGGCAGCGGGAATCGGACCAGTGCACGACAGCGACTATAAAAAGGAGACCCGCGGGGGCAGTTGGGAGTTGTCTGAGTAAGCGAGAAGTGACGGAAGTGCTGTGCTTACCGGAGAATATAGAGAGCTGTGCATGCTGCAGAAAGCCTGATATGCATATGCCGTCCTGGATGCCCCGCTGCATGCCCCGCTGCACCCGCCCCTCACACTCACAACTCTACACAACCCTCAATTCTGTTAATATGTATCATGTCAACAAGTTGGTATTGAGCATGTTGATACTGATGAAATAACATGTAACAATGTCAACAATTGGCGGTGAGGTGCTGCAGCTGTTTCAGCAGTTGCAATGGTAACTACCCCAAGCCTAACCCTAAATCTAATCCTAAACCTAACCTGGAGGCTGTGGCTAATGAGGGTTTAGTCACAGGTTGTAGCTTTAGTGGCAGGTTACAGCTAATATAGCAAAACTGCAGTTGCAGCGATAAGTATGTCCTAATCCTAACCCGCACCCTAGTCCTAAATCTAATGTTGATATTTCACTTGTCGACATTTACAATATCGACATTGTGAACATGGAGGCATTTTGACAACTTAGCTGTCCTTTCAACTTTATGACTGTCGACATGCTGACCTCATCTATTTAAATATTTTGAAAAATAAATGTGTAACTGCTACTACTAATGAAACACAGGGCCTTGTAATCCTTTCTGTGTAGCAACTAAGGCATAAAAATTACAGAGACAATTGCAAACCTTTACATGCAGTAGGCTAGCACTAATGATAGTGTTTTAATGCTCACATTGGTGTAGGAATTGGTGGAAGCAGTGCATAATAATAAAAATATTTAAAAACGTTAACTTTAATGTGAATGGCAAATGTGAAGCTGTAACACAATTGGGGAACATGAACTGCCAATGCTAGTGTGAATGGAAAATTAAGAACCACACATTGGAATTGGGATCAAGTGGCAAATGTACTATGAGTATTTTCAATGACATCTAAGTGGTGAGATTTTGAACCACTTGGTAATTTTAAAGCATCTGTTCTGCACATTAATCTCCTGAAATACTTAGTGCTGCTCTGGACACTCAGATCTGATTTGCTGTTCTATTATCACTTACTTCAAATCTGGATATACAGGGTCAGGGTAACATTCATAGCAAAATGGTGATCTAACCCTAATTCAATGCACCATAATAAAAAGTAAACATTGGTAAATTATATCTCAAAATGGCATGGTACCTTCTGTATGGGTAAAAATATTATAACTTTACAATGTGAGTGCCAAGCAACTTGTATTGACACCACATCATGTACTGTAGCTGTTTTCTCACTGGACCATTGATATCTAAGTGATAACTGTTATAGCAAAGTGTATACACATACAACTTTTGTGTGCTGTTCTTTATGAGTATAGACTACCCAGAGGCCCACTAGACAAGTGGGCAGAAACATGTTAGACATACAGTAAAACAGTATTCAATCCTACAAACATGTAAGTTTTGTATTTGGATTCACAATGTTCTTGAATGATAGGTCCAATTCCCTTACGACACCATGCACACATTAAATTAGAAGCACATCTAATTCATCATCACTGCTCTTAGCTGTGGTATTAATGAAATGGGAAGCACTGCTCCTATGAAAAAAAAGTGCCTATCTTTCTGTATGAGAGTGGAATAATGGTTATTGGACAATACTTTTAAACTGTAATTTTAAGGTTTGCACACCGGACCGGGACCAGCAACCAGATATCAGCCTTTTTCAGTTATAATGGAAAATGCCTGGAAAGATTAGTGGTTTTTTTTTCTGCACTCTGTAAAAACTGGAATCCTTATAGACGGTTGTATATTGTATGAATCCACAAGATGGCAGTGTTGTACTGGTAGTATAAGCATTTCCAATGTCATTTGAAAATGTTCATCCAACTATTGTTATATTCAGCTATTCAATAACTAAACTCAGCCTTTTTTTGTATAAACATGGTAATCAATACTCTCAACAGTACAACCATGTTATTCATTTTTTTTGTTTCTTCAACTCTGCATAATATGAGATTCCTGCAAACTGAATATGCAGGTGGCCTGACCAAAGTCTTAAAGGGCAAAACAATGTGACAAAAATGTATTTATGACAAGTGCAACACGCTTCTCTATTTTACCCATGCTATCCGATTTAAAACCATTTAATTCTGCCTTGATGTTTTCTCAATTGAAGCTGAATTAATTCAAAAATGAAATGTATTTATTTTTTCTAACTTTTGACAGACTGTAAATATTCTTCATGTTGTGAAATATATTGCAGACTGTGTTTCTGTTAAAATGAGTGAATACACATATATTTTCTTGACTACATTTTTCCAATAGTAATAGCTTTAACTGCACAATCAGATGCATCATTAATTGACATTCATTTTTCCAGCATAGGGAGCACATAGGTGAAATCTTACTATTATTTAAAATATTTTTTATTTTTCACTTTTCACCAAGCACAAAACATACATTTCTTAGTCCAATACAAAAATGTAAGTCATGAAGCCAATGTCGCACATCTCATTAGAATGTCATGGTGTCTGGGTGAGATTGACGCTAATTCCAGATGAATGTGAGCTGTTTGAAATGATAAACACACTTGTCTTGCTAATGTGTGAGACTGATCTTTATTTGTGAGATTGAGGATCAGTTTACATGATTGAGTATTGATGTGTTATAGCCCCTCTGTGCGAAAGCGAGGGTTACATACACTGTGAAATTCCAATAATTGCTAAACATTGTGCTAAGGAGCCAACTTACACATTTCTGTCTGAAATAATTAAATCAAGCAACTATCCTTATTAGGGTGCTGTGTGTGTATAATGTTAGTCCCAGTGCTTTGTACTACAAGTTCAAAGAAAAGTGTTCACTCATCAAATATACAATTGAACATGACCTTTGTAGAGCACTAATTATTGTACGTTTAATAGCATTCCACCAGCAATGTACTTATACAGACATGAAAAAGACATTTCTAAAGCATAGATGTACTATGCCAATCAACTGGGTAATGATGCTATTACACTTGATTTTGTACACGTTTCTCATCACTATGAGATATTTTTAAATTGCACAAATAGGGGCTAATGCTGAGTTTGGCATTTACCTGTTTACTTATCGTACAATATACAAATCTGTATTGTGAATACTCACCAAAAAGGGGTAGATTATGTACAGTGTCGACTACTACCTGTCGTTTCGATGGGGGCTGCTGGCTCCTCCCTCTGCTCTGCCCGCTCCTCCGGCTGCTCTGTCTGCACCACGCACTGTGCTGCCTGCCGCACTGCAGCCCCATCAGTGAAGGGAGAATAAAGATGAAAAGAAAAAAAAAACAGGCTTGGTCAAGTGCACAAGCTGCAGTCAGTGTAGGGAAGAAGAAAAAAAGAACACAGACTTGCGCATGCACACTGGCCTCTAGGGACTGCATCAGCTGCAGCCCATAGAAGCACTTTACGGCTTGCAGGGGAACCTGCAAATGTGCACCCCCTTCTCCCCCATGGCTTCTAGGGACTACATCAGCTGCAGCCCCTAGAAGCACTTTACGGCTTGCAGGGGAACCTGCAAATGTGCACCCCCTTCTCCCCAATGGCTTCTAGGGACTACATCGGCTGCAGCCCTAGAAAGCATGGTAATGTCTAAATCCCCTTCACGGAGAGGAACCTGACATCATCAACCAGTGTCCAGCGTCATTCCCTACCATCCAAGTGGGCATAGAGAGGGGAATATAACCTTGTGGCGATCGTAGTGAGCCACCGAACCCGAAGCATGGCGAGTGCAGCGAGCCCGCAAGGGGACAACTTTCTTCTTTAGGTGGGGACAACTTTCATCTTTAGGTGGCCTTAATGGGCATGGAACTGCACTTCCGCCCTCACTCACGTCACTTCCAGGTCCCTAGCATGTAGGGGAAATAAGCTCTACCCTAGAAGCACATTAGAGCTGGCAGAAAGGCTTCCCATTGGAAGCACTATCTGCCGATCGCAGTCCAGCATGTGATTAGCAAATAGTGCTTCCAATGGGAAGCCCCTGCAATCACTGGGGGCTCACTGGTGGCAGCAGATTTTTACAGGGTGGCAGCACCTAGGTAAAATCCACCACTGGTTATGTCTGTATATCCAGATCTGATGCTTACACCTTATGTTTATAATGGCAGAACAGGGAGGAAACTGGGAAGTGTCGCAGTAAGCATATGTGAGCATAATCTCTAACACAGGCAGATCCACAGAGAGATGCATGCACGCCTATCGATAGACATATCATATGTTAGTGCCTGAGAGTTGGGGCAAATAAGCACTAATGGTGACTGTTACCAGCACTATTTAGCCGCTACTGACTCTTTGCAAATTCACCACTGATAGCTGCTTTCTTCATTCTGGATGTATTTTGAATAATTTTTTTTTTGCTACCTTCATTCGTAAATGCGAAGTATCATATCTGTTGTATTATAGAGGGGTTTTATGTAAATGAAACCTACTGTAATAGTGAATGGCTTTTTTGATAACCAAATAAAGTTATATATAACCCTAATAACAGAAACAATTTTTACATCTAAACTTTATTAATTCATTAAATGTATTATTTAATTTGTGCCTGCTATCTATACAGTGGTTATAAATCAAATCATGAGACTACAGCTTGTGTGATTTTATTTATAAACAGTTTTTTTTATTTTATTTTTCTGCTTAGAATATAAATTACATTATTGGCTCAACTAGTGAATAAGACATAGACAATGACATAACTAGTTAATTTAGTGTTTTATGATAACCCATTAAATTTAAATAGCAATTGTTTACCATATGTATGAAAAAAAACCAACCATGATTCTTTACATGGCGAAAAAAATGGGTATTAATATGCAGGCCTGGTGACAGGGGGGTACAAAGGGGACACCCGTACAGGGCCATGAGGATCAGAGGGCCCCCGAAGATCAGGGCCAGAAAAATCGAGGCAGCACCCATTAAAACTTTTTAAACAGCTGCTGTGCAGTTTCAGCAGCCGTCCAGCTGAAGCCCCATCCACTAACACCTTTCCCTGCCTTCCCAAGTCTAACACCGGGAAACACTGTGACATGCAGGTGCTGATGCTCCTCCTCCTGGTCCCGCATCACCCTGTGCCCAGCTCCAGCACCTCACCCCTCCTGCTTCCTTCCAGTTCCTCTACTCTCCCATCTGCTTCCTTCCTTATTGTTCAACTTCCCATTCATGGCACCTCTGACCCCCCCCCCCCACACACACACATTTTCCTCCTCCACCTGAAGAGTGTAGGGATAAAGCCAAGCATCATGACTGTCCACAGCTTCAACATAAAGATGACTAAGGAGGTCTATCTATGAACATTTTCACCTGCATTTGTAGAAATTAAGTTTTCAGGCCATTCATAAAAAAGATAATCCAGGAGATATCACAGATAACTCCTGCTTACCTTTCTCTCCTGGAATATCCTGCTGTCCCCATACACTAGTATGGGGACAGAATTCATTAAGGTCCAAAAATAGAATATTTTCAGAGCTTGACTGTGGGAGCATTCGCCATCTTCAGATGGCATTTGCTCCCACACTCACTGCTAACCCTGCTCCTTCCCTATGGAAGAAGTCCTAGGTTGCGAAAAGAGATCCTTTCTGATCCCTTCACCCCTGTCTGGCTCCTTCTGCCAGATGCCAGGGCTTTTGTGCGCATGCGTGACCTGTAGGTCATGCAGACACACTCCGAAAGAAGCAGTGAAAAGATTCAATGCTGCAAAAGGAGCAGTAAAGTGCTTTGTGGAGACAGCTGATTTTCGGATCAGCCGTCTCCGCTCCAGAACAATGATGAATTGAGTTAGTATGTTAATTATGAATAAAGCTCTAAGTGACTGTTATTGTAATTTATTTATATATATATATATATATATATATATATGTGTGTGTGTGTGTGGACCTGGCATGTGTGTTTGGAGGAGGCGTCAATGAGGGGGCATTGAGAGGGGGTGGGTTGGTGCCCCAGAGATCCCAGGCCACAAGATTTCTGTTGCAGACCCTGTTAATATCTTAAGATATAAACAATAATTAATTTTTTTATTTACTGGTCCAATTTTACAATCTTCATTTCTTGCACATGAATCTCATGGAATGTGTTGTATTTAAATGTTACTTACACATGATCTTTAGTCAGTTACTGACCAAATGTAAATCAGGCAGAAGGTTTTGGGTTGCAACAAAATGAAAATGAAGAAATCTTTTTATGTTCTTGCTGCAAGAGTCAACATTTATTATTTATACTTTGTACCTATCTGCTTGAATGTACAAGAAGGAAAGAAACAATTCAGTGCCAGATTAAAGGCCACAGGGGTCTGGGGCTGGAAAATGTGATGGACATACTGCAAGCAGCATCTACCTTCCAGAGGTGTTGTGGCCGATATTGTGGGGTGTAGTCAACACTGGGAAGGGTGTTTTTTTAGCAAGTAACAAATGCTGCCAGCCCTTTAACCACCTAGATATTACTGCCCAATGGTGTTACTATCATAATGGCAGGACGAGGCGGGGTTTACTCCCTCCCCATCAAATCCCCATGTGTATATTATCTTTTTTACATCCTTGACCTGTACATGGAGGTGCATTCAAAATTTTGCTGTGGATCTCCAGTTACAGGATTGTTCCTACCATAGCCGTAACTAGACTTTTTGGTGCCCTGTGCCAGAAAGAGCATTGGCGCCCCCCTCATTTTTCAAAGGGACATAATACACCCAAAAAAGGGGAATGGCCTCATGGGGAAGAGCCAGGGAAGATATAGGGGAGGCCAGGAGAGGCTGGGGATGAAATAAGAGGAAGCTACAAGTGAGAATGATAATAAACAGAAATTTGACAGGCCCAAACAGCGCCCCCTGACCTGTGGTGCCCTGTGCGATGGCACCGGCCGCACTTCCCTAGCTACGGCCCTGGTTCCTACACTCTTCCTTCATATGATGTGTGCACCACTAACTGCTGTGTCCAAAGTGTAAATAAGTAAAGAGGGGTAGATAATTCTCAATTATCCAACAGAGGCAGGCGTCTTGCTCAGAAGCCTCCAAAATATCTAGGGCTTGACCTTTTAATATTGTTGCCAACTACCAGATTTTGTCATATTATTATTTTTTTATTTCCATAGCACCCAATAGGGGAAATATCACTGAGAATTGTTACAAGAGTACAGACTAGTACAAATAAGTTAACAGTTTTAAATAAATACATAAATACTGTGTGCAGTTAGCATAATGAGAGAAGATAACTCCCACTATACATAAATATTTTCCTGCCACCAAACATTCAATCTGCCTACATTCTGTACATATTTCAACCCCTCAACTGCAGCTTATTTCAATGAAATTTAATAAACAGTAAACGCTTAGCACCCTGTAAGCAGAAGTAAATATGTTTTCCAGTACTGGTCTGTAAATAGACTACACAATAGTTATATTGCTTGACAAATTAAATAGGCTTTGTATATAAATCATATATTTTCCTGCAAACAGACAGCTCTGGACTCACTCTCCCTCAGGGGCCCATTTTTCATACTAAAGAATGATATTGGAGATATCTGCTCCATTCCCCCTCTTAAGCATGCAAAAGCAGTCCCCATAGATTTCTATGAGGACTGTAAAAAAAAACTCCCACATATCAACCATTTAGTACAGATGCCAATACAACTACCACAAAATATATATCATACTTTTTATATTTGCCAACTATATTATCTTTCCAGCATAAAGTCCATATGGCATGCCTACTCCATAGATGTATTTGTTTTATTATATTGCATTATATGTACTAATATTATGTGTTTGAATTCTGAAATTATTTTTAAACAATTTGTATTATAAGTGACTAATATCTACATACTACATCTCTTTCCTATACTCAAGACATTCAGATAATTAACCCTTTTTCAGTGCCTATAAAATTTCCAAAGTAAAGTAAACACAAAAAAAAGAGAACTTATCCAGAGTAAATATTTATTACAACTGGAATTTGAATATATTTATGTTAAATATGTACTCCAGTGAGAACGGGAGAAACATATATTGTTTTTGGAGAACCAAATCTTATGTATGTTGTGTTTATATTTATGGTTGTATCTATACAGTTTTGGTGTGGAAGGAAACAGTACAGGTTAGCTATTTACTTATTTTCTGATTTTGTATTAACAATAACTATGGGGTAGTGGTAATGGAGAGAGACTGGGGTTCAAATCCCATTGGAGTCAGTATTTTGTATTTTATAAAAAAAATTTATTTGTTATCTATTTTTATTTAGAGAAGAAGTGAAAATTTGGCTGCGTCAATACAACAACGCAATCAATTTAATAATAGGTTAATTTATTTCAAGTAAATAAAGTATGCATGTACTGTATAAATATATATGCACAATACACATTAAAACAATAACAATAAATTTGAATGAAAAAAAATATTTTAAAATATATAAAAATAAATGCAAAGGATAAAACTTGGAAAATTAAAAAAAAAAAATTAAACATGAAAAAATACAAATACAGATAAGAATCTTGAGGTAGTCCTAAACTTCTTTAAAAAGATTATACATATAAAAATGCATTAAGAGCTTGCGTTTTATAATTGATCCAATTTAGTTGGTTGGAAACAATGCAATTGTTTGTGCATTTGCACGTGTGTTATTCGTTCTTCATCACAGTCAGTCACTGGATATATAAAAAATCAATTTAATTGGGATCCTAGTTATCTAATCATTTGTCATAAGACTCATTAATATGCAGTGGCTAGTGTGATATTTGTTATGACAGGCATAATTTAAAAATACTTTTGTATGAACGAAAAAAGGGAGCTCACCCACTTTGTATTAACCATACGGCATCAGCAGAGTGTCCCTCCTTTCAATAGGTTCCAGAAAAGGGCCGCAGATAGGGTAGGTGCAGTGCCTGGAAGGCTTCGCTGAAACCGGAAGGGCAGTGCCTTCAATGGGGACCACATCGCTCTCGCCATCTAAAGATGATGAGAGTAATGCTGTAACAAACAGCGATAATCTTAGATTATCGCTGTTTGTTAAATGCAAACAGGAAGTCATAACCCCTTAAGCGAGCGCTAAAGGGGTTATACTTTGTTGATAAATGGGGGCCCAAGAGCAAAGAAGGACTTTGTATGCTTGCTGTTCTCCTACAAACTGCATGTGTCGTCCCGGGCTTGGAGACAATTACCTCATAATAGCCAACCTTCCTACCAGCGGTGAGTTAAGAAGCTCAGCCGCACATCGCTGATTCTTCCATATGACTCCCGCATCCAGAGGCTGGGATATACCATATGAAGTCAGTGAGTATAAGCCAATACACTATTATTGCAGCCAGATTGAAACAGGCACTTTACTAAGATATATGAACTGTTGTATACAGACATTGCATATTATCATAAAGGTTGATTGTGCAATAACAGCTATTTCTACAAAATAAGTGGATTACACACATCGTTAAGTGGACTAAAGGAGCACATCCACTAGGCGACAAGTGAAGGACTGAACCAGTGGTGTAGCTTCATCTCAGGTGCCCGGAGGCAAGATAAATGTTGGTGCCCCCCTCAGCACCTACCCCCAAAGTGCTAGACCAGCCTCCCACCACCAGGCAATGCCCCCACCCCACTCCCCTCAGCTATTACCCCCAAAGTCCTAGACCAGCCCCCCACCGCCAGGCAACGACCCCACCCCACCCGCGGGCTTGCCAGACACTGAGACAGACTTACTGTGTTTTTACTGCCTGTCTACAGTGCCACAGCCCACAGAGCCTCTCTCCTGGGTCCCGGCCACTCTCCACGGCCCGCAGTAGTCAGTGCCAGCCGCCGGTGCCTACCAAGTTGCAGACAGTGTCAGAGGCTCCTCAGAAGGGGCAGGCACCGGTTAATGTCTAAATCCCCTTCACGGAGAGGACATGATACATGACGTTCGCCGCAACCAGAGAGTGCAGACGACGTGGGGGAGCCGGAGAAGCGCCGCTGATGCTGACCAGCGCTCAGCGGCTCCTCTAGCTCTGTTTCTTTTTACTACTAGAAATGAAGTGAATGAAGAAGCCGGTAGGTGGTGGAACGGCCAGAACCCAGGTGACAATGGAGTCAGGTGCCCCCTTCAGGGCTGGTGCCCGGCAGCAGCTGACTCCATTGTCTCCGGGAGTTTTGCCACTGGACTGAACGATTCACTCATTAAACTGTGCAGTGCCTACACTGAACGATATATCTTTCAGTGCAGGCACTCTCCCTCATCCCTGAACATGGTCAATCTGTCGTTATTGGCAGATTGACCGGCATGTTCAGGCGATGATTAATGTCAGAAACGACCAGCGGGAGCGCGCATCGCTGGTCGTTTTTGACATTATAGTGCATGATTTGTGCATGATTAACGAGCGTTTGAACAAAAATTATGTAGTTATCGTTCATTCGCTCATTAATATCACCTAGTGGATCTGCCCCTTTACGAACCATATTTTAAAAGTTCTTTAATCTGAAGTGCATATAAAAATAAATGGACTTTTGGTAAAGGAACTTCAATACAGGTCCAAAGAGAACTTTATACACTGTAACTTATAGTTTGAAGGTGTAATTAGTAAAATTTTTATTGAATGATTGCCGGCAGTTTATTTGAAGTTTTGTATTATTATTATTATTATTATTATTATTATTATTATTATTATACAGTACATGTTTACATTTTAAACCAAATATAAAGTTTTTTTCATTATATGCAATAAACCTGCTATACATTTTTATACATGCAAGCGTGTCTAAGTAGCTTTTTTCTAGCCAAAACAAATATATCAGGTGACTAGCACAGCACTTCAAATTTATTTATGTGTTTGAAAAATGACAGTAATGCTGGGCATACACTCTACAATTATCGATATCTGTCTGGTGGGATGGAAAATGTGGTCCGTTTTCTAGTGTTTGGGAGCAAATTTCTATTGTTATTTGCTCCCATACATTACCAGATTTTCATTCCAACCAGCCAGATTGGACAGATATTTGACAGATAATTGCATAGTGTATGCCCAGCATTAGGAGCTGATGAATTGGTACTTTATCTCTCTCCACTTTATCTCTCTCCAAGGCTTAGTACATCCACCCCTTTATGTGAACCAACAAAAAAACTTGCAGTGAAATGTGCTGTTTTGCCAGAAAGAGAAATGAGGGGGCATAGTAGGGATAATTTATAATTAAGCATTGGGTGGGGAGACTTGACGGCAATGTTTAGAATACATGCCATCTTTGTTGACCAATAATTATATAGGACAGTAAGGACTGTGTTTGATTTTTATAGCCTGGCTTCTGTTGCTGCTCCTGTCCAAGAACAGTGTGGTGAAGTAATGGATTAAACCTAGGATACTGCAATGGTGTACCTAGTGTGAGGCAGGAGGGGCACTTTGTGCCAAATTTTGGGGACACAATTTCTATGGTAACAAATGCAAAAAGTATACTTATGCATTTATGACAATCACATTTTACCTCCTTCACATTTATATGTAGGCATGTGTAATTGTAGGAGAGTCAGGTGATTATTACCCTTTATTTATATTATGGTGCTAGAAGTATTCCGCAGCGCCTTACATAAACAAATAAGAGGAGAAGAAACCAATGACTTATAGTACAATGCAGGACAAGGTTTATATTCATTGCTGCATTGGCGATCATAACACTCAAATAACCAACAGGTTATAAGTGTTAGGTGCCCTAGTGGGGAGTAAGGAGTAGATGAAAGTATAAGTAAGGAGAAGCACAGGAGGGTAGAGGGCCCTGCTCATGAGAGCTTACATTCTAATGTGATGGGAATGAGGACTAACACAGTTGTATATTCTTGTCACGTTTAGGTATTGCCCACCATTTGTGCTATTTAGTTCTCTGATTTGTCAAAGTTCATTTCATAACTGTGTGTGGTAATTATTGCTGTCATATTAACATTTTGCATGGCTATTCAGTATGTGTTTATTTTGTAGCTTAATATAAGAATTCAGTCAGAATTTTAAAGAACTATTTTTTGCCATCAACCCTAGTTGATTAAAAAGAAAAAGTACTCTCTTTGTTGGAGCACTCATCTATCTCGTTATGACAAATCCACTGTTTCAAACTTAACTTTTATTAACATCAAATTTAAAAGAATATGGTCTCAAGGAAAGCACATCCAAACAATAAAAAATAAACCTCATATTCAGTATATGGATTATTTGAGGCTACTCCACAAAACCTGGGACCAAATTTCAGGTCGCAAATGCTGGAAAAATACAAATACAGGTTTAAATTAAAATTTTATTATAACATAGCCACTAAAAATAAGTGACGTAGAACAGGTATAATTACCAACAATTATCCAATTACAAAGGTATCAGGAAATGAGTTGGCAAAAATGAATGTTTCCAATGTTTCGATACTTGAAGTGTTATAATATCCAAGTGCTGTGAAAATAGCTGTATAACAGTTGTCCTAAAGTGACAATATAAGCATAACAATAATAAAATGCACTAATGGTTGTACAATCAATGCATAATTCACAGTGTTGAGAATCACACTTAAAATGTAACCAGCTCTCCCTTGTCAGTTTATTTACTCTTGCAATAAATGTGTCAGGTAGAGTAGCAATATATGTTGCAATCATCAGTATAATATATTGCTAGCTCCCATGTGAAAGGAGAATAAACATTCACTAATGTAATACATAGAACTGAAATGTCCAGTCAATTAGAATATTCATGAACATGGGAAGAAATAAGCATTCACAGATGCAATGCGTAGGATTAGTGTCCAAATACTCAGAAATAACATATTGCGAGGGTCACAAAACCCATCACAATAATAGAATTATACAAAAACAACATACAATAACTGAGGGATATAGAGGACAGATGAGTATGAGATTAAGGGAAACCTCTTTAAGAAAAAGGCAGATGGCTGCTGCTTACCATGTGAGGTCAGTGAATGGCATATTAGCAGAATACTTGATGTCCAGAGGTGTCCAAATAAGATATAGTTGACTTCAGCTTTCGTTTCTATTCTCCCCATATATTGTCTGTTACAGAGTAGCGCACACCTATAATAGGGGGATCCAGGGAAGGAAAGGTACCTGCAGGTATGGATCTTTTATCCTGGCGCCCAAGATGGCTGCCTCTCCTTTTACATGCTCCTGAACATCTCCATAAAACAGCTTAAATTCTACAACAGTGACATCAGAAGCACAAGAAATATCCAAGGACTTACCTTTAACTTGTATGCACTACATGGACATCTCTCCAAAATCAACGGATTGCATTCCTGCACTGAGATTCACATTGGATTGGATTGAAACCTCTACCTTCTCCACTAGAACTCAGACTGGCATTACCTCTGCAGTGGACACCCCAGAGCAAGGTACTGTGGAATCCAAATGATCTTTGGCTCCAGCTCCCCCCTAAGACATCATTCACCTCTGTTCTCTTCTCAGCAAATAACTGATTTCTTGTATTAATAATCTAAAATACAGTATCCCCAGTCTCTGAAATCCGGAGGTCTGTTCATTTTAAAATGCAGGATCCCTTTTTTTTTTCTTTTTCCTGGTGACATGTTATTTTTACCCTTGCACAGAATATCCACTTCAAAAGGAGCCTCACACTGGGATTTTCACACCTATACAATAGAAATGGCTTCTAACACCTTTCCACAAGCCTGCTTTGCCCTGGAATAATTTTTAAGTATGACTAAATCATCAACTAAAAAGACAAGTTAGCTTATTTATATACTCCTTATTCAAAATATAACTTTTGTACAAGAGAGAAGCAACTGGACATAGAAATAGCCAAATTAAATTACACTGCTCATGAATCCCATTATAACTTCTGGATCACACACAGAGTTAAGAAAACAGAAAAATAAAAATTGCTTGATCTTCTCTCATCATCAAATGCAATTCATGCTCTCTCATCGATGACCCAATGTATTTTTACACCTCCAGCTTTATGCTTTCACTCCGCCCACCACGAGCAGCAGTTCCTATTGATCCAGCACAGGCTTCCATTCTTAAATCCCTTGGCATTTTCAAAAAAACTCAATGGGGCAATCGTGGGAAGCGAGGACGAAAGTCTCTTATACGCTGTAACCACTTCAGGCTCACCAGTTTCATATAGGAGACAAATAGAAGTTGTACCTATCAAACGGCCCTGTGCTTGGAAGAACAGACTTGTAAACTCTCGCTCTGTGACTGACATCCCCAGAGCCCCCACACTCAATATAAAGAAAACTACAGACCCTCTGGTATGCCCAATCAGGTCCGTCCTTTGTAATGCCAGATCTATAAGAAACAAGACTGCTACAATTGCTGACCTTATTGAATCTTCAGATCTTTGCTGTATTACAGAGACTTGGCTAGATGAAAATGTAGCTCCTATTTTGGAAGCTGCAGTTCCAACAAATTACTGTGTCATTCACAACCCAAGACTTAACCGCAGGGAACGGGGAGTGGCAATCTGCTTTAAAAAAGAACTTAAACTTAGGGTCCACCCAATGGAAATTACTCACTCATTTCAGTGCATTGCTGCTCGGAGTTCTACAGACTTAAGATTCAGAATACTTCTCATTTACCGCCCCCCTGGAGATGGAAAGATATTTCTACAAGAATTTGTAGATATTGTTGCCGGACTAGTTCTGGAGCATCAAAGATGGCTGATCCTTGGGGATTTCAATGCATGGGTTGATGATGAGCTCTCTCACCTTGGACAAGATCTACTGTGCACAATGAATGCTCTGGGCCTCCCACAAGTCATTCCTTCAGCTACTCATATAAGTGGTCACATTCTTAATCTTGTCTTCCAGTCTCTGACCTAAATATAAACCCAGTCACGTGGTCAGACCACCACTCAATTTGCTTCTCAGTTGCAACCTCTCAAAAGAGAACTTTACCCATGGAGTTGACAAGGTATCGTCCAAGGAGGGGCATGCCCCCCCCCAGGCTCTTGCAGCAAACCTGGATCTTTCTGCGGTAATGGGGGCCTGTAAAGATCCTTGTTCTCTAGTCCATTACTATAACAGATGTGACAGCTGCAATGGATATTATCGCCCCTGTGCGTATACGACCCCGCATACCACACTGTCAAGCCCCTTGGTTTGACAATAGTGTTAGTGAACTCAAGAAAAGGGGGCGTAGACTTGAAAGATGATGGAGGAAGACTAACCTGGTAAAGTATAAGTTAACACTAATCAAACATATTAGAGAATATTAATCAATAATCACCCGCAAGAAAACAGTGTTCCTTTCAAATGAGATCAAGGCAGCAAACAATAGGCCAGCTCAGCTTTTCCGTACAGTGGAGATGCTTTGCAAACCAGCATGCCTGCAGCTTGATGAAACCCTCTCCCAGTCCAGATGCAATGAGTTTGCAAAATTCTTTGCAGATAAAGTATCCTCCATCTGGTCAAAGGATTGCAAAACTACCAAGCCTGCAAAGGTAAGCCACCTGTCTCCCTGGAACAGCTTTGACATAATGGATGTAAAAAACATTGTCAAAATTATCAGAATGTTACGACCCACCACCTGTGATCTGGACCCTGCCTCAACTAAGTTTCTCTTAGGGTGTATGGACATGATTGGCCCTGTAATTGTAAAAATAGTTCACTGCTCTTTGCAAACAGGCATTTTTCCAGAACCACTAAAGGAAGCAATTGTTAGACCACTTCTTAAAAAACCTAATTTAGACCCCGACTGCATAACCAACTATAGACCAATATCAAACCTTCCTTATCTAGGAAAGGTCGTGGCAATGCAACTGGAAACCTGCCTGTCTACCCATGATATTTATGATCCATTCCAGTCAGGATTCAGGACATAGCACTGAAACAGCTCTGGTATGTGTGCTTAATAATCTTCTGAGACAGAGGTGATTGTTCAATCTTAATCCTTCTGGATCTTTCAGCAGCATTTGATACTGTGGACCATGGGATTCTAATTGAGCACCTGAAAAATTTCTGTGGACTGGATGGCACAGTCCTTAGCTGGTTCAAATCATTTCTGACCGGCAGGTCACACAGAGTATCTTCTGGAGTAAACTCTTCATCACCAGTGCCAATTCCATGCGGTGTTCCACAGGGTTCTATACTATCTCCCATGGTTTTTACAGTATACATGCTACCATTGGGTGAAATAATCAGATGTCACAGCCTGGTGTACCACTGCTATGCAGATAATACACAACTGTACCTGTCCTCCAGGTACAAAGAACCCCATAACAACCCTAAATGGCTGCCTAGCTAAGGTTCGGGAGTGGATGAGTGCCAGTTGGCTGCGACTGAACCCTGATAAAACAGAGGTCCCTATGATAGATCACAAGTCAGGGCTACAGCATAGCCAACCAACAGGACTTACGCTTGGGGGATCAGAATTACAAAACACTGAACATGTGCGGAATGTAGGTGTTGTCTTGGATAGTGCCTTGACACTTAAACATTAGGTATCAGCCACAATCAAATCCTCATTCTTTCATCTGAGGAACATTGCCAGAATCCAGCACTTAATTCCCTCAGAAGATCTGTCTAAAGTCATACATGCATTTATATCATCACGCCTAGATTACTACAACGCCCTCTACCTTGGACTTCCAGCAAATAATTGCACCACTTGCAGATGGTACAAAATGCAGCTGCCAGGCTATTAGCCAACCAGCCCCATTCCAGCCACATAACACCCACTCTCTACTCCCTTCACTGGCTGCCTGTCAGATGGCAAATTGTTTTCAAGATTGAATTACTAACTTACAAAGCCCTACATGACCATGGCCCAAGGTACCTAAAGCAGCTTCTGATTCTGTACCGTCCCACACGAGTACTGCGATCCATTGACAAAGGGCTATTAACAGTACCTAGAATCTCCCGGAATTCGCCTGGGAGTCGAGCTTTCAGTTTTGGGGCTCCGACCTTATGGAACTCACTCCCCCGCACAGTTCCAGAGGCCTCCACTCTAGAATCCTTCAAAAATAGACTCAAGACTTACCTCTTCACCCAAGCATTTCACTAATGTCCCTTGTTTAAGCTTATTTTGTGTTTTGTATTGAAAAGGCAAATGTAAAGCACTTTGAGTCCTTTAGGAGAAAAGCGCTATATAAATAAAATTATTATTATTATTATTATTATCACTTGCTGAGGTGCTGCTACCTACAGTACTATTTGCAGATTCCCACAGTGGATAGAAGGTGAGCGTGCTCTGGGTGTAAGGATGTGCAGAGGTAACCCTAGTTACCCCACTAGGATACTGACATTGATTAAGCAGTTATTTCAAATACTTATGCCATAATTGTCTTGTCTAGACATATTAGTAGTAAGAGCTAAGAGATTCAATGTACTATTTTATTGGGATCCAGTCAATATCCCATCAAGTTGGATGCCGGCACTTAGAATACTGGCACCGAAATCCTGACACCTGTCAGAACCCTGGTGCTGGCATCCTGACCATCGGCATCCTGAAGGTAAGTAGCTGGGTTAAGTACTAGGGGGAGGGTTAGGGTTAGACACTAGGGGGGAGGGATAGGGTTAGGCACTAGCCAGATACGGTTGGGGTTAGGCACTGGGGGGATTATGTTGAGGGTACGGGTAGGGAGGGTTAGGGTCAACTGATGTTAAATAATTATTTGATATTACTTTCATTTTTATGGGGTCGTTAGAGAAGGTGGTATCTAGGAAATTAATATTGTGTAAATTAAATGTGTGTGAATTTTAACTCATAATTCACCTTCCAAGTAGTAAATATATCATCAATAAACTGGCCACATAGGGCCGTCTTATCTTATTGCTATAGGGACTGTTCCATATGTATTCTTACTCAAAATTACCAATATAAAGATTAGCAAAATTCAGTTCAAACCTGGTCCCCATGGCCATACTCCGTGAATGTACATAAGATGTAGATTCAAGCAAAAAATGTACTACCCCGAAGGCGTACTTAGAGTCAGTGTAGATATTAGCAGATTTACCTTCTGCTAATTCACAAGCCCTCTTTTTGCCACCAGTTCCACCACTTGGGCCGAGTGTAGTGGGCCTAAAGGTTCGGCTTCTATGACAACCTCGTCATTTACCATAGCATAACCTGTACATAACTCTCCAGTGTCAGTTTGTCTATGACAACTCCCATCCATATAAAATGTCACATCTACATTCTCTAAAGGTGTATCCTGTATGTCAGGTCTTGCAGCAAAGGTTTGATTCAGATATTCCATACAATCAAGTGCATCAATATACCTGCAGAACTCACCTTTCACCAGCGACTCACCTCTCTCCACCCTTTGTGCATCATGTTGCACATATGGTAAATATGTAGCTGGATTTAATGTACTGCACCTTTTGATGGTGGTGTTTGCAGGTGCTATTAAGGCTAGTTCCCATTTTATGAATCTAGCTGAGGAGACATGTCTGGTTTGGGCAGAGTTTAGCAATGCAGATACAGCATGGGGAGTATAGACAATCCTAACATGGCCTAGTACCACACCCTCACTCTTACTGACCAATAGAGCAGTTGCTGCTACACTTCTTAAACACGTTGGGAGTGATCTTGCCACAGTGTCCAATTGTGCACTGTAGTATGCTACGGGCCTACTGGCATCACCATGTTTTTGTGTGAGGACACCTGCTGCACAACCATCAGCTTCCGTACAATACAAATCAAAAGGTTTTTCATAATCAGGTATTCCCAATGCAGGTGCTGTTGTCATACTATCCTTAAGATTAAGGAAAGCCTGCTCTGATTCCTCTGTGTGTATGACACAATCGGGCTTTGAGGAAGAGACTAAGTCCTGTAATGGATAGGCCAAAATAGAAAAACCTGGGATCCACATTCTGCAGTATCCACACATTCCCAAGAAGGTACGAATTTGCTGTTGATTCTGCGGCAGTGTCATGTTCTGTATAGCTTGGATTCTGTCATTTGTCAGATGTCGTAACCCCTGGGTTAGGCAATGTCCCAAGTATTTAACCCTGGACTGGCATGACTGTAGTTTGTCCCTAGCAACCTTGTGTCCTGTTTGCAAGAGATGAAGCAATAAAAGTTTAGTATCATTTAAACATGACATAAAACAAATCAGAACATAACAATAAATCTTCCACATATTGTATTAGAACAGATCCATTGGCAGGTTGAAAAGATTGTAAACAGTCGTGTAAGGCCTGGGAAAAGATACTGGGGCTGTCTATGAAACCCTAGGGAAATCATGTCCATGTGTATTGTACACCCCTGTATGTAAAAGCGAATAGGTACTGACAGTCAGGCTGAAGAGGTACAGAGAAAAAAGCAGAACAGAGGTCAATGACAGTGAAATGGGTTGCATTTGGTGGGATCTGCATAAGAATGACAGCTGGATTTGGCACTACGGGAAATTGGCTCTCTACTACCTTATTAACCCCTCTAAGGTCTTGTACCAGACTATAACCCCTCCCACCACTCTTTTTCACAGGATAGATGGGACTGTTGGCTACACTTACTGTACGGACTAAAATTCCCTGCTGTAATAATCGCTCAATTATGGGAAAACCCCCTAATTCTACCTCCTGTTTTAATGGGTACTGGGGAATTTTTGGAGCTTGCCTACCGCTTTTTAGATTTACCATTACGGGAGCTACATTTGCCATTAATTCAGTGTCCTGTCCATCCTTGGTCCAAAGTGAATCTGGAATTTGGGATAACATTTGATCTACCTGAGATGGATTTTACCTGAACCGGTAGAGGGATACATTATCCTTTGGGGAGTGTCCAACATATCCCTCACCTCATGCGCAACTCTCTCTGGGATATCTAGAAATATACCATCAGGGGTACAATATATGACACATAATAAAATGATAACATAACAAATCCCTTCCCAGTAGGTTAGTAGGAGCCGCTGCTGCCAGGAGGAAAGAATGCCTGGTATGCAATGGCCTGATAGTGACCTCTGTGGATTTAGTTATAGGATAATGTTGCACTTTACCCATTGCTGGTACTGTCTCGCTGGTAATCTGTAAATTAGCTGGAGATTTTATCACTGATCTGGTCGCCCCTGTGTCTAAAAGAAAAGGATATTTAGTACCAGCTACATCAACTATCATTACCGGTTCTTCCCTAGTACTTCCCATTAACCTGACTATCTGTAGACTACAGGTATGACCTGACCCCTAGCGTTGACACCCACTCTCCGATATGGCATTTAAAGCCACAATTAGAGCTGGTGACTGTTGTGAATATCCAGTACTCTGTGTATATCCCTTATGAGGATATCCAGGTACTCTCTGGTTAGGGGGTCCTACCTTCTTCACCTTACAGTTCCTACTTACATGTCCCACTTGGTTGCGGTTAAAGCACCTTCGTGAGTGGGGTGGGTGAAAAGATTGCTGTTTGGGTTGAGCAGAAGGGAAAGATGGTGGGTGTGGATAAGGATATTGAGGGTAATATGGTGGTTGTGGATAGTATGGGTTTTGTGGCTGTGTGTGATAAGTGGGGTAGGGTTGTGTTTGAGGTGGTGCAGGATTGGTGAGGATGTGTAGCTGTGCAGGTGCAGGTGTGTCTGGTGGCTGTGATGTTACTGTCATTCCTTCTAGAGCTTGAATACTAACAGCCATTAGCTTCTCGCTCTGGGTCTCTTTTTGAGGATGTTTTTATCATGTTCAATAGCGGATTCTATGAGCGTGTCTACAGTAACTCCTCTCCAGCCAGGTAGTGAGGTCTGAACTCCGGTCTTTAGATTCTCTTTTAGACCATCCATAAGTACAGTGATGATCATTCCCCTGTGATGAGTGCTATCTTTAATATCTTCTATCCCAGTGTACTGGGTGACAGCCTGCAGAGCTCAGTTACAATAATCCTCTGCAGATTCACTCTCTTTTTGTTTTATGGTGAAAATTTTACTCCAGTTAACTACTACTGGAAAATATACACCCAATTGAGTTATTATGCGGGTAATGTTACCTTGGTTACTCTCGTCTGTTATAGGACCATCTCCATCCAATACACAATCCGTGATAAACTTTTTCATGTCGTTATTGTGTGGAAGACAATCCCTTAACACCACTCGCCATTCTTTATTGGTTGGCTCGTGAGCACTACCCAAATTTTTCAAAAATCTTTGGCATTTGGCTAATTCCTTTTTAGGATTAGGGAAATCATTCATTATGGAATTTAGCTCTGCTCTTGTCCAAGGACAATGCATTGCTACCTCCCTTGTGGACACTACACTGTTCGCATCCGCATTCCCATTCGGAACAGTTATTGTCCGGATGGGATGCAAACTGGCCACACTGCTACTTTTGACCTTGTTACCTGGCTGGGAATTGAGTCTATTACTGCTACGTATGTGATTAACAACTTTCTCTATGGGTGCTGTGGATGTTAACACTTCCTGTACTATCACTGATGAAGATGGCAGCACCACTTGTGCTTGTTGCTGCATGGGAAATGGCAGACATAACAACAGGTTCATAATTCGCATCATAAACATTTTCTTTGTGATTACTCAAGAGAGGGTACAAGTTACTTGTTAAATTTTTATGGGTTTTTACAACAACTGTATCTGCACCCCCATCCGCATAGGGCGGTGGTGGTGTGTGTGAACCACTGGCAATACCTTCCGCAATGCTACCTTGCTGCACGTGCATGCTATCTCGTGGCGCGCGCGTACCGCAGTTTAGCGCTGCATGTGCACTCTCCTTTAATGTGCTCACGATACTAGTTTGCATCGCGTGCACACCTTTAAGCCATGCATCCCCCTCACGCTGCCATAATTTTAAACACTCATTATGTTTTACCTTTTTCACTCGAGAGCGCACCATACAGATGCCATCTCGGACATTGTTCAATACCTCCTTCTCACAGCTGCCAATTCTGGGGAAAGGTCTAACACTCTTCATCATCATTTTAAACCATACATCACAGTACTTAATCACATAAGCACCGTACTTAGTATGCATAATATGCCGTGCCGACCCAAGCGGCGCTTCCAACAGCAGCACATCATCTAACATCTCTACCGTTTGCTTGGCTCCCATTCTGGGAGAACCCTAAGCTTTTCAATACAGATTTAGACTGGTGAAAGACAGTCAAGATACTTTCACTTACCTGCGGACGATATTAACAGGATGCGCCCACACACCTATGGAAGAATAACCAGGCTGCTTCCACGCACCTAATCCCTTTTTGACTACCTTTCAACTGCTAGCATGTAGGCATTCCAATAACACCTACCCTTTTCAGTGATTTCGTCCACCCTCTACTCAGTTCACAATCACAATTTAGCCAAAACTGTGTGGTTCAATTACAATGCTCAAATAACCCTAACTGATCACTGAATACTGCAATCACACTGAGAGCCGAAACTACAACAAAGACAACAACTACACCTGCTTATGTGTATAGACTGCGGTATCTACTACCGAGCCACTAGGCGCCTAGCACTTAAGGGTCCTATGATACCCTTAACTAGGGAACATGTTACCCCTACCAACAAATATTCACTGTTACACACCCTTTTCCTGCGCAGACATGTTTTCCCAGACTATGGCAACACTGATCAAGATATTTACAACAATGCTATCTATCAATATCACCGTGCACTCTCAACGGCTTTGTTTAAAACACATGGCAGCAATACAGGAAATACGTATATGCTATTGTGCGACTAGTCGTATACACAATAATGCGACTACTACACAAAATGTATTACCCTTACGCTATTGTGCGACTTCCCCTTTTACACATAAAAATCTATCAATGAAGGAAAACAAATTTTCCTCCTTTGTCCCTGGATTCTAATCAGCGCTCCTTAAGCCACAATAACAGGCAGCGGACTCTCGGCAACAAAGTGGCAGCAGATTTTCGAAGGCACAATGCGTTCTCCTGCTATGGTGCCTCCACCCTTTTGCTGAGAGTCCACTGACCGAGTGTTATCAAGTGACCGTTAGCGTGATTCACACTGCGAGCCCCCAACTATGGATTCCTACCTACCTATACCTTCTAAAATTGTCGCTATTTAGCGTAATGAGTCGCACAAGAAATAAATGCCTTCAGACTTTGGTTCCAAAGCACAAAAAAATATTCAATATAAAAACAGATGGTTACACACTGTGATCTAAATACAATTAGTGAAAATAAATAATACAGACCCAAGGTACAGTTGTTACATACGCATGCGCTCTGGACCCAGATACCGGCATCAATATAGAAACCTCCATCAACAGCAAGGCAAGAAGACTGGCATCCAAGTTTAGAGAGCCCACATATATACTCTTACAGGGATAGGCAATACAATAGAACAGTTTTGCATGATTCCATTGGTTCTTCTTCCTGGTTCTTCTGTTACAGTATAGTTCATAGGTCAATTTGAATGGACACAACCCAGCCTCCAACAGCCCTTTGTGTCCTTTTTCCTGCTGCATACTAAATCTAAGCTGGTTACATTACAGAGTACATTTTTATGTTTAACTCTCTATAGTCCATAGTGTCCATAGTTTGCAGACACATGTTGCGATCTTCTCACCGATGGTACCGGAAATCTGCAAAGACACAGTGGATCAGTACAAAACCAAACACGGTCTGCTTACCATGTACTAAACCTTAGATATCAAATTACATTTATTTCACAACATTAATAATACTGAATAAACCTTGAATATTTACTCTTTAATGCTAGGGAACCTTTTATGTAAGTGTGCAGTGTGTATGTATTGGAGAATTGAGAAAAGATGCTAGTTAGCGTTATGCGACTACATGTTTGTGGAGTACACCATGGTACGTGTTTTGCAGGGTTAATCATTTTATAGGTTTTAATGACTGTCTGTAATTATATGGTGAGGACTTTTAACTTCTTTCTATTGCGTGGGAATCGCACAATGCTAAATAATAGCATCGCAGTATGTACTTATAATGGGCGAGATTCACTAAAATGGTGCTGGGCGGACAGTCGCAAAATGGCATCTCATTGCCATTCGCAAAATGGCGTCGCGCAGATTTAATTTTAAACCGATCCTGTCTCAGCCAATTATCCGGCTTCGACACCTAACTCTAATCTCCCCCCCAGGTGTGCCTAACCCTAACCCCCCCCTTCCCCTAGCCTAACCTTAACCCTCCCAGGGGGGTGCCTAACCCTAACTCCCCCCTGGGAGCACCTAACCTACTCTTCCCCCTGCAGCTGTCCACGCCCACCACCTGGTTTATCTTCGATTGGTATGCTGGGTGTCAGGCTCCCGGCGTAAGTAAAATGACAGGCGTCGGGATTTCGACACCTGTCATTAGACCCCTGCCGGGATTAAGCAGTCGGTTTCCTGACTGCATCCCATTGTTATGGCAGAACATTCCTGGTTAATGGGAAAGAAAATTGATTTTTAACATAACAAATATATATTTGAAGGGTTTCTCCAGATGCATTGATATCGACATTGTCACATAATTCAATTGGAGTTTTATTGCCCTCTGACCATAGTTGTAACACTTTCCAAATCATGTCGACCTAATACTATTGGAGTTACCACGTTATTTTTAAAATTCTTGTCTGCAAAATATATTTTCTTGCAGAGTGCGGTTAACTATGTTTAAATCGAGACAAATGTAAAAAGGTTGGTTTGCTTTGCCAAACTAAACTAAAACCTCTTATAGATGTTGAGTTTCTATGGGAGTCAATTTTTTTGTGGTTAAATTGACTATACCTCTCTTATTTAATGTAGCATAAACAAAAAAAGTGTTTATATATAAACAGGAGTCTATAGACATTTATTCTTTAATATAACAAAAGATAAAATACTTAATGACTTAAAAACTGGTGCTTTCCTCCAAAGAAGAGATGATCATTTATAGTTCAGAATTGTATCTGATGATGCAAAACTATAGAAACTCTGAATATAAACATTGTTTCTGGAATGAAAGTGGATACATGATATTCTAGAATAAAAACAAGCTAAATATAAATTGTAAGAGATGTAAGATAATACAAATATTTTTTTTAAAGAAATATAAAGATGAAAACAATAGATTCACAAATATTAAATAGAAATATAATATAATTTTTTTTTTAAAATCTAGATTAATTTGGGTGTGGTACAATAGCTCGACATTAAATAAGTCGACAGTCAATAGATGGTTAACAGGGAAAAGATTGACAGGGACAATAGGTCGACTGACAAATGCAAAACAGTGCAAAAAGTATACAGGTTTAAAAGGTTGACACACAAATGGTTGACACATAAAAGGTCAACATATTTTATATCAATTAAGTCTAATCCTAACTCTGCCCCTAGTGCCTAACCCAGGGGTCTTCAACCTTGGCCCTCCAGCTGCTGTGGAATTAGATATCCCAGCATGCACTGCCACCTTTTTGATATAACAGCATGCTAAAACTATGGCAGTGCATGCTGGGATGTGTAGGTTGAAGACCCATGGCCTAACCCTAACCCTTCCCCAGGTGCCTAACCCTAACTCTCCCCATAGAACCTAACCCTAACCAGACCCACTGGCAGCCTAACCCTATCCCAAGTGCCTAACCTTAAAAATGTTGAAAAAAACATAAAAAAGTGTCAACCATTTCTGTGTAGATCACTTGCGTCCAGAGGCGTATTAAGAGAAGAGGGGGCCATGTTCATTCCCCCTCTGGGGCCCTCTCTTCCCGGCGGACGGCAGCAGACTGACATGTCTGACCTCTGGCCGCAGCATCAGTAGACTCTGGGCACTAGAGTGTGCCCAGAGTCTACTGTGCATGCACAGGTCACCGGGGAAATGGCGCGGCTGCCATTTTCTCGACAATTTTCTCACTGCACATGCACAAAACGCTGGAAAAATGGCCACGGCGGCCATTGTTTGGCATTTTGTGCAGGGCTGAAACACCTGACGTGGGACCTCGGAGAGGTAAGTATTAAATAATATTGGTTCAGAGTGTGCGGGCCCCCCTGGACTCAGCGGCCCATGTGCACCGCACACCCTGCACCCATTATAGATACTCCCCTGCTTGTGTCGACCTTTTGAACCTGATGACCATTAGCACATAAAGGATTTAAAAAGATACTCCTGTTTGTTAGGGTACTTCCCAAAAATAGAGTATAGAATACAACTTTTATTTATACTTTAAAATGGGGGAATCAGCATTCAAACCAACCATGTGAGCAAAATAAAGTATAGCTGAAATTCAACAGATCTTATCCAAACAAGATGAAAACAAGTTATATAATATCAAGAATAAATAGATTCACCAGTCATGCCAAGCATAGGACTGGGAATGAGAGTCCCTCTGTAAAGGCACGGTGAAATAACAACAGAACTACCTCTACTGCTGGCGCTGGTCTATGGCTGCATCCTGTTGCAAGCAGAGCAGGGTGTAAGAAAAGAGCCTCAGCCAGTGATAGATCAGTTGAAAAGAGAATAAAGTACTTGGTATGTGGCAGTAGTAGACTTCCCAGATGGACACAGTCAATGGTGCAGGGGTCCTCTGTGCGTACCCCTTGAGCAGTGCCAACTCATGTTTCGCTGGGGGCTTTTTCAAAGGAAGCTCCTTTTAATCATGTCGACCTTCAGCACTGTTAACCATTTGTGTGTCAAACTTTTGTACCTGTCGATCTTTTGACCCTTGAGCAGTGCTGACGCATGTTTCGCCAGGGGCTTTTTTTGTCGATCTTTTGACCATGTCAACCTATTGCCTGTCGATTATCTGGCGTCGACCTATTAACTGTCAACCAACTCATTGTCGATTTGCCATCTGAATATTGATTTTTCTGGAGAAAATATATTACTTTATAAAGATTAATTCTTTAAATTAATGATTGAGGTGTGGATAGAAGTTTTTATAAAAAGTTTTTGTTTAATAAATCATGATAAACTATCACTTTGTATTTCAGCCATATTTGTAAATGATATTAATTTAGGGAGGTTTCTTAATAGTTATATTTATAATTGTATTTGATTTTATATGTGTGTTGATAGGGACCCACTTATGCCTAACATATGATCTGCAGGGTAATTAATAACTGCTTGGGGGTTATGTCTTATGGATTGAGCAGCCAGGCACTTGCATGTACAAATTGTGTGTGTATTCTGTTTTGAGATGCTGATCAAAGGCAAGGTTATTCCCTGTTGAGAGTCCACACGTAAGGTGCTAGCCCAAAAGGCTGGGAGACAGCCAGTCCAAGTTATACTGTACCTTAGAGAAGCCCCAGCAACCTGAGAATACACCCCAGGGGGGTCAGGGACATTCCAGGGAAATGCATTGCACGTTTGTTCTATTGTAGCAAGGTGTGAAATGATCTCTCAGCTGTACCAGTTTAGGCAGGATGCCAAAATCCCTAGATCTCCTGTCCCCCCCCATAGTATCAAACCAGAGGGGGAGGCGGCTTTTTCTTCTGTTAAAGGGGACAGGATCCAACCAGTATATTCACTATCCAGTGATCAGATTTTGTTTATTTTCGGGAGGAGGCCGTAGGGTCAGAATGCACCATATCCACAGGAAGAGACCTCAGTTCTGCCATTGTTTAACTCTGCACAGGTGACCTGAACTCACCTTTATTTTTTTTTCTTGAATTTGCTACTAACTTGTGTGACCTTTTTAATAATTTTTATAATCTTTGTAACCTTTTGTAACCATAAGCTTTGAAGTGATTACTTAAAATTTAAACCTAATTTTTGGTTCTGATACTCTGTGATTCTTAGACTCACAGTCTCCAAGGGCCACAGGCTACTGATTTAAAGGTATATTTTCTGGTGAAGCAGAACAGAAGATCCGCAGTGGGAGGGGCATCTCCCAGTCTAACTCTTGGTGATGGCAGGACTTATATTATTGGTAATAAGGTAACCGCAAACATCAACCGTCATGACCATCCATCTTAGCTAGCGATCTGAGTTCAGAGTTTGTGACAATATGTATTAAATTTAATATGTATTGTATTTATTTTGTGAAGTATGGATTAAAATGTGGAGATTATAAAGTCTGGTATCGGAAATAGTTTGACAACCCAGAGTTGAGTAACCACATCTTCCAAATTTCCCTATTTTTTAAACCCAGATTAGTCAAATTAGCAGTGTTAGGATCTGTGTTTGTTGTGGACACGGGGTGGAAACAGGAGCTGACACCAGAACAGATTTAAACTGAAAGTTGGGTTGTTTAATGTAAATACTAGTAGATCCTGGAATACTGTTATAATAGCTGAAAGGGAAATCGGGTGATGCTGAGATGATGGCTAAACAGGGTAATCCGGAAATGCTGTGATAATGGCTGAAGGGAAATACAAAATTGCTGGGAGTTGACTGCGCAAGGTAATCCAGGAATGCTGTAATAGTTGCTGAAAACTCAGGTGCAGGCTGGAGTAGGTAATTGGGAACAACAGGTTCAGGAAGGAATAGGTAGGTTTGGGACCTTTAGGTTCAGGGAGGAGTGGGTAGGTAGAAGGAGTAGGACTTGATCCACAGCAGGAAGCAAGGCAGGGTAGCATGGTGCAGGTTTGCAGGGAGCCAGGGACCAACCACGAGTTAGGGCAAGCACTGGAGCACAAGACTAAGCTCAGAAGCGCAGGAACTCTCTCATAGCTGATATTGAAAAACACATGGTTGCACTGGTAACTACAGGGAGCTCCAAACCCCTTAAGTATCCAGTAGCAGAGCGTGAGTGGCTGGAGAGATCACCAGATGCATCAGGATAGGCCCACTATGTCACATGACCGGTGTCAAGATGGCCGCTCCCTTGTACCTGTGATGTTGAGACACTGCTAGACTTACCCTTGCCAGGCTGGTCCATGCTGGCAGACCCCTGCACACACACAATGCCAGTCTCCATGCACCAGCTCCCTCACTGGAAGGACCGTGCCACAGCGCCCCCCACAGGCAAGGACCGCAACCCCTATGCCGCGAAACCCTGGTCGTGACAAGCAGTGTCTTGAAAAAGTCTATGATATATGGATGAAGTGCATTGTGGTGCTGCTAATTGTGATGTGGACACTAACTTACTTTCTATCGAACTGCTAGACAAGTCAGACAGAGCCACATGTACTTTAGCTTAATGGATCCATTGGAGTGATTATTATTTTCTTTGACCAGACTGGATCATGGGGCATATGAGACATGTCAATGAGTGGGACATCATTGACAGCTATTGATTTGTGACTTTAACACAGCTAGAAGGCAAATTGACATGGAGTATACCACATTATTAAGGTTTTGAAACACAAAGGAATTAGTATAAAGTCACAGATTGAGCATAACAATGCATGGAATGGCTCATTTGTTACTGTCCTGAGTCTTATGCCTTTTTAGCCAGGTTAGCATCTAACTCACACACGGCAGCTGCATGCAATGCCAGTATACTTATGCATTGTACTTTTCTAGCATTAATGAGGTGAATAAGATGCATTTTGTGTACAATGGTGTGTCGAGATGCATGGAACAGCTTAGTCATAAAGTCTGTGGTGCACCAAACGGGGCTTGACACAGATTGAGTATAGGTGTATGTGGACATATCTGTATTAACCCTTCGCTGTAGAGGACAAGTGGTGTTCACCATCTGTATTTACCTTAAAATTGCAGATGCAGCAAAGTGCCCCCACTACCTTACCTTCTCCCTACTGGCACTAATTAGAGATGGGGAGTCCCGAGGCTTAAGAGGTCGGTCTCCCACCAGTAATGTCACCCATAATGTTTTTAATATTGGCATAGATGAGGGAGGGAATTGAAGTCCCTCTATCTACCCAGTTCTGGCAACTAGAGAGATGGGGGCACCCTTGTTTGAAAGAAATGAGTGAGTCCCCTCTTTCAAACTGTGTGCCACCATAGAGATTATTACCTGGTGATCAGTGTGATCATCAGGCAAAACCCCCTGCGCTACAGAAAAACAATGGAGTCCAGGGGTGGGGGAGAATCTCCCCCCCAACCTGACATCCATGAAATCAGGGGTACCTATTTTTTAAAGAGGGGTGTTCCCTCTTTATAATGATGGATCCTTTAAGTACTTGTTTGGTCATCACCTATGATTATTGGACAATGCTACACTGCGCTGTGGAAAATATCTGTTTTTCTTATATGTGGGGGAGGGCACTATGACACTGGCAAGCCTGTGGTACACAAATTTGAAATAAAGGACTCCATTCTTTCAAATTATGTGGTCCACTAGTAGATATTTTCTGGTGGTCACCTGTAATCACCAGACAAATTACCTGTTTCTACGGTACATAGCTGTTTTTTATACATGGCTAAGAGGGCACTTTACACCTATAAATGTGGGGTCACTCACATATAAAAGAGTCATGTCCCCTTTTTCAAATTATGTTGCCCCTATGTAAACATATACAGTGCATCCGGAAAGTATTCACAGCGTATCACTTTTTTTCACATTTTGTTATGTTACAGCCTTATTCCAAAATTGAATAAATTAATTTTTCTCCTCAAAATTCTACACACAATACCCCATAATGACAACATGTAAAAAGTTTTTTTGAGATTTTTGCAAATTTTATTAAAAAAAAACCTAAGAAATCACATGTACATAAGTATTCACAGCCTTTGCTCAATACTCCTAACATTGGGGGGAGGGAACGGCTGACGGAGATTTCTCTGCCTCTTTTAAGCAACTGCGATCACCGACTTGAGTGAACGCTAAGTAACCTTTAGTAACCTTAAGTAACCTTTAGCTATTCCCTCCATTGCAGTCAATGGTGGGAAACGCTAATTGGCTGAGAGAGGAGGAACCAGTGAACACTCAGCCCATGCATTTCTATGGGAAATGCAGCGGCTGAGCCCTCATTCACAAGGTGCTGTCCTTAGAGGGCTTTACCTGTCTGTGGGCTGTTTTTTATTTTTTCGGAAGACATGGATGCCTGCATGGACTAAGTGGACGTGAATGGCTACAGGGATTACAGGTGAGTATGCATGAGTGTGACTGTGAATGTTAGTGTGCATGTATGTTTTAATAAAATTATACTGTCATAGTGTTTGTGTCCTGTATTTATTTTAATATTTATTTTGGGGTAAACTAGAGGTACCAGTGGGCCCTTAATGCCTTGCATGCTCGTACTTGTGGTTCTCCAGGTACCAGCATGCGGTGTAGGCTTGCTGTGACTTCTAGTTCTCCTGTTATTATTCATTCTATTTTTTTACAAAATCAACCCAGCACCCACCATCCAGGGGGAGCAGGGATAGCCCCAGGTTATCAGCCCAGGCCTGGGGTGTGCTGTAGATGGGAAATCCCTTTATTGGGAGGTCCACACCTCCCCAGGAATCCCAACCTGGGCTGACTAGTGGTCAGGCGTGAATGCTTTGGCTGGGGGACTCAGTGAAAGGGTACTCTGGCTGTGGCATTAAACCCCCACTAGAAAGAGACTGGTGCTGGTTATGGAAAATACAAGGGACCCCTACTCATTTTGTCCCCTGTATTTCCAAAACCAGGCCTGGTTCATTGAGCCCAGTGCTGGTGGTTGAAAATACAGGGGAACCCTACGTTTTTTTTGCCCGGGATTTTCACAACCAGGACTGGCTCAGAAAAGCCCGGTGCCAGCTGGGCTTTTAGGGGGGAACCCCCACGTAATTTTTCTTTTTTTGCATTTTACTATTTTTTACACACAGAAGCCTTCACGGATCTCACTGATCTGTAAAGGCTTCTGTATAACTCGGACCTTGTAATGAAAGTCAAATTACAAGGTCCGAGATTTCATATGAGTAAACTCACACAGTCTCGCACAATGTAATAGCCTTGAAGTCACAAGTTTGCAGGCTATTACATTTGCTGACTTGTGGGACAAACTCACACCTTTAAATGTGTGAGAAGGTCCGAGTTTGTCTCACACAGAAAACTTGGACCCTATTACATCTCGCCCATAATCTCCATGTTTTTGCCCCAAGCAAGCACAGAAGTCAGTAAATACACACATAACCACTCCCTCAAGACAGATCTGTGTGCAGCCACACAGTAACGACCTGATTGCCATCCACAAATGTGAATTTCACGGTTGAAGAGAAATGGTTACATATGGAGCAAACCAGCCGCTTTCATATCCTCTGTCAAGTTTGTGTGCATGGTGACATAATCTACAATTGATTTCTTTGGAAAAGGCACAGTATACAGATTATCATGGAATGGATCTGATTTTGGACTTGCATCTTAATTAGAATCAGGACCATAGTTTCTTTACACACAGTGGTTCCCATTGCACTGTGCCCTCTATGCTAGACCTGGCAGAGGTAGGGTTTTCATGTGCTATTTGCAGGATCTGGCAACAGAAGAATGCTTGTGTGTTCTATGTAGGACCTGAAATGGTGTCTGTCACTTGGGTAAGGACACTGAATTTAAACCTCTATACGCTCCTGCCTATACCTTCTAAAAACCTGCCTATACCTTCTAAAATTTACGCTATTTGCATATGCAGTCATACAGTAAATAAATGCCTTCAGACTTTGAGAAAAAGTGTTCCAATGCACAAAGGTTATTATTCAAGCAAAGTACAGATAGCTACATGCTGTGATATAAATACAATTTAGTGCAAAGAAATTATACAGACCCAAGGTACAGTTATGCTCGCTCTCTGGGACTAGATTCTGGCATCAACAAGAAACCTCCATCAACAGCATCAGCATGAAGACTGAAGACTGGGGTCAGAACACACATATATACAGTCAGGTCCATAAATATTGGGACATTGACAGAATTTTCATATTTTGGCCTCTATTCACCACCACAATGGCTTTGAAATGAGACAAACAAGATGTGCTTTAACTGCAGACTTTCATATTTAATTTGAGGGTAATTACATCCAAATCTGGTGAACGGTGTAAGAATTACAACGGTTTCTATATGTGCCTCCCACTTTTCAAGGGGCCAAAAGTAATGGGACTATCAACTCAAAAGCTATTTCATGGACAGGTGTGGGCTTTTCCCTTGTTATTTCATTATCAATTAAGCAGGTAAAAGGTCTGGAGTTGATTCTAGGTGTGACATTTGCATTTGGAATCAGTTGCTGTCGACTCTCAATATGAGTTCCAAAGAGCTGTCACTATCAGTGAAGCAAGCCATCATTAGGCTGAAAAGTCAAAACAAACCCATCAGAGAGATAGCAAAAACATTAGGTGTGGCCAAATCAACTGTTTGGAACATTCTTAAAAAGAAAGAACGTACCGGAGATCTCAGCAACACCTAAAGACCTGGAAGACCACGGAAAACAACTGTGGTGGGTGACAGAAGAATTATTTCCCTGGTGAAGAAAAACCCCTTCACAACAGTTGGCCAAATCAAGAACACTCTCCAGGAGGTAGGTGTATATGTGTCAAAGTCAACAATCAAGAGAAGACTTCACAAGAGCGAATATAGAGGGTTCATCACAAGATGTAAACCATTGGTGAGCCTCAAAAACAGGAAGACCAGATTAGAGTTTGCCAAACAACATCTAAAAAAGCCATTACAGTTCTGGAACAACATCCTATGGACAGATGAGACAAAGATCAACTTGTACCAGAGTGATGGGAAGAGAAGAGTATGGAGAAGGAAAGGAACTGCTCATGATCCAAAACATACCACCTCATCAGTGAAGCATGGTGGTGGTAGTGTCATGGCGTGGGCATGTATGGCTGCCAATGGAACTGGTTCCCTTCTATTTATTGATGATGTGACTGCTGACAAAAGCAGCAGAATGAATTCTGAAGTGTTTAGGGCAATATTATATGCTCATATTCATTCAAATACTTCAGAACTCATTGGACTAGCGCTTCACATTGCAGATGGACAATGACCCGAAGCATACTGAAAAAGCAACCAAAGAGTTTTTTAAGGCTAAAAAGTGGAATGTTATGCAATGGCCAAGTCAATCCCCTGATCTGAATCCGATTGAGCATGCATTTCACTTGATGAAGACAAAACTGAAGGGAAAATGCCCCAAGAACAAGCAGGAACTGAAGACATTTGCAGTAGAGGCCTGGTAGATCATCACCAGGGATGAAACCCAGCGTCTGGTGATGTCTATGCATTCCAGACTTCAGGCTGTAATTGCCTGCAAAGGATTTGCAACAAAGTATTAAAAAGTGAAAGTTAGATTTAGGATTGTTTAGTTTGTCCCATTACTTTTGGCCCCTTAAAAAGTGGGAGGCACATATAGAAACCGTTGTAATTCCTACACCGTTCACCTGATTTGGATGTAATTACCCTCAAATTAAATCTGAAAGTCTGCAGTCAAAGCACATCTTGTTTGTTTCATTTCAAAGCCATTGTGGTGGTGAATAGAAGCCAAAATATGAAAATTCTGTCAATGTCCCAATATTTATGGACCTGACTGTATACCCTTACAGAAATAGACTATACAATAGAGAGGTTTGTTGCGATCCCATTGGTTCTCCATCACGGTGCTTCTGTTACAGGGCATTTAACAGGTCGATTCAAATGGACACAGACCAGCCTCCAACAGCCTTTTGTCTCTGTTTTCCCGCCTCATGCAAACCTTAGCTGTTAATTTTACAAAGTACATTTTGGTGTTTTAACTCTCTACGGTCCATAAGTTGAGAATGCGTGTTGTGATCTTCACACCGATGATAACTGGAAGCTGTTGAGAAAATGCAGATCAGTACAACACCAAACACTGTTTACTTATCTTATCATGTATCATGTACTTATCACCTTAGATACCAAATAGCCTTTATTTCACAGCATTAGTAATAAATAGATAAAACTTGAATCTTCTACTTTGAAGCTATGGAACCTTTTACGTGAGTGTGCAGTGCGTAAGTATTATGGGTTTAAGAAAAGATGCTAGTTAACTTGTGGCAGATGCGTATGCATGAAGCTAGTAAACAGCGTTCACGTGCAGGATTTCATGCATTTGCTAATGTGCGTTATGTTAACGGTGCAACTGTGTGTAATGTGCGGTGTATATGCATGTGAGTCTATTTATGATGGATTTAATATACACATATATATATATATCATCCCTTACTAACATTTTTAAACTGCAATGCAATGTGTTATGGGCAGTGAGCTTCACTCTCAAACAGGGTGGAGACCCCCCGCCGATTGCTGGTGCCGTCCTGTCTGACAGTGAGTTTAAAAGCTTTCTTCTGCCTAATTAGGATACCTGTGTCAGTTCTTTTCAAGCAGATTTCTTACATTGTTCATTCAGTCAAATTCAAGTGCCTGGGCCATATTACAATTACCACAGCTACACCTGTCCACATGTGGGGTCTCTACCTTTACATGCAAAAACACCCACAGTTCCTAGTGTATTGTCTTTTCTAATTACTTTTCTCAGGAAGATGTTTTTTCTAGTTGTTTTGGTATTTTTCTATGCAAGGTTGTCCCCAGAATGGGCTTGTCATGGCTTCTAAAAGGATTACCAAAAACATTGCCATCTGTACTTAGCTTGTGAGTTGTAACTTAAAATGGCGCTGGACGGCCATTTGCAAAATGGCGTCGTACAGATTCTTATTTTTAAGATGGAGTCTGGTTTCCATTCGCAAGATGACGTCGCACCAAGCTAAGTTTACACTGATTCTGTCTCAGCCACTAAACCAGCTTCGACATGGGTTTTGTAGTTTTGAATCAGGACCCTTGGAGTTAGCTGTGTATGTAGGAGAGTAGTGGAAGCTTGAGGCCTTGATTGAGCTCCACTTATCTAGACCACTACTAGATGGATATGTATGGGTGCTTGTGAAATGGACAGATATAATGAAGTTTTTTAGGGGAATACTGGATAGAGTACCAGAAGCATGACATGTGTAGTCTCTTGAGAACTGTAGTAAGCAGAGACAGGCAGTAGATGTGACTACAGCAAAGTGCCTGTAGTATTGGTGTCAGTCTGCAGGCGATAATGATACCGTAGTGCTGCACAGAGAGTAGAAACAATGCATCAGCATGTAGTGGGACACGTGCTGGAATGGATGTGAAGTGCATAACAGGCAAGATGTACTTTGTGAATGCAAAACACTGGAGGCTGAGATAGATGCAGATTAGAGATGTGCACTGACCCCCGTGTTTTGGTTTTGGTATTGGATCTGGATGGGTTTTGCCAAAACCTCACCTCCATGTTTTGTTTTTCAGTTTTGGATCTGGATTTTTTTCTTAAAAAATAAAAAAAACAGCTAAAATCACATAAAATGGGCCTTTTTTTCCTACAGTATTATTGACCTCAATAACATTTATTTCCACTCGTTTCGTCAATTTTGACCACCTCACAGCTCACTATATTGTTTTCATTCAGTTTAGGCCCAAAATTTGCACCAAGCTAGCTGGCTGACTAAGCAAAGCGGCAACGGTGAGCGGCACAGACACATGGCAGTTCAACTTCAAACATGGCACATCAGGAAACACTTTTATTATTCAAGAAAGACCTGAGGGAGTTGAGGTATGTATGTAGTTATGTATGTAGTTAAGGCAGGGACAGGAAGGGTTGATTGGTAGTAAATGTAATTTCAGTTTTTGATTCCGAAGAAAATTTAGGGGAAGGGAGGAGGCATTTACAAAAAATAAATTCTACATTCACATCAGTCCTTGCCACAGAATAATCCTTGAGCATGGCTGCTACTGCTGCGAGTGGATTTTCTCATCCCAGAAGGGGACCAGGATGAGTGCTTTCCAAAAACAAATAAAAAATTTACTTAAATAATCCTTTGCAAAACTTCTGCAAGTTAGTTAGTGGCCTCAAGCTTAAGATCTATGATTTAAGGCAGGGGTAGACAACCATGAGAGCTACCAACAGTGCATGTTTTCCAGGTCTCCTCACAGAATAATAACTGTAATAATTAACTCCACCTGTGGATCTTTCCATCTTTTAATGACCATCCCCATCTGTTGCTAGGCCTTAAGAAACAGAAAGAGGAGCTAGATGTCCCCGATGACATTTCTTTCATCTATAATAGATGATGTAAAAATAAATAAATAAATAAATAAATAAAATAAAGATGTGGAGAGAGAAGAGCTTCAGATGTTGGAACAGGGGCTCCCACCTATTTGGCTTCCCTCCAGAGAGCAGAGCTCTATTCCTCAGGAAGTGTCTATGCTTGAGCTGATAGGTAGTCTCTGTCTGTTGCTAAACACCCTTCAGGAGAGGGCAACCCAGAATAACAACAACTATAATAATGTGTCCACTGATAATAACCAACCTGATCCCTTAACAGCAACATACCCCATATGGCCAACTCATAACATGACACCCAGTTTGCAGCCTCCTCTTCCTTATGACACTAATCCAGTCGCCATGGTTGATCAATCAGCCTTTTGTGGTCCACCCAATTTTTGGCCTTCTACATTCTAACATCATAATAACACACTAGACTTATAATCTTTGCTTTTGTTTATGTTTTTGAATAGAACAATTTTAGAATTTAGGATGTCCACTCTATATATGTTTGTCAATATAGGCTTTAGGTGTTTTTAGAGCATATAACTTTATAAGCTGTTAGGATAACATTTTTTTGGGGGCAGCAGCTCCAGCACAGCACCCATGCACACCTACGCCGATGACAGTAACAGGTGTTGCTAACACGCACACAAAAAAATATTTGTTTACTCTTTTGGGCAGCAGCCCTTGACAGACAGCAGCACAGCACCCCTGCACTGATGACAGGTGTGGCTAACACTATTTATTTATTTTTTTTCACACTGGGGGGTGAGTGAAGAGCACCCCTGAAGGACAGAGCACCCCCTGGACAACACAGCATAACAGCCAGCCCCTATATGGACAACAGTAGCCAGCCAGCCCCTATATGGACAACAGTAGCCAGCCAACCCCTATATGGACAACAGTAGCCAGCCAGCCCTTATAAGGACAACAGTAGCCAGCCAGCTCCCTCCCTGTACATGCTCCACAGCCGGAATCCAAAACCCGCGAGAATCCGACAGCGGGATGATGAAGTTTTGCCTCATTTTCAGTCAGGCGGGAAAACCTGAGTCGACTCAGATCTGCCTCTGATCCCCGTAGTTTGGGTGGGTTCAGTTTTCAGGGAACTGAACCCGCTCATCTCTAATGCAGAGGCACTTTGTAAGAGCAGATCACTGAAGGCTGAGTCAAATGCAACAACTTGGATAGAGCTGGAAGCAACTGCAGCCAAGGGCTAGGAGACTGTTCTCAGCAAGAAGTGTGTTGTTCTGACAAAGAGCTGCAGGGCTGTAACTAGGGGTTTCCAAGCTTCTGGCTAGCATGGTGCTTCTGGCTAGCAGGGTACCTGTAATGGCCCTGCAACCAGGATCACTGCAGTGTTACCACCAAAGCATATTTTAGACACTCCAGACAGGCACCCTGCAGTCTGTGCAGCTGACCAGAGCATCTTCAGGATGCTCCAAGTCAGCACTGCATTTACCATTGTTGCTGGCCCCTCCCCCTCCATGCAACATAATGACATCATGCACCCAACGTTGGGCATTAATGGATCGGGCCGGCACAGGGTGCATTTAAGCCATGTGACAGCTCTGATGACCTGGTTATAGGAAATGATTTAAATATGGCACTCCCAGTGCCTATTGGCTAAGCAGGTCATCTGAGCAGCTGCTGGAATCTGGTTTGCAGATGTAGTCATCAGCCAGCGCAAGTTTCAGGGATGTCAGAAGTGACCAGGGAGGGCACAGATGACAGTAATGTAAAACCGCCAGACATGGTAATTGGGACCCTGTTGTGTGGCACATAGGAAGGGTGTCCATGAACTCTATACTAGACTTGGCAGGGAAGGTTGTCTGTGTGCTTTATGGAGGATCTTGCAGGGAAAGTGTATCTGTGCACTCTATGCAGAATCTGTCATGGATAGGGTGTCTGTATGCGCTATGCATTATCTGGAAGGGGAAGGGTGTCTGTGTGCACTATACATTATCTGGAAGGATAAGGGTGTAAGTACCTTCTCTGCAGGATATGGCAGGGGAAAATGTCAATGAGCTCTATGCAGGATCTGGAAGGGGAGGGTATCTCAGTGCTCAATGCAATGAGCCTTTAATGCAAGGTGCAGCATGGAAGCGGTGTCTGTGTGCACCTTAAATGTGCATTGCTGTGGCCACACTGTTGATGGGGTAGAAGGCAGACTCAGAGTAGTCACTGTCCTAGGTGGAGCGCCTCTGGGTACACTTAGAGCCTCTGCACTTAAGCAGCTGGCAGCTGCCAGGTGCATTCATGCTATGTGCAAATACACGCAGCTGGCTGACCCCAAAGGATTAAAATTGTACAAACCCATTCCACCCAGAGCACATGCCTCATTTACTCCCTGCTTATTACATCACTGTTATTTACAATATGATTTGATTGATTCAGTTATACTTCATATGATGCAAACTGGTATATACACTAGTGCCAATACACTGAAATCAAGCATCTACAATGATACAATGATTGCATTATTTTATGTGCTATTAATTACTCCACCTGAGAGTTACTATTTTCGACTTCATATTTTTTTTCAAACCGTAGTATCAGATTTTGCTGCATATTTTAGCTAACATATTTTATTATATATATATATATATATATATATATATATATATACATTTAGCCATATAGAAATTACTACTACTTCTATAGCAGATGGATAGTTTCTCCTTTAATTATTCAAAAGTTATCTGTATTTGTAAGGAGGTGTCTTACTATTTGATTGGTTGAAATAAGAACAAAATAAGCACATGACCAATAGAGACAAATTATTTTGCTCCTCTCGTTAAAATCCAATCATCATTTTTGAAAATGTTAATACACCATTCAATGCATATGTAGTTTTAAAATATCACCATTTTTATAGTATACCTTTCAGACAAAGGTATTTTTAGCTGTTTGACTTTGGAAAGTGTGTTTGTTATCATTATTCTCTCCAAGGTACCTGCAGAAATAAAATAAGTGAAAATAAGCACAGTCATTAGCAATCAATTACAATGAATAATTATGCTAGATGAACCAGGAATTAATGTATAATTAGAGGATAGAAATAAATGTCTAATGAATATGTTTCCAAAAATTCTTTGATGTAAAAATAATTAGTTTGGTCCAGCTTCTACATCAAGAACAATTTTAAAATTATGCAGACACTTGAAATATTCAGTATTTGGAGTAGACCTTTAATGGTCATTAGCCAGGAAAGCACATGAAGTGTGATAATCAATCTACACTAAAATTATGTTATGTTTTTGGGCCCTTTTTATTTATGAATGTCATAAAATGATATATGAATATATTTATAAATTTGTGCCACAGATGTTTCATATACTCCAGTATTTTAATTAATATAACATTAATCTGACAAAAAAAACATTTAACAATTTGTTGTTTAGTAAATTGTTTTTTTTTTCCTAAAAATAAAAACTAAAAAACAAATCGACTTAAAAAAACCAAACAAACAAAAATATGTTTTGTTGTGTGTTATAAAGAATGCTGTTAAGAATTCATAATCTTATTTTGCTCTCTGTTGGTACTTGGTACCTTCAAATGTGCATTGATATATAATAAATAATAATAATAATAATAATAATAATAATAATAATAATAATCATAATAATCATTACAGGTGCTGTGAATAAAAAAAGACAGGGTCATGAATCATTTTCGGAAGGTCCAGACTTCAAAGCTTTAAGTAAATTGGAAGGGTGTTAGGCTGAGATCCTAACACTATGTAACTGTCTCTGGGATGAGTTAGGATGTGAGTTCAAAAGAGATTGTGAAGTGTTGTTATTCCCTGTTGTTGCTGATAGCTAATTCTATGTGCAGAAAAAAAACCTTTTACTGGAAAGGGAACTGTTCAAAGTAATAAAATGGAGATAAGGTGATCAGAAATGTACTGTTAGGAACATATGATACTTAAGAAAAAGATTACAGCCTTCAATATCTAGATGCAGTAGCTCCTTCGAGAAATTAATGATAGATTCCTTGCTCATAAAAAAGATGCTGATAAATTGATGATGGCAACAACCTCCCTGTATGTTAAAATTCAATATAGCATCAGGTGTTCATACTTCTACAATAAAAAGAAGAATGCAGACCTTTCATTGCTCTCCAGTGTTCACAAACAAACATTAAACAACACAGAAAAATGCGCTGAGCTCTCCTATTTTTATTTTAAGGCAAAATGAAATAATCTCTATCTTATTGTCAGGCTCTTCACATTTCATTGTAGACTAAGGGGTATATTTACTAAAGTAACCAATCAGATTCTAGTCATTATCTTCTAGAAGGTGCTGGATGAATGTTAAATAGAATCTGATTGGTTGCTATAGGCAACATCTCCACTTTTAAAACCCGCACTTTATTAAATATATCCATAAATGTCTATTTTATTTTTGTTTTATAGTGGAATATTTATGTACGAATTATTTTGTAAACTTTTTTTCATTTACTTTTGGATGACTACAGATCCTGAGTTTATAATCTAGCAAACTTGCACCCACTGCGTCATCATAGATCCAGAAGGTTCATAAATCCTAACTTTACCCAGCATATCAGCATCCTGTTTTGCTGTGATATTGTTTATACGACACTACTCTATAAAGGTTCTATGAAAAACAATGTTTGATTGTTTTTTTTTTTTATTGTATTTATATTTAATATATAAGTATCTAATATGTCTAATATTTAAAACAAATACTTAGATATTTATGTACAACAAATGTCAAGAGTAAAAATCAAATTGGTAGATACTATGAGAAATTAAGGAATTTACTTTAATTTATAGTAAAAGGTATATATATTAAATTTACTAAAACATACTAAAAATACTCATAAATATAAGCAACACACTGTTCATCCACTTAATCAATAAATTTCAGAGCTTAATAGCCCAGCTAAATCCAGAACTCCTCCACACTTCTGAGAATACTGCACAGTAATTCCAGTTGTTACATTTCTACATATTAGTTGTCAATAGTACATATAAAAAGCTCCATAGATCTATAGAGTAACCAGATTGTGATATTGTGAGTAGATTAGTTTAATTTTCAGTGATTGGAATGAACATCACTTTTATGAATGTAAAGTCTAGTGTTAAGCGCAGCGTTAACTCACTCTGCAGCTGTTTAGTTGTAAGGCACAAGGGGGGGAGCGGGTACTAATTACCCTGTCCTAGGCTTGTTGGAGGGGCCCGGTGGGGGCCCAAGTCCAACGCTGCCCCCCCCACCCTCTTACCAATCAGCAGCCCAGCACATGCTGCTGTGACCCTTAATTTTTACTGTATTTAGGGAGGTTTACCACCTCCCTAAATAAGGTATATACCCCAAGCCAGTCCTGTGCCTTATATTTTATTACATATTTTTTTTTTCTTCATTTAAGAAAAAGGAGACTGATTTATCCTTTATGGCATTACATTATATCTGACTACCAATAAGTCCACCATTGGTAAGTATATCAACAAATTCTGCATTTGCTGGTTAGCAAAATTATTCAAATGTTTCTTTGACCTGATGTTGTTAGTCATTGAGGAATCAGTGAGAGAACTGGCAGTTATTAAAGAAAAGAATGCTAACTTCGGAACAGTGCAAATAACCTAACAATAGCCAAAATTGGTTTGACAAACTAGGTAGTCTTATCGGTACATATAAAAGTTCAAAAAGAAAAATTGCAGAAAGCAAGCAAAGACTGCCAGGTGCAAAGAGTCTACAGGTGGCTCTCCAGCTCTGAAGCAGATAGACCGTAACCCTAACACAATTGTCAGTGTCATTATTATGGCTGAGTGCCGCACCTTCTGGTAAATATATACCAGTTTAAAAAAATAATGATGATGTTACTCACCTACTTGGGGTTGGGGTGGAGGGATGCACGATCAGTGAGCTCAATGTGCCTCCATGGGAGCACCTCCGGAGGAATCACTTGGCATAGTTCCTCTTCATTTGAGGTGAAATTAACATGGTGTGGCATTTATCTCTTCAGCCAATAGCTCTTTAAGCAACCTCTTTACATGAAATCTTTTTCTGCAGTACTTCTGGGTATGCCTCACAGGGAATCGGTATGATATACACCTAGACGGGTTGCATGCGGTAAGAAGACCGACAGCAGCATCATGATCTTCAAAATCCTGACAGAGGCTGGTAAGTACCCTAACCCTCCCCGTTCTCCCCCTAACCCTCCTTCAGTGGTGCCTAACCCTAAACTTCCCCTCCAGTGGTGCCTAACCCTAACCTCCCCCCCGGTGGTGCCTAACCCTAAACCCCCTTCCCGAACCCTAAACCTAACCCTCCAGGGGTGGTGCCTAACCCTAACCCCCTCTCTCAGAGGCCTAACCTTAACCCTCTCCTAACCCACCCCAGGGGTCCCTAATCCTAATCCCCCCCATTCCTGGGCTAACACTACTACACTTACCTTTGGGATGATGGTGTTCAGGATGCCAACATCAGTATCTTGATCCCTTCAGGATTGTGGCGTCGGTTTCCTGACGGGCGTCGGGATTTCGGTGTCGTATACCGACGTCCGGCATCGCATCCGCTGCAATCTTAACTGCATCCCCCTCACAATACCTACAGCATTCACCAAGTCACAAACTGTCTGCCACATTGCTCTCTTACGTGGCAAGGAGGTGCGTTGAGCCTGACTCCCTAGCAGTCTATGAAATATATGTACAGTTGCGTCTACTACAGCAGTGTGCTGTTCTCATCATATGTAAAATGCACAATGTGAGTAGTCTTAGTTTTGTATGGGGCACACGCTTCTTTCTCAATATCACCCACACTCTCTCCACACTCCTTCAGTAACTCAATGAGGACACTTACAACCTCCTCCTCCTCACTACTAATCAGACCCTCTATCCTCCATGCTGATTCCATCCTTCTTCACACAAAATAAAAACACAACACAGTGATAATAAACACAGAACAATCAGATACTAGTACAAACCACATGCACATCTCTCACACACAAATAATAAAAGACAGGCAAACAGACAGATAATATACAAGGACCAAAAGTTTATTAAATAAATATAATGAACAAGACAAACAAATGCACAAAGACGATTCAATCTTTGGCAGCTTGTGGATGGTAAGACGCACAGAAAACCTACTATACTCCCAGTGTTTTTTTTCTCTGTAAAATGGATGTCAAATTCTGCTGAAATCTGCATCCCATAACATAAAATTAATTTTTGGGGTAAATTTACTATGCAGCACTTTTCAAAACCGCCATATATCTTCAGTTCTTTCAGACACATATTTTACATGTGCTATCTTACTCCATTCTCTAATCTGAATCAGGCCCTATATATCTCTTGCTCTCAAGACAATATCTAATAAAAATACAGTATTGTGCTTTGTAGTCTAACTTGTGCCTTCTTTCTTCTGGAATATGTACATAAGCTTTGTAACCAAATAGTCATAAGTGACTTATATCAGGTATCTTACTTGTCCATTCTTCAATCAGTGTTTTCCTTTTCACTCCAACAGTGGGTGCATTGTTCTTTAGATACACCACTGTGAACTGCTGCAGCCCAAAACTTATTTTCAAGGCCAGCATCATTCAGCATTGCATGGATTCTTTCCACTATAGTACGATTTGCACTCTGACTTACACAGTTTTTCCTCTGATGTACAGCATATGCCATTGTTAGCTAATGCTTGATCCCATATTTTCTCATGAAGTCTGAAAAACTTTAATTTTGATACTCTCCTTAATTGTTGGATCTTAAAGTCTTTAGTTTGTAACCCATTTGAGTTTCTACTAAATTCTTGTAGTCTGCAATTTTGTGTATATTTCTTCACTTTTTGACTGCAGGGGTACACATGGGTCATCCTTGTAAAATCATCTATTAGTGTCATGAAATAACTGAATCCACTAAATGGTTCATGTTCCATAGATCTGTGTGGACCAATTATATTGGTGCCTCAGCTTCAGTTGCTGACTTTGGAGAGGGGCATCAGGATTTATTACTCTTGATGCAACTGTCGCACTTCGAACAGTCAGAACTGCTTATACTGTAGCAGTGGTTCCAAACTATTTTAAATCATGGTCCCCCAGGAGTATCAGCATTGTTTTCATGATACCCCTAAGCCAAAAGTTTGTTATTGAGAAATTCACAAAAAATTTAGTAAAGTGAAGTAACTTGTGCTGACCTGTCATCCTTAGGCTCAGTTATGTGGTAGTGGACAGATTTGCACTTATGTTTGTCCACTTATTTACATTTCATTGATCATAAATAATTTGATTTGGTGCAGAACCACCAATTTGAAGCACAACTGCAAGTGTCCCATGGCACCCCAGGGTGCCACGGCGCACAGTTTGAGAACCACTGGCTTATAGTGATTCTTGTCACCATCCTTTCTTGAACTTTTCATATGTTCTCATACCCTAAATGCCTATGCCACAGTTCCATAGTTTGACTAGAGTCATTAGCAGCCATGGCGTAACAGTGTTCAGTATCTAATATGTAGAGCTGCTGGCATCTGGTAGAAGTAGCTATTATTGTCCCTTTCTTACTGCACACAGTACACTTACCTAGTTTTTATTCTCAAGTATACTGATGGTGATTTAGTTAGTTCCAAGGTCTCTTACAAATAAAACCTGCCCATACATGGTGCAATATGCACCTTGTTGATCCGATGGCCAACATATCGGGCGGTCCCCACACATGGAGCGATCGGGTGGCCGACCGCCTGATATGCCGGCACCCAACCCGCAGAGCACTGCATGGGATCGTACATTGCATCCCCAGATCAAGATCAACAAGCAGTAAGATCTGGAGGTGCAATGTATGACCCCACGAGAACACGCACTGTCTGATATCATGCGCACACACGGTATGATATAGCAGCGATATCGTACCAATCCATCGGATCGGCTGCTATATCGCACTGTGTATGGTCACCTTAAAATTTCTTCAATATCTGTGACTATGGTTTTGCCTTTTGATTTTTTGATTTTTCAGTTCACTTGTCCCGATGATGTGAGGATTTTGTCTCCAATTCCTCTGACTGTAATGGGTTCAAATTCAATCAATGAATTTTCATTGCAACTAAAATGTCTTCTGACCCCTGAGTCAATATAACATCTATCTCTCCTATTTTCTGCTATGTTCAAAGCTGACTCACATTTGCGTTTTCTGTGTATCACTTTGGTCTTTTGCTGTACCCTTCTTTGTGAGAAAAAGAAAGCATTTGTACCATAGTCTTTTAAACGTAGTGTCCTCAGTATAAAGTATAAGGTAGGTGTTTCTGCTGTATTGTCCACAGGTATCCGCTCTTGGAATTATAGCAGTTTTGTCCTTACAATATCAGTATTTAAAGCAGGGGTGTTTGACTCCAATGTCACTGCCAAAATTTTTTATTCTGTGGTAAAATACTGAAACAAAGCCATAGCAACCTCTTCATTGTCTACCTTGACTTAACAGACGGATGCCAATTGTTAGGTGATGGACAACCTCTTATTAATGTATTTACTCATGTCCTTACATTCACTTAGTTTAGTCCCATACAAAGTATGTCTGAGGTTTATTCTCCTCCAAAGACCCTTTTCTTTGTTAGCTTTTTGCAGTTCTACACACATGTCTTTTGCAGACACCTTCCCATAGATGATGGAATAAATTTGATGTTCTACAGCTAAGCCAATGTTTCTAATGGCTCTAGCCACCTCCTCAGGATTTGGGGTGTCTCCTGAATCAATCGTGATCTTCCACAGCTTTCACGCTTTAATTGCATTTCTATAGCGAATTTACAAGTAACGTAGTTCTCTGAGCCTTTAAATTTTATGAAGCTCACACTTGAGCTTGAAGAATAAAATTTCACCTTCTATACGAAATTATAATCCCATTGAACTTGTCCTTCCTGGCCCATAACCTGTTGGCAGAGTGGATGTGAGCAAGGAGGTTAATCCACACACTGGTTCAAAACCAGAGTAGGATTTATTGACGATAACAGGATACAGGTGATAGAAGATAAACAGCAATCAATATCATATGGTAATAATTTAACTACATGTCAACAGAAAATAAGTAAGCACCAGATGAAACAGTAACACAAGCCCATATTATGCCTGTACATAGAACTAAAGCTATATTGCTTATCTGTAATCTGGTTCAGTTCAGATACCATCAGAAAAGACTGAGGATCCCAAAAGTGCTGCAAAACATTTCATCTTTCTATTACAGTCTGGAATTCATCAGGGGGTATTTATATTCATCACAAACTTTTCAGTGGTTGGTAACCGATCTAGCTTTTTCTTGGGACTACCACATTTTGACAACTCAAAAAAATGTCTTTTTGTGGCACTCACTATAAAAAATAAAGCATGCTCTGTATTTTTGTGTCTGTGTGTGAGCTGCTATAATTCCTCGTTTCATAGCATCAGCTCTCCTCTCTCCTCATGTCTGCTAAACACTCACTGAAGGTCATGTAATCACTGTGGGTGACATGAAGGATGTACTCACAAATTGCTCTCCCCTTCTCTCCATTCTACACTCTCACTAATCACTGCAGGAGAAATAATGGAGGAATTATTCTCATTAGGTTTGTTTCAATTTCCAAGCACAATTGTAATTTTATTTTATTAATTCTGACTACTGGTTGAATTTCTTAATTTTCTATTACACAATGATCGATATAATCACAATCATCATCATAAGGCCCTACATAGTCTCTGAATTTACAGCATTCCAACCCCCTTGTTATATCAGCATTTTAACAGAATAATCAGTCTCCTACCTCTCTTGAGTGTGCATACATTGTACATTTTTCAAAACAGGGCCATAGGGAGTGGTGCCATCGCCAAGGGTACATGGTCCTGGTGGATGCACCGACACTGCCCCTTGGTCCTTGCATCTGACCAACAGGTTGCCTGAAAGGGCACCATGCAGCCTGTAGTGCTGCTTCAGTGCTGCTTGGAGCATCCAAAGGCTGCTCCCTGCAGTGTGTAGAGCCACACACTTCTCTTGCTGGTGGCACCTTCCCCCGTGATGTCACAGGTCTAAGTAGGATGAAGATAATGGTTGAGTGTAGGGCGTCTCACTTTAGCTTGTAAGTGGTCTCTGGGATGGGAATGAGGTTTGGCACTCAATGAGTCTGCACCCAATGTAAGGGCAAGCATATAGTGGAGTCACTGCTAGACCTAATACATTAGTATGTATAATATTATGTGAACCATGCACTGATTTTTTTTACATAAAAAATATACAAACATACACATTGACAAAGTTGCCTGTAGTCTTTTACATGCTTTCCACTCACTCCATGTACTTACAACTCTCTCTAATGGCAACTAGAAAATAGTATTGCAGCATAAACTACACACTCCTGTGTATGAGAGGGAGGGGCTTACATGCAATCCAAAACATGCGAGATCCATTTCTGAGACCTGAGTTGCGAACTTGGCAAGACCAGTGGCGTAACTACTGCCCCCGCAGCCCCCGCGGTGGCTTGGAGGCACCGGGTAGCTTGGGGGTGACGGGGGCAGTGGTCACGCCACTGCAACTGTGAGCGCTGGCCTCTGAAATGATCAGAGGCTAAGGAAGCCTCCGATCACTTCAGAGGCCAGCGTTCCCAGTAATGACCTGGGGAACCTGCATGGCCGTGTCTGCTGGATCTATTTAGATCCAGTCAGCACGGCAGCGGGAGAGACAACGCGGATGACAGCACACAAAGTCAGGTAAGTAAGGGGGGGTAGGGGAGGGAGAGAGGTTTGGGGAGGCCACAACTACAGGAGAGGCCACAACTACAGTGGGCACTACTAAAAGGGGCACAACTATAGAGGGCACTTCTAGAAGGGGCACAACTACCGAGGGCACTACTAGAAGGGGCACAACTACAGGGGGCACTACTAAAAGAGGCACTACTAGAAGGGGCACAACTACAGGGGGCATTACTAAAAGGGGCACAACTACAGGGGGCACTACTTTAATGGGCACAACTACAGGGGGCCCTGCATAATTGGCACTACTACAGGGGGCATTGCATAATGGGCACTAATACAGGGGGCATTGCATAAGGGGCACTTGCTACAGGGGGCATTGCATATGGGGCACAACTATAGGGGGCACTACTTTACTGGGCACAACTACAGGGGGCCCTGCATAATGGGCACTACTACAGGGGGCCCTGCATAATGGGCACTACTACAGGGGGCATTGCATAAGGGGCACTATTACAGGGGGCATTGCATAAGGGGCACTAGTATAGGGGGCATTGCATATGGGGCACAACTACAGGGGGCACTACTTTAATGGGCACAACTACAGGGGGCCCTACATAATGGGCACTATTACAAGGGGCATTGCATAAGGGGCACTATTACAGGGGGCATTGCATAAGGGGCACTAGTATAGGGGGCACTGTATAAGGGGCAATAACTTGATACACGCAGTTTACAGGTTATAAACTATGTTCCCAATAATCTGGTTCTACACGGACATAAAATCTGTGCAACCTGTCTTGAGCTGAGGTGACAGACTGGCAGGAGCAGAGAGGAGGATGGTGAAGTAGATCTGTCAGGGTGGGATGTAATGGGCATTACTGTTTGGCATAATGTGTATTTGGCATTACTGTGTGCACAATGTGCTATTAGGGGCATTACTGTGTGGCATAATGTGTTGTATGTGGCATTACAGTGTGGCATAATGTGAAATAGGGGCATTACAGAGTGGCATAAATTTGTTTTAAGGGCATTACTGTATGTCATTATGTGTTATACGTGGCATTATTGTGTGGCATGTGTAAGGGGCATTGCTGTGTGGCATAATGTGTTGTAAGGGGCATTCCGGTGTGGCATACTGTGTTATAAGTTGCATTACTTAGTGTGTCATAATGTGTAAGGCACATTACTGTATCATGTAACCACACACCTTAAATGTTGTCTTTGGGTGTGTTTGATCTTTGGGCGGGGAAGGGGGGGGAGGGGGCGCCTGAAACTTTTTTGGCATGGGGGAGCAAAATTTATAGTTACGCCACTGGGCGAGACACTAGATTCAACTCGAAATGTGTGTTTAGTTTTCAGCAAAACCAAACAGTTCATCTTTAGTTTATGTACAGTAGTTGCCTAGTTATTGAGGTTTAAAAAGCTTCAGTTCAACAATGAATTTATATTTAATTTATTGGTAATTTAACTTCAGAGCTTCCATCATGTTCAAGCTTGACTATATATTTTAAGGGGAAATATTATCCATTGTATATTTATATCTGTATGTGCAGGATGTTTGTTTTCCTGCAGGAGTTCATAACAACAATAACAGAGTAATGTTCTTAACAGGTTTTAATTTGCTCTGTAGAAAACAGAAGAACTTTGTTCTGAAACTACATTTTTTGATGTCCTTCCAGCTGTATGTGATACATTTTTGAAAACTACTTATTTTTAGCAGCAAATTGAGAACTGGTTCTAAACACTGTAACATTGTTATTTTCTGTTATTCTCCTCTAGGACCTATAGGTAGATGTCATATTGTTCCATTTGACTCACTGAACAGATAAAGAAAACAAAAAACTATTGATTTTTCCTATCATCATTGAACCTGACAATCCAGATAAAAGAAATATATATCTTCATATCTTCAGATGAAAGACAAATAAGAATGGTAGATATGGGATTAACCTGTAAAAGAAAAGTAAGTAAAAATAATGAACACATTGAAATCTAGTATTGATTTACCTCTTTGTAGTATGTATTTTATTTGCCTTGCAGTCTTCCCAAACACTTTAAACAACAACGACATTACACTATACCTTTGCCTCTATTAAAACTGTGTGTTTGATGACTTTTTCAATAATATATCTCAATATTTGTTCCTTTAAAATTTGTCATTCGTAGAACCCCAACTTACTCGCTTGTGTAGGAGATAAAGACATCTGCAGGTCATAGGGGATGAAGTTCCTATGGTAACAGTGGGCTTTGCAGTGCTTGGATATTCCAGGAGGAAAGAATAACTGTAGAAGAGACAAAAACCAAATTGTTTTGATGACATCTGGGACACCTAAGGACTGGTGTGAAAAATTAGAAAGACAGATTCTGGCTTGAAAAGCTTCTGTTATTGTGTATATATATGACACCAATTGATATTTGGTTCAAAACTGCTGATGTATGTTTAGAGAATATATTGCTGCTATATACTTAAGACTTAATGTATTAAAAATAGATAATACAAAGAAACATGCAAATAATGTTTTGTTTATAAATGTACATGTTCCAATTTACAAATTAAACATGGCATTATATGTAAAACATTAATGCATTCATTGGATTATTTTATTTATCAGATTGAGTAACACAGTGATTGAATGTGCACCTGCCCTATATTAGGTTGCATATATACATAGATGTACTGTATTTTCGTTTGTCCAGCTCTGCATTGCGCCCATTTGCTTGGACATGATCTCACGGAACTTGTGAGAACGCTCTATTACAACTTACTTTTCAGCATGCATAGTGCAAATTCACACAAGGGACCTGATTTAGAGCCGCACGCAATCCTCACGCAATGCCGATATTCAGGGAGTTGAGTGATTATTTGCAACTGCGCATGCATGAAAATTTCTGAAAATCCCTACAATGCGTGTACAGAATGAAGAAGAAAAGGGGGAGGGAAATAATTTGACAATATAAAAAAAAATATATTGTATATCCATTGGGAGAAACAGAAATCATGGACACAGTCAAATATACTATCCAATGAAAAGACCGTAAGGCAGTAAATAATTGGCAGTCTCTGAGGAGAATACGCAAATGAAGTTAGGGACATGTATAAGGGAAAAAAGAAAGGGAAGGAAGGGGCAAAGAAGGAAGAGGGAATGGGGAGATGGAGGAACACGGGGAGATGTTAGAATGGAAAAAGAAGAGCAGAGAAAGGTAAAAAAAAAATAAAAAAAGTGGAAAGAGCTGTATTTTACTATGTAGAGAAATCAAGGGCGAGGGGGGTTGATAATGGTCAGAAACCTAAGGAGTCTTTGTCATGCTGGTTGTGAGAAAGTTGCATACTATATAATTGAGAAATCAAGCTGTAAGTGAGTGCGAGTGCTAGTGGTACAGCATTTCTAAGAGAGTATAGTGTGTTTTTATAGTAGTGCCAAACAGCGAGGTGTAAAAGTGCCTGATTTGAAGGTATTAAAAAAATATCTAGGTAAGATGTGAAAGTGATCCTGGAGATCCAGGAATTCAGGGAAGGAATGCAATGGCACCATATCCCTTAAGAATCTTAATTTGATTTCAGACCAGGGGAAAAAGGAAGAAGGGTCCATGCCTGCCGAGAAATGTGGGTTATTCCAAAGGGGAGACTTATGATTCAGGTTATGGATAAGGCAACACTTTAGACAATACTATCCAATGGAAAGTGTAAATTCAAATTTTTTTGGAAATGTAGTCTAACGCGGGGTTTGAGCACATGGTCAGACCAAAATATAGAGCTCACTGAAAAAGGTCCATTAAACTCTGCCTGCAGGTCCACCCAAACTCTGAAATGGGAGTGAGCCAAAATTAACCTGTTATAAAAATACCTGTTATAATAGAGGTGGAGTAAGGGACCCATAGGTATACTATACTGTACACTATGGAAAGAAGCACCCTGAAGGAGCCTTTTTACCTCCCATCGATTACACACCCAGCATCAAGAAAACAGGGTTAATTTCAGAAAAATTATTGGATTTAATAATTTTTAACTACGAACATTTTATAGGAGCACTGTGTCTCCAATTTAATAAATTACTCTATAAAAACTGCTTTTTATTGCTGTTTTTGATCTTCACCTTACACGTGTTACTTAATGCAGATAACATATACGTTGGCACAAATTATATATTTTTTATTACGGTCAAATTGTGCAAGAGTGGACGAGTCATGTACCTAGCTGCTCCCATACATGTACACGATAATATCCAGTAGAGCGCTACTACAGATACTATACTGAGCCAAAATGGACTGTGAGAGGTGGGAGGCTAAATAATGTTTTTTAAAGTTGATGAGATCCAATCCTCCATCCCTACACCTCTTATATAGTGGTCGGAGATGAAATCTAAGTTTCTTACCTGACCAAAGATATTTGGAGACAGTTTGCTGTAGAGTTTTTAGGAAGGAGGATGGGACACATACTGGGAGGGTCTGGAAGAGGTAAAGAAACCTAGGGAGCACATTCATTGTAATTGTATTCACACACCCAATCCATGAAAAATAAATCTCTTTTTAGGATGCTAAATCCTTTTTAACAGACTACATTAGTGGGGAAAGTTAACCATATATAGGTTATCATAAGAACTAGGGGTATATTTACTAAAGTGCAAGTTTTTAGAAGTGGAGATGTTGCCCATAGCAACCAATCAGATTCTAGCTATCATCTTTTAGAAGATGCAAAAGGGAAAAGGGAAACTCTAAACACTGGTACCAAATTGCTCTATAAATATTGGATAAGGAAGATATGACTCCACTTATTAGAAAATCACCAAAGGGATTAAATCCCACAAAATGATAAGAAAAGAAGAGAGGAGGTGCACCCTTGAGAGTAAAATATAGCTATAAGGAGAAAAAGAGAAGTACTCTCTTGTGTAGGTCACAATATCCGCCTATGTAAGTTAAAACAACTTTTAATAAATAATATATTGTAAGACAGGGACTAACAAGACTTCAACAACATAAAACAAATATAGAATAAATATCCATAATGTACAGGAGAGGGTAATCAATGACCGTCCTGTATAAATTTATAGAATAGTACACTAATTAATGACCATTCTATATAGAGTTATCAGGTGATAATTGAAAGCATGTACAGCATTAAGAAATAGATTGTTATAAACAGACTATAAGGTAGTCATTAATACGTGCTGTTATCATTGCTGTTTATAATTGTATTAATAGGTGAATATATATATGAAAAATACAAAATTGAATCAACAGATAATTTCTTTAATAAAGACTGGACCAAACAACTGCCGTATTGGTATAGATGACCAGACAATGATGTACTAGGTCCAAAATGTGGTATCAGCGTTATATATCAAGATACAATATATCAGAAATACTGATGATATAAACTGATACCAATAAACATATAACACACAAGAAAATAGAAAGATGGTTTAATTCAAGCGTAGTAAACCTGAGTAACAAACAAAGAATCTCTCACTATAAACGAGAGAGCAAAATGTGACCAAATCTTATATCATATATGTGCACACTATGTGGAATTAACATAGAGCCATCATATAGATCTTGACAATATTGACCCTTTGTGTGCAAAACATATGTACAATCATTGGTAAGACACTTAATTAAATTTAAATCACTGTAAATAAAGCGAAATACATGTAACCAGATATTATGTGTGCAGTTATGTACACCATTTGAAGTTAAATAGAGATACACACATGGGTCTAAATACCAATGACCCTTTAAACCAAATACATATCAGACAATTAATTAAACAATTAATAATAAACTGGACCACATGAGTGGTTGATACAATATCTATCACATATAAAAATATATAAGTAAAGATAAATATACCTCTCATTTAAGGTAAGGGGATAAGTGGCTTCTGTATCCCATGTACCGAAGTATTGAATGGGATATGAGCGGACTCTCCACATGTACCATGAGGGTATGAAATAATGTGATAGAGGATAAGCACCACTACCCCTGTATATTCACCTAGGCTGGATATATCATTGCCGATATTATGGTGGAATACCTGGGGAGTGGGAAATATCCAGAAACAATGTGAGGAACAGTGAGTAAGGCAGTGTCTGAAAACAACTCAGTTGGGTCCAAAAGTAATTAGTTACTGTAGGCTGCTATAGAGTATTAGTAATAGATGGCACTTGCAGCATTATGAGAGAAGTAAAAAGGAGAGACAGCGCTGGTATCTGCAATGAGCGCACATCACCCCACTCTTATGAAATGATAGCGCAGTGGGAACAGTAAGTGAAGTGGTGCAGCACCGGATGTCCCTAGAAAAAAGACAGTTAAAATACCTGTGTGTGTATAGCGGCGGTGCGTCCAGACAGCGGGAGTCCCCACGTGCACTCTGGAGGCTCCCTGCTAACAAGCAGACGCATGTTTCACCTACGGCTTCGTCAGTATGCCCCGTGCTAGATAAACAGAAGGTGCTAGATAAATGTTATGTTAAGCTGATTAGTTGCTATGGGAAACATCTCTACTTTTAAAACCCAGCACTTTAGTAAATACACCCCCTAGTGAGGTGAACACTAAAATATTTGAGTTTATCAGTACACCACCAGAATTTGTGGCTTGTAGAGAGCTGATGAAAAGTGACGGAATATAGATTTAGAGGCATTGCCTCGGTTTTATCAAAATGAAACCTAAAATTAGAAATGGTTCTAAAAGAGTAGAGTTCATCCAGCAAAGAGGGAAGAAAGACAATGGGATTAGTGATAGTGAGCCAATTATCATCAGCAAGAGAAAGTTTGTGAGCAGTGAAAACTAGAGTCTATTGATATGCACGAGATTGCTGGGTTAAGATGGACCCAAGATGCTAGATGCTCCATTAGCAGAGTTAATAAGAGAGACAAGAGGGGACACCCCTGTCTAGTGCTGTTTTTGATGGGAAACAAAACATATGCAAAATTATTTGTTAATACAAAAACAACAGGATTGAAAAACAGAAAGGTGATGGCACGTACAAAATCATGATGGAAGCCAAAAGCTTGAAAGGTTAGGAGCAGAAAGGACCAATCCACCCTGTCAAAGGTGTTTTTCAGCATCAAGGGCAAACATTAGGTTGAGAAGTCTGTGTGTTTGCTGTATAAGATCAAAAACACAAAACAATCTAATGATCTCGGCACTTATTAAAAATGTATCAAATGATATTCTATGAACCAATACAAAATATAATTTAAAGAAATATAATAGATTATAGCAGCAAGTCTTTAAACATGGGATTTGTGAATACCCATAAAACACACAAAATTCTATTGAACTACAGACTGCGCTAATATGGAACTCTTTATTGTGAGATAGCAGAACACACACCAATGCATATAACAGTCACGGCTCTGTTAAATATAAAAATTTATACATTTTCTAATCATAAGTCAAATATTTAAAGATATATACATCTCTCACAGTGTACATGAAAAAAAAATATTTTAAAATAATAATAATACAACAATATTGCATACTAAGAACACCAATTAAGAAATCTCTTGTGCGTGCACACATCGCTTAGTTTAAACTAATGGATTGAATAGATAATTGGCTCCAGTATATATCTTTAAATATTTGACTTATGATTAAAAAAATCTATACATTTTTATATTTAACGGACCAATGACTGTTATATGCATTGGTGTGTGTTCTGCCATCTCACAGTAAAGAGTTCCATATTAGCGCAGTCTGTAGTTCAATAGAATTATATGTATAGGATCAACCACTTTTCCAGTGTTATCTGTGGCCTGACATCTGGGAATAAACCCAACCTGGTCTGGGTGTACAAGGAGCAAATCACGAATGCCAGTTGAGAAGCTAGTATTTTAGCAAAAATCTTCAGGTCAATGTTAAGCAACAAAATGGACCTATAACTAGGACATTAGAAAGGATCACAGCCCTCTTTAGGGATAACTACAATTTTCACCATGGTGGTAGCCCAGTGAAATGACTTGCTAGAGAGAATTGCATTCTAAAGATCCAGTAACAGAACGGAGAGTACCAGAAAAAGTTTTTTAAAGAATGGGGTGGAAAAAATTTTGTGATCTGGGACAGATACAGCCTTGAGGGATGTAACAGCTTCAGAGAGCGCTTTTGGAGATATCTCTCTGTTAAAATGTTCTAGTTGAGATTCCAAGAGGTGAGGGAGATTAGAGGAATCATTATGAGTATGAATATAGGCTTCCAACTGTGAGAGGGCATGGGCGGGTTGGCACACAGGTTATATAAGGAAAAATAAAAATCACAAAATCGATCCACAATCTGCCGGGGGTCATAGAGCCGAGAGCCAGAAGAGCTTTGTGAAAATGGTTCCTTGTGCACCCATTTCTGTGTTTGCAAGCCAAAAGAGAGTCAGCCTTGTCATCTCTCTCATAGTATTTTTGTTGGTTCCAGCACAAGGTTTCAGATGCTTTGTTGTAAAGTAGCTGGTTAAGCTGGCACTTGAGGGCCTACAGTTTTCTGTAGGTTTTATGTTTAGGGAAGAGTAAATGACATTCAATGAGATCTAAAATGCAAGATTTAGGATCTAGAATTTGTGTCTCTCCATCCTCTTTGCCACAAACGAAATGTGGATAAGTTCACCCTGTATAGTGACCTTAAGAGCCTCCCAAAAATAGCATGAGAAGTGGCAGCTGGATCATTATAGTTTTGGAACTCCAGGATTGCTCGAGTAAATCTATACCAAACCTCCTACTTAAGAAGAAGGAAATCGTCCAGATGCCAGCTCGATCTCTGAGGATAAAACGTAGACAACTGCAGCTTCACAAGGACTGCTAAGTGTTTAGACCAGAGCACAAGAGAGACCTTAGAAGACAAAAGAGTAAGGATGGTGGTGTGGTCAATGAAAACATATCGATGCAGGAGAATACATTATGAGGGGCAAAAAAATGAGCGAAGGAACAGGATTTCAGGTATAGGACTCTCCTGGATTGAAAGACTTTAGGAGGTCCAAAAGCATACACAACTCTTTAGTGAGAGTCGAAGAGGGCATTGAGGGGACAAGTCTATCAATGGAAGGGTGTAAAATTGCATTGAAATCACCACCGACAATAAGGTGACCCTGCAAGACCTGAGATAGTTCATCAAAGTTTATAGAGAGGAATGCTTCCTGGCCCATGTTAGATGCATATATATATTGGCAATTGTAATAGGATGACCAGCAATTCCCCCACCAAGAAAATGTAGAAGTCTTGCGGATTGGCTATTTGACCTTTTGACTTATGATCAGTAGAGGCCTAAAATACCTGAGGGTAGAATTTATTTGTTTGGCCTATTGTGGAAATGGGTTTCTTGTAATAAAACAATATGTTCATGCTGGTGCTTCAAATATTGGAGAGTAATAGTGTACTTGTGTGGGGAGTTAAGGCCATTGACATTCAAAGAAATAATTTTCAGCGCCATAATATGGGGCAATGAGAATATCTAGGAAATAGTAAGAAAAAGAGCAAAATCATGGATCCCAATAGAATAGGATTCATTTTAGTACAAGTAAAAGGGAGGGGGATAGCCACAGACAATGTTTCCTAAGAAGACAGAGCAGTGTATCCTGTGCACTTAGCAGAGTGGGGGCAAGATCCAAGTACCACAATGAAGGTGTGTAGAAAATACAAGTAATAGGGGGACATACAGAGGTAGAAATATTGTCAGTCAAAGAAGCAAGAACATAGAAACGCCAATTGGCCAGAGGAGAAGGGGTCTCAGGCTAAGGTGAGGGGTTACCAGTTAAAACCTTGGTGGTAAAATATAGGGGGAAGATGTAAGAATGAGGAGTACAGTGACCAGGACAGAGCATGCAGAGAACATGGTTACAGATTTGAAAAACATGATAACAATGTTGCAATTATAGCACATACATCAGAATGATAGCCAGCCTAACTGAATGGGTAAGTGCAGGTAGCTTATTCTGGTATGGTTATACAGTTCCCACATTTCTCAAGGGTTATGTCCAGATTGATATAGGTCCCAAAGAAAAAGTTACTGCACCTAAAAAAGTGGTCCAAGTTCAATTAAGGAACTAGGACTCAGTTAATGAATAAGGATCCCAGGGTCTGTCTTTTAACTGTGTAGTGAATAGCAATCTAACCAGGGGTGTTTTTAGAGAGGAGGGGGCCCGTGTGCAGTCTTCGACACAGGTCCAATTCTCTCTATCCAGCGGCCGGCAGTGCACTGAGTTGTGCGTGGCCAGCACTGGAGTTATAGACTCTGGCACACTAGAGTGTGCCCAGAGTCTATAGAGTATGCACAGGTCACTGGCCACCGGCCACGGCACCCATTTTCCCTGTGCTGCGCAAAAGGTGGGAAAATGCCTGTGGCGGCCATTTTCCAGTCATTGTTACAGCGCTGGACCCCCGCCAACGTGGGACTCTGGAGAGGTAAGTAATATTATGGGTGCAGGGTGTGCGGTGCGGGGCCCATTTGCCCTGCACACCCTGCACCTATTATAGATACGCCCCTGAATCTAACCACTTTTTTAGGTGCAAGTACTTGTTCCTTTGGACCTACAGTACTGTATAACAGGTATAAAAGCCACGTGGATTGATCAGAGTCGGAGCGGGGCCCAGGGATCTCCAACATTAGCCTCTGATCCACAGTGCAGCTAAATGAATAAATGTGGACTGCTTTTTGAAACAATCAAGCGCTTCAATATACCTTATAATTCCAGAGCACCCATGTAAAAGTTATTGATTGGGAGACTAATACAGATGACAAAGTGGGATGTCTCCATATTATGTTGTATTTGGAGGGTAGATCCCTTGATAAAGCATTAAGCGAAACATACATAGGGAGAGTTAGGGATTCTGTTAAAGGTTGAGTCTCCCATATCCAAATATTCTGAAATATGGAATTTTTTTGGCATGACTGAGATAATGAAACCTTTCATTGTTGATGGTTCAATGTACACAAACTTTGTCTAAGGCACAAATTATAAAAAAATAATGCATAAGATGACCTACAGGCTCTGTGTATAGGATGTATATGAAACATAAATGAATTTAATTTTTGCACACAAACTTTGTTTGAGCCAAAAAATTATTGAAAATATTGTATAAAATTACCTGCAGGCTGTGTGTATAAGGTGTATATAACACATAAATGCATTCTGTGTTTATATTTGGGTCCCATTCCCAAGATATTTCATTATTAAATGCAAATATTCCAAAATACGGAATATTCCATTGTACAAAATACCCCTGGTCCCAAGCATTTTGGATATGGAAGACTCCAAGTTAGTATAATTGTTGTTATGCTTTTTCATTACTAATGTGATCTGCGCTCCAATAGGGGCTCCAATACCAGAAACAATTTAACTGTCCAATTTAACTCAATAGAATGAAAACTATATCATGCAAAATAGCATCAATCCATTCATTCTCATTTGGACTGTTCAAGAATAGAAAGGAATTTGACATTGGATTTGTAAAGGGAAAGTACCAAATGTTTGTGTTTAATTTAATTGTATTTGAATTTACTTTAATTACAATTTATGTAAAAAAATTAAACATTATTAAGACAATGTTATTTCTTGTCCATATGAGACTTAATTACATTATTATATTGTGTACAAATGGTAAAATGAATTAACATTTATATATTAATAGCAGAAAGATGACTTTTATGAGTGACTTTTTGTATAATGCCATTGTCTGAGCAGGGCACATCATATACCAAATTAAATTTCTTGGTCCATAGATTTTCAGAAAAATATGGCATTTTAATTGGTTGCTTCTTTTCAGAGTTATGTGGCAAAACATCTGCCCACCATTTACAATGCATCACCATTGTGCTCTGGAAAATGTGACGGTTGGTGAACTCTCCCTGTGCACCTGCTGGGTGACCTGGAACTTGTGACCTGCTAGGTGGTCTGGAAACTGTGTTTGTCACTAAACTCGCCCTGAGCTCCTGCTGGGTGACCTGGAACAGGTGACCTGCTGGGTGATCTGGAAACTGTGACAGTTGTTTGCAGCTACATATATCGTCTTGCGGGAACCTCAATCACAGACGGCTGTGTAATTTCATTAATCATTTCTCCATGCTTTGTTTACAGCAAACATGCCTAGAGGCCGGACTGAAGGACTTTGACATGCTGGAACCTTAGAGGCCACCCAGAGTGCACACTTCAAACATCTAAAAGTCAAAAATATTCTCATCATGACCAACGTATAAAAAGATCAACTGATACACTGCATGCATTGGACATTACATACTCACCACAATACTACTCTTTGGGTATTTGCAATGTGTGAACTGTGGTGCCCTACACTTCTTGGTAGAGGAGATTATTGCCCATTTTTCAGACTGCTGTCAGAATGTGGTTATTTCACCATATTTAGCAAAACTTTTTATCTCCAAAATATCCTCAGTAACTAATATTCATACTAATCTCTGTAACTAAGGCGGTTACCACTGGGATTCCCTGGTTTACTATTAACATTGTCATATCACATATCTGCGCTATCTTTATGCTTTCTCTACACTATTCTTATAGGGGCGACATAAATATGCACACTTGCAATAATATATGCCTGGCACAAATGGTACTTGGCATGGCACTTTATATGTGCATCTTTTCCCAGGTTATGATATGAGTGCAAATGTCTCAAAATCTCAAAATGATCCAGTAAATATTCTCTTGGTATCATATACCTAATATTTCTGTATGTGGCTTATGCTAATCCATATTGGGAGTTTAGAAGCAATAATATATATTTTAGTTAAAGATTTTTACAACTTTAGATAAGTTTAATGTATTGGCTTGTCTTTGTCCATCTGCAAATTAAAACATCAAAGTATTAAATTATTTTCTGTTTCTCTTCAAAATTAATTGTAATCTCATCTCACATCCCTTAAGATAAAAAAAATGATTAAATAAATGAGATAAACAAGTGGACTGCTAGTGACCAGAATTAATCAACAATTTATTAAAAATCAACAAGAAAATAAAAATTAATTTGCATAACACAGTTACTTAAGTATAATTGACTTCAGATCATGGATAAATGAGCACTAGTGGGGCACACAGAGTAGAATACGGAATCCCTGTTAAAGTCCCTCTCCTTCAAGTGTCCATAATATCAGGCTCTAGCTGTAGAATCCACTCTGTAAAAAATGTCTCTCTGACTATGGGGATCAAATGTCCTCTTCCATATAATAAATCCCTAATGGACAGTGATATATACAGGGGGAAGCCCAAACAAGGGAGTAACCAGATATTATATCACCTGTGTCTTCTATGTTCTGACCAGGGGTCCAAACACTTGCCTGGGTTGACAATGTGGCAATACACCAAATGCTGTTACTGTGTGGTTATACACTATATCCAAGACTTGTATCCTCTGTGCTCCGTCGGACAACCCAGACACCTGCCAATGCAGTGAAACCCTGAGCACCACTGTGATGTATCTGTGCGGCAGGGAACCGAGTATTGATTATATTACCTCCGTTTGGGGCTGCACTCTGACAGCAGTCAAAATCCTCTGTTCACTGCTAGCTGTCCAGTAGTGGTATCAATAGAGAGAGAAAACAGTGTGTGTGTAGCAAGCAAAGTCCTTTTCCTTGACTCGTTTCTCCGGGCTAAAGCACTCCCAGTTTCATATATATCTAGAAGTTTGTTTGTTTGTTGGCAAATATCTTCCACAGCTTTCAATGTAAATCTGCAAATCTTACATTGTTATTTAGGATAAAAAAAACTAAAGCTATTAGACCACATAGTAACAACGCGACAATGCGACAAATCTTATATATAAAATTAATTGGTCTGTTTGTTTTTTTGTTATGCATTTGGACACCCCTGCACCAATTGAGATGAAACCAATGCAAGGTGGTCCATTTGCATCCTGTCCAATTTTTAGGGGGGTTAGGGTCCCAGTCAGACCTACCATTGGTGTATGCTGGGCAGAAATTTGATCAGGGGAGCATATTTTGAGTTTTCCACTGGATGGATTTGGATGAAAACTTCACAGAGTGGTAACATTGGATCCCAGAAGACATACTAGGGGTTTGAGGTCCTGGCTGGACCTCCTGTTGGTGTACACTGGGCAGAACTATGACCCAGAGAGTCTGGATGGATTTGGATGAAAACTTCACAGAGGGGTGGCAAATAGTCTGGGATGCCTAATAGAGTGGTTGGGATTCTGGTCGGACCTCACGACGGAGTGCGTCGGGCAGAATTTTGCCCCGGGAGCCTGTTCTGGGCCTTTCACTGCATGGATTTGGATGACATCAAATAATAAAACTTAATAACTTGAAGATTTAAACCAGGCAACGCTGGGTACTTCAGCTAGGTAAACAAATTCCAACAAAAAATATTCTTAGACTGTAAACAAAGTGCTGTAGTTTTATTAAGGATGTTTAATAACTTGGCAGTCCACATGAAGGTAAAGTAAAAATTATTTATTATTTTTTAATCAGCAGGGGGTTACAATCAGTATCAACAATCATCAAGCCGGGACGCAGTGCGACATCTATCTAGCTAGCAAAGATTCAATAAAAAAACCCTCCTAACTTTCTATTTTTGAACAGCTCCATATATTTACTAATGGTGGGTACACACTACACGATATGCTCCCTGAGCGATATCGTGTAGTGTTGTCCCCGGCAGGCTGTGCTCAATGTCGTTCATGACATTGAGCACAGCCGCTGAACAATATCATTAACGATATCGTTCAGCGCCGGGCTCTCTACCCCATTCCCCAACATGCATGTCAGCCCGATGAACGATAATGACGAACGACCCGCGGGAACGCGCGTCGTCGTCATCGTTCATCTTTTTGGAGTTAAAAATGGACGATAAAGTGGACGACTGAACGATAACGATATCGTTATCATTCAGTCATCCACTTTATCGCCCAGTGTGTACGCACCTTAACTCATTACATGTTGTAGTAGAGAAACTATGCCAATATTCCATATATTTATATTAACTAAACATTCAATCTTTTAAAGTGAAAGACCTTACTTTCTATTGCTCATATGTAAATGTCGAAGGACGTCCTTTAATAGTAATTGGTCAGAAGTCTCTAAAATTCCAAGAACAGTTCATACATACTGTAATCATTGGGGTTAGTATTTTCCGATACTGTGTTGACTTTTCCTGGATAATCTTCATGATATCAGAAACCTCGATCACTTCGATAGATGGCTTGTAATATCTTTTGCTTCAATCTTTGGATAGCAGATGATCAATGTTTTTGTACACAGTGGGGGAGATGTATGAAGACCAGAAGCGGTATCAGCGCACGTTAGGTGCGCTGATAACGCTTCTCCCCGATGTATGATCAGGGGTCTAGGCAGTAAATGACAGAGGCGCTATGCGCCCCTGTCATTATTGGCAGATAGCAGCGCCGATAGCCTGGGCTATGTACGAATGGTCAAATTGCCTGACTGTTCGGCCCGCTGTAGCTGTTGTTATCGACAGCTACAGCCTGGCGCTAGCCTATCCCCACAGCAGGGACAACGCTGTCCCTGCTTCGGCAGCTGCCAGTTCCAGGCTGCACGCGGGATCTCAAGATACTTGCGAGATCCCACGCATGCTCAGTGGAGCCGGCCGAGACAGAGACACAGCGCGTCAGCACTAGGCTGATGCGGGTAGCACCGGAGGGGGGAGTTAACGCTCCACTTCTCCGGCCGATGAGATATCCTTACATCTCATCGGTAGTGCTTCCTGCTTCGCCTCGGTAATGTGGCGAAGCGGGAAGCGTTATAGCGGCACATTAAGTGCCGCTATAATACATCTACCCCAGTATCTCTAGCCCTCGATCTGAAGATCCATCTGGCTTCCTGCAGATTATACTCAGTACATATGTAAGACCAATGAGGAATCAATGAGAACCTGCCAACATATTCTATTGTATTGCTTATCTCAGTACGGGTATATATGTGAGTGCTCTGAAACAAGATGCCAGTCTGCGGTGTTCCTGTTATGCTGTTCGACGGAGGTCTCATTATTGATGCCGGTATCTGGTCCCAGAGTGCACGCGTATGTATTGACTGTACCTTATGACCTAATGTTTGTACAATTTATTTTGCGCTCATTGTTAGATCATAGCGTGGTAACATCTGTACTTTTACCTGAATACTAATCTTTAGCGCGTTGGACCGCTATTCAACTGTCTTAGAGTTTTATTAATGGTACAATTAAACACAGCGCTAATTATCGACATCTTGTGGTTTTAGAAGGTATAGGCAGGTTTTGTCTTAGAGGTTCTAGGCAGGTGAATCTTAGAGGTTTATAGGCAGGAATGTACTAAACGTTTATTTACAATTCAACAGTTGGGGGTTTGTAGGTTTATCACGTTATCTGATACACGGTAACACTCGGTCAGTTCTCTCTCAGCAAAAGGGTGGAGGTGCCTTTTGAGAGACGCATTAGTCTTTCATTACCACAGTGTTGCTGAGAGCGTACTGCCAGTTATTGTGTAGAGGAAGCGCTGATCAGAATCCAAGGACAAGGAGAGAAAAGTCGTTTTCTCTTGCTGATAAAAGTTTAGAAAGAGTCGCATAATAGCGTTAAGGTAATAACACATGGGCCTGGTCACATCACTGTGTATGTGACTAGTCGCACAATTGCGTACATGTACTTCCGGTTGTGCTGCCACGTGTTTGAACAAAGCCATTGAGGTTTTCATATTTTTTTCTATTTCCAATATCTGGGTTAACGTGTATTTTTCTGCGCAGGAAAAAAATGTGTAACAGTGAATACTTGTTGAACAAAGTTAAGGGTATCTTATGATCCTTAAGGGCTAGGTGCAAGGGTTAGCCTAGCCGCTCGGTAAGCAGCTTTACCGTTCTGTACACAGTAGCAGGTGTACATGTTGTCTTTGTTGTAGAGAGGTACGTGAGAGTAGCCGACATACAAACTCTCATAGGTGTGGAAGTTGCCTTACTAAATCTTATCCAGGTGTGGAAGTTGCCTTTTTCAAATCTTATCCAGGTGTGGAAGTTGCCTTACTAAATCTTATCCAGGTGTGTGGGTGCCGCCAACTTAAATCGTCCACAGGTAAGTGAAAGTGTCTTGATTGTCTTTCACCTGCTTAAATCTTTATTGAAAAGCGTAGGAGTTGTCTCAGAATGGGAGCCACGCAAACAGTAGAGATGTTAGGCAATGATGTGCTGCTAATGGAGGCGCCGATCGGATCGGCCCGTCGTATCATGCATACCAAGTACGCAATATGCAATAAGGTATTGTGATTTATGGTTTAATATGACGAGGAAGAGTGTTAGACCGTTTCGCAGAAATGGTAGTTTTGATAAAAATGTGTTAGACCAGGGGTCTTCAAACTTGGCCCTCCAGATGCTGTGGAACTACACATCCCAGCATGCACTGCACATAGTTTTAGCATGCTGTTATATAAAAAAGGTGGCAGTGAATGCTGGGATGTGTAGTTCCACAGCAGCTGGAGGGCCAAGTTTGAAGACCCCTGTGTTAGACAATGTCCGGGATCACATCAGTTTGATGCGCTCCCGAGAGATAAAGGTTAAATATTTTGAATGTTTAAAACTGTGGCAACACGAGGGGGAAATGTGGCTGAAGAATGTACCCGCGACACAAACAGGCATCGCGGGCACAGTCTCGGGCAATGCGCCGGTGACACTAAATAGCGCCGTGGACGCATCGCTTGATAGCGCGCACGCACTGCAAGGTAGCATCACAGAAGGTAGTACAGATGGTTCACGCACACCACCACCGCCCTATGCAGATGGGGGTGTAGGTGCAGTCAATAAAAAAAATACCCATAAAAATGTAACAAGCAACTTGTACCCTCTCTTAAGCAATTATAAAGAAAATGTTCATGATGCGGATGATGATCCTATTGTAATGTCTGCCATTTCCCATGCTGTGCAGATGATAGATGCTGCATCACCACAATCACGAGTGGTGCCGCCATCTCCATCGGTAACAGCAAGGGAAGTGTTAATGCCCTCTGCACCCATAGAGGAAGTTGTTCATACCATACGCAGCAGCAGACTAAACCCCGAGCCAGGTAACCAGGTCAAAGGTAGCAGTGCTACCGGTCTGCATCTCATTCGGACAATAACTGTTCCAAATGGAAATGCAGACGCAAACAGTATAGTGCCCATGAGGGAAGTAGTAATGCATTGTCCTTGGACAAGAGCAGAACTAAATTCCATCATAAATGATATCCCCGATCCCAAAAAGGAATTAGCCAAATGTCGAAGATTTTTGAAGAATTTGGGTAGTTCACATGAACCCACTAATAAAGATTGGCATGTGGTATTAAGGGCCTGTCTGCCACGCAATACCGATGTGACAAAATTTATCACGGATTGTGTATTGGATGATGACGTTCCCTTAACAGACCAAGTAAACCAAGGTAACATTTCCCGCATTGTAACTCAATTGGGTATATATTTTCCAGTAGTAGTTAACTGGAACAAAATTTTCACCATTAAGCAGAAAGAGAGTGAGATTGCAGAAGATTACTGCGATTGGGCTCTGCAGGCTATCACCCAGTACATTAGGATAGAGGATATTAAAGATAGCACTCACCACAGGGGGATGATAGTTACGGTACTTGTGGACGGTCTGAAAGAGAGTTTAAAAACTCGGGTTCAGACTTCACAGCCTGGCTGGCGGGGACTTTCAATAGATACCCTCATAGAAACCGCCATTGAACATGATAAGAACATCTCCAAAAAGAGAGAAGCCCAGAGCGAGAAACTAATGGCTGTCAGTATACAAGCTCTGGAGGGAATGACGGTAACATCACAGCCAACAGACACACTTGCACTTGCACACGCACTCACTTCTGAACAAGTATGTGCTCTCACTAACCCCACTCAACAACAAACACAACTCTATCCCACTAACCCAATGCAACCACAGGTCCCAGGCTATCCACCAACTTCTTATCCCCCACAATTCCCTTACCATCCCTATCCTTACCCATATCCACCACCTTTACCCTCTGCGCAAACCTCACAACACCACATGTCTTCACTCGAAACATGAACCTGTTTTAACTGTAAACAAACAGGACACTTAAGTAGAAACTGTACAGTAAAAGGAGTAGGGATCCCACATCAGGGAAGACCTAGATATCCCCATAAGGGATATGCACAGAAGCCAGCAAATGTTCAGCAGGCACCAGCTCCAATTGTAGCCGTAAATGCGTTATTGGAGAATGGTAGCCAACGCTAGGGGTCAGGTCATACCTGTAGTCTACAGATGGTCAGGTTAACAGGAAGTACTAGGGAAGAACCGGTCATGATGGTTGATGTAGCTGGTACTGAATATCCTTTTCTTGTAGACACAGGGGCGACCAGGTCAGTGCTAAAATCTCCCGTTAATTTGCAGGTGACCAACGAGACAGTACCAACAATGGGTGTAACAGGTAAAGTGGAACATTATCCTTTAACAAAGTCCACAGAGGTTACTATTGGGCCGTTGCATACCAGGCATTCTTTTCTCCTGGCTGCTGCGGCTCCTACTAACCTACTGGGCATAGACTTGTTATGTAAGATGGGATGTGTTAAATATTGCACCCCTGATGGTGTATTTTTAGATATCCCAGAGAGAATGGAATACGAGGTGTGGGATATGTTAGACACTCCTCAAAGGATAATGTATCACTCTACAGTTTTAAATGAAACTCCATCACAGGTAGATGAAATGTTGTCTCTAATTCCAGATTCCCTTTGGACTAAAGATGGACAGGACACTGGATTAATGGCAAACGTAAGCCCTGTAATGGTAAATTTAAAAAGCGGAAGGCAAGTCCCAAAAATTCCCCAATACCCACTAAAACAGGAGGTAGAGTTAGGGGTGTATCCCATAATTGAGCAGTTATTGCATCAGGGAATTTTAGTCCGTACAGCAAGTGTAGTCAAAAGTCCCATTTTTCCAGTGAAGAAGGCTGGTGGGAGGGGTTATAGGCTGGTACAAGACCTTAAAGGGGTTAATAAGGTGGTAGAGAGCCAATTTCCCATAGTGCCGAATCCAGCTGTCATCCTTATGCAAATTCCACCAAATGCAACCCATTTCACTGTCATTGATCTTTGTTCTGCTTTCTTCTCTGTACCTCTTCATCCTGACTGTCAGTACCTATTTGCATTCACAAACAGGGGTGTACAATACACATGGATACGATTACCCCAGGGTTTCATAGACAGCCCCAGTATCTTTTCCCAGGCATTACACGATTGTTTACAGTCTTTTCAACCCGCCAATGGATCTGTTCTAATTCAATATGTAGACGATTTATTGCTATGTTCTGACTCGTTTATGTCATGTTTGAATGATACTAAACTTTTGTTGCTTCATCTCTTGCAAACAGGACACAAGGTTGCTAAGGACACACTACAGCCGTGCCAATCCAGAGTTAAATACTTGGGACACTGCCTAACCCAGGGGCTGCGACATCTCACTACAGATAGAAACCAGGCTATACAAAACATGAAACTGCCACGTAACCAACAGCAAATCGTACCTTCTTGTGAATGTGTGGATATTGTAGAATGTGGATCCCAGGTTTTTCTATTTTGGCCTTACCTTTACAGGACTTAGTCCCTTCCTCAAAGCCCGATCGTGTCATACACACTGAAGAATCAGAGCAGGCTTTCCTTAATCTTAAGGATAGACTGACAAAAGCTCCTGCATTGGGGATACCCGATTATGAAAAACCTTTTGATTTGTATTGTACGGAAGCTGATGGTTGTGCTGCAGTTGTCCTTACACAAAAACATAGGGATGCCAGTAGGCCCGTAACATATTACAGTGCACAATTGGACACTGTGGCGAGATCACTCCCAACCTGTTTGAGAAGTGTAGCAGCAACGGCTCTATTGGTCAGCAAAAGTGAGGATGTGGTATTGGGCCATGATATGATTGTCTATACCCCACATGCTGTGTCTGCCCTGTTGAACTCTGCCCAAACCAGACACATATCCTCAGCTAGATTCACCAAATGGGAACTAGCTCTAATAGCACCCTCAAACATCACTATAAAGCGGTGTAATACGTTAAATCCAGAAACGTACTTACTGTGTGTGCATAAGAATGCACAACGGGTGGAGGATGAGTCTCTGGTAGAAAGTGAGTTTTGCAAAGGTATTGATACGCATGATTGTATGGATTATCTTAACCAGACCTTTACCGCTAGACCTGACATACGTGACATACCTTTAGAGAATGCAGATGTGACATTTTACACGGATGGGAGTTGCCATAGACAAACGGACACAGGTGAGTTATGTACAGGTTATGCTGTTGTAGATGACACAGACATCATAGAAGCTGAACCTCTTGGTCCTCCTCACTCAGTCCAAGTGGCGGAGTTAGTAGCACTGAGAAGAGCGTGTGAATTGGCAGCAGGCAAATCTGCCAACATTTACACTGACTCTAGGTATGCGTTCGGGGTGGTTCACGATTTTGGAGCTCTATGGCGTCTGAGAAATTTTATGACAGCAGCAGGCACACCAGTCGCACATTCCAGACACATAAAAGGATTATTCAAAGCAATTCAGTTGCTCAAAATGGTAGCAGTAATAAAGTGTAAAGCCCGCACATGTGAGGAAGATCCGGTATCATTGGGCAACAACAGGGTGGATGAAGCTGCCAAGTGGGCAGCAGGTTTAAAAACAAATGTATCCATAGAACAAGTAATGGTTTTCCAAACAGTTGACATGCAGAAATTAATTGAGATGCAAAATTTGTGTTCTACCCAAGAGAAAGCAACCTGGAAGTCTAAGGGATGTGGGCAAGAGCCCTCTGGACTCTGGAGGGATGGACAAGGTAAGCCAGTGGCACCTATGGTGTATTACCCAAGCCTGGCAGAGGCAGCGCACTGACTGACTCACTTGGGAAAACAAGGTATGTGTAAGTTAGTGAAGGCATATTGGTGCGCACTGGGTTTTTCTTCACAAGCGGAAAAGAGAGCAATGTCCTGTCTGACCTGTTTGAGGAAGAACATAGGGAAAATGATCCCTACCGAACCATCCCACATTCCCCCGACTGACGGTCCTTTCCAGGTAATACAAATTGATTTCATCCATTTACCACCCTGCAGGAATCTCAAGTATGTTTTAATTTGTACCGATGTATTTTCTAATTGGGTAGAGGCATACCCAGCAGCCACTAATACTGCTGTATTCACTGCTAAAAAGATTGTACAGGAATTTGTATGCAGGTATGGTATCCCTAGAATGATTGAAAGTGATAGGGGTACCCATTTCACCGGGGACGTCTTCCAGATAATGTGTAAATTGATGGGTATTGATAGCAAACTCCACACCCCATATCGACCCATAGCCAGTGCCAAGGTGGAGAGAGTGAACGGCACTATTAAAAACAAATTAAGTAAGATCATGGCTGAGACTGGACTAGCATGGCCAGAAGCACTACCTTTGGTCCTACATAGCATAAGGACCACTCCTAGGCCTCCACTTAATCTGTCCCCATTTGAAATACTGTTTGGTAGACAACCTCATTTAATTATAAGCCCACAGGAAGACCTGAAGAGTAACAGTGAGGTCACTGTTAAGTATCTTATAACCATAAGCAAACAGTTGCAGCAACAACAGCAGAAATTTAAATTGTTGTCACCCGATATGCCAGAGATAAACTGTCATGATGTCAAACCTGGAGAATATGTTATGATCCAAAATTTTTTACGCTCAGATGGCCTAATAGATCGATGGAAGGGGCCGTACCAGGTGCTGTTGATGAGTGCCACATCCTTGAAGGTGGCCGAGAGAGATACCTGGGTCCATGCCACTCACTGCAGAAAGGTTAATCAACCAGTGGAGAAGCAGGGCAGAGTTGAAGCAGATAATGAGGATCTGGCAATTGCGAACCTGTTCCGGGAATATTAAAAGGTGACATTGAGAAACCTGAGCTAAAAGAAAATTGTAGATTAGTGTCACAGCAAAAGAACTGTTCTGCTGTGTTCATGTGTGTACTCTTCTTTCAGAATTTCCATCATGATTGGTTTATCTGGAGATTCCTGGTTCTTGTGACGGAGGATAGATGGAGGAGGTGGGAGCTGATGCTGGTGTAATGGAGTGAAATCGAGAGGAGGAGTGCTATACCAAACCAGGGGAGTGCTGGTCCAATTTCAGTACAGTAAATTGTTGTGAAAATATGAATAACAATAATAAGGAAGAACTGTATTACAATCCTGAGTTATGATGTAGTATATAACAATGTAGCCTGAGTTTGAGTGGTCGTGCATGGATATAATGTTTATGTTGTTTTAAGTCATCTTAGGTAATGCAGTCCCAACCCCTTTCAAGGCTCCCCTTATAGGATAGCGGCATCCCCACATCTTTCCCATGATTCCTTAAGGATCCGCGGTGTGCATATGAGGGCAGTTTTATGTCCCTCCCGGAGACGCATTATCGGAATGGTTCAAATGACCACACTGTGTCATACCATAATAACATTGAACGGTATATTCTCATGCATGGCTAAACAGATTCAGAATAGGTTGTGATAGCGCTTGATTGGCTATCAAAGGGTGGACTGTCGAAACCGAATAATTGGGTAAGACAGAATCTGTTTGGCAATCAGGAAAACCTGCACGATGCCATCTTGTGAATAGCAGCAAGACTCCATTTTAGAAAAGAAAGCTTACACAAGTACCATTTTGTCAAAAATACATAGTACACAATCCACAGTGCAAAACTGATAAAAGTAGCAATTTTGCTACTCACAATGCAAAGTTGCTAAAAAGTAACATGAACAGCTTTTTAATAATCTTCCCCAACACATACCGACAGATTTCAGCACACATATAAATGACTTCCCAACATGATAAAATCTCACAGCACTATTTTGTAAAAAAAATAGATAGTCAGCCTTCCCTCAAATGCATGCAGACAGTGTTTAACACATAAACACTAACTTATTAGCATTTGGAATCCTATACAAAGCCCATCCTGGAGAAAATCCCTATACCATAACACGACACAATATACCGTGGTGCTATGAGCATTTTTACATAAGAATATATGAGCTGTGGCAATTGTAATGTAGCCTAGCTATGGAGCTACACAATTGAGTCCATCCCCACAACCAAAACAAGCAGAATAAAGAGTGAGGCTCCGACTGCACTGCTGGGAGCCTCCACCCTGTATGAGAACTAAATTCACTGTATAAACACATTTTGCAATTGCAGTTTAAAAACATCAGAAAAATGCATGTGTGCTTGTGTGTGTATATATATATATATATATATATATATGTATGTATGTATGTATGTGTGTGCATGTAGCCCATCATGCATGGACTTACATGTATAATATCACACACAGACTTATATTTGAAAAGTAGCAAAATTCCCTGCAACTCATACACACAATGTTAAAGAGAACACAGTCAGCTTTTTAGTGATCCTTCCCAAAATCATGCTGGCATGGCCACACACACACATAGATGCCCTTCAAGCTTGGTGCTGCTCGCTGAGTGCCCCACCGACCCTCAGATGCACAACGCAATTCAGTGCTGTTTCTCCCCGCATACATACATTTAAAAGCAATGGTCCCGTAACGCAAAAAGGATAATTATTACTTGGTCTAGTCGCAATGCTAGCATATAAAGAAATGAATGTTTTCTGTAACTATGGCTTAGTAAATGACAATTGGGCCGTGTTTGGTACCATACTGATCTACTTTGTTCCCACAGCGTTCCGGTGGCATCGGTGAGAAGATCAGAACATGCGGCTATGAAATATGAATGTAGAGAGAATAACTTCTTGAAATGTTGTATACCATAGTTAGATTAGATTTATTATGCAGTGGGAATGTGAACACAATCAGGGTGTTAGAGGCTGGGTTGTGTCTTTGCACTGACCTATGAATTGTACCGTAACGGAAGAAGCAAGAAGAGGAACCAATGAGAACCTGCCAACGTATTCTATTGTATTGCTTATCCCAGTACAGGTATATATGTGAGTGCTCTGAAACAAGATGCCAGTCTGCAGTGTTCCTGTTATGCTGTTTGACGGAGGTCTCATTATTGATGCCGGTATCTAGGTAGGTTTTGTCTTAGAGGTTCTAGGCAGGTGAATCTTAGAGGTTTATAGGCAGGAATGTACTAAAGGTTTATTTACGATTCAACAGTTATGTAACCTGTGGAATTTATTAACCAAAATGGCTGCACTAACCATGCATTAAGTTAATTGTTCCCGTTCACTATGTTCATTGTTTTTTGGTTTGTTCTCTTCTTGCTGTAATACTAAACCTCAGTGCTGTGCTTTTGTTGCTTGTAAAGTGACATTGAGTCCTGCTGGAGAAAAGTGCTACATAAATATAATTATTATTAATTATTATTAACAAACTACATCTGCCTACCTGCCAACATCTATAAAAACAGAATAAAGACAAAATAAACTCTTTCCATGAGATATAAAAATCCCACCTAAATCCAACCCAAAATGCCCACTCTTTACCCAATTACACCCATTTTTGTGACGCTCCACCACTTTAAAGCCCATGAAGCGGGACTGTCTAGCCAAAATTGGGACAGTTGGGAGGTATGACCTCTACTGGGTAAAAATATAAGTATAATATATTTATCCAGGTTTTAATGCAGTTACTAAAGTATGCGTTTGAATATGTAGCTATATACGGTAAGAAAAAATAAGGCTTTATGCATGTACCACCAAGGGAAGTGGTATACAGGGATTCAAAGTACAGTAATCACGATTAATATAAGCGCTGTGGGCATATGGCATTATTAGTTATTCCTAATACCTTTGTAGTGAATTGTCATATAGGAAATTTCTGGCAGGGGTGGTGGCTGCAGGTTAAGATAGGGTAAATGTTTGCTCTCTAGTGAGGGGTACAATAGCTAGAGAGGGGATGGAGACCACTAACTCCTGATAAGATCCTGAATTTTCCCTGCTCACATTCTCTGTCACAAGAAAATCTCTCCTTTTGACAGACAAATATTGTACATTGTGCTGTTGGTGGTATTCCATTTACATTCTATCTGCCCTTCTTCCTTCTCTGTCCTTTCCTTTTCCCCTGCAGCATCTGTGGATGGTTTTAAACCTTCCTTCTTTATAGTTCTCTCCCTGCCCTTCCCCTCCCTCCCCCATTAGGACAGCTTTTCTTTTCTCTTCTTTCTCTTTGCTTTCATCCTGTTTCTTCAGAAGCTTTTCCCTTTTTTGCTTCTTGGTTTCTTCTCCCTTTTCCACAACCCTTTCCTCTGTGTCTCTTTTGCAGCCCCCTTCTCTCCCATATGTTGGTTCCTACTCTCTCTTTTCTCTGCTCTCCCCTACTAGCTCAGTGACCCTTGTACCTGCCCTGTTAGTGCTTCTTTGTGGCTCCCTATATGTGCCAGGACTTTTCAGCCTCACTATGTCTGGCAGCCAGTCCCACTCCACTAATGCGAGGAACAGCAATTGTGAGGCAGCAAATCCTGCCACTGCCTCATCACTGCAGCATCACTCCTCTTCTCTTGGCCCAGGTGACTGCTCCCTACTATGAAATAGTTGTGTGCCTTCCTTGTTGCTCCTGTGGGTGGGGGTTCAGTTCCTAACACCTGCCTGAAGTTTCGCTATGCTGCACTCTGCAAATGGGACAGTATAAAGTCACAGCATGAGGCATCAGATGACCTTATCTGCCATTACATCTGTGAGACAGCTAGGCCAGACAGCCATAGTGAGGTTTGTGGTCCTGGCTTCCCTGGCCATGGCAGTTATATTAGGAGAGGCAGGAAGATATACAACAATGGTGACCATATTGGTTGGACTGGCCATGCCCCTACAGGTCCCAACATACACATTGGTTCCAACCAATAGCACATTCAGTCTGTGCAGCTGGTGAGGAATGTCTGTCTCATGTTTGGTAGATGCATGGCCCAAAATTGAAGGCCTTGTGCTTAATGCCCAAGCTCCCACCACTTACCACGAGTACAGCATTGCCTGGAGAATTTGGCTAATACTCATTAGGCTACCCCAGGTAACAACAGCAGGCAGGTGCTTTTAGACTAAATCTGGGCAATTTACAATGCAGGGCATTCTAAGACGTCCATGGCTGGTAATCTGGCAGGTATTTCCTTGTTCCTGAATCTGAAATGGGGGAAAGGATGTCACTAAAGGGTCTCTTACCTTGAGAGCTCTGTAGTGATGGGGGAAGCACCAACCCAGGAAAGTGATTTGAGAAGGACTATTAACCCACAAGTGTTATCAGGCATGATTGGCACATCTGGTAGGGTAGCTAACAGCCCTATTCCATATGGATTTTTATTTCACTTACTTTGGGGCTTTCTGCATTGGGTAGCTGTTGGCTTCTTCCAGGTTCTTGACTGACACTAGATTTGCTGTGCCAATGTTCTAATCAGTGAATCTGGAGATGTAAGCAAAAATTAATTACTCCAAAACTTATCAAACAGGTAGGGGTTAGTGGATCTCCATTTCACCTCCAGAGATAAAAGATTTCTGCCCACTCCAATTGGAGACCCAGTATATATATTTGAAGGAAGCCCATGGGTGTGCCTGGTTGTTGCACAAAAGTGGTGTGTCTCTGACCAAATTTAAGTTCTTGGCAATGTTCAAGAAATGTATTGCTGACTTAGGGTTAGATGTTAAGAACTTTTCAGATTGGAGCAGTGACTACTTATGCCGCTTCCAGATTGGCAACCAAAAGGCTTTTGGGAGATAGAAAAGTGACATTACAGCAATTACATTAGAACAGGGCAAGCAGAGTTGAGGTGATTTTCCTCTGCATGGGGATTTTTCCTTGGTTCCTTATCAAATTCACAAACTATCTAATTTGGCCTAATGAATCCACTGTTTTTTATTATCCCCTCCAAAGATTATGAATCTTGTGGGGTGCACAGTTGAAGAGGCTAGTGAGTTTTTTGCGGAGCTCCTTTTCATTATGTTTTCTTTGTTACTGACAATTGTTTCCAATTTCAGATGCTGGGCGTGTGGTTGGAGATATGTGGATCATGGACCACTCATATTTTTTCTGGACTAGGATTTATGTTAAGGATAGCAATTTAGTTTTTCCTAGTAAGTTAGGTTAGGTTTGGTGGTTAGGAAGAGGGGTATTTTGTGGGCACATTGGGAGTTGAATTGTGAAGACCAGGGCTTAGTGGTGATTCACTTTGGTGGCAATGACCTTGGCAAGGTGAGTTGTCAGAGTCTAACAGAGCTACATGCTTATCTGCCATTATACCAACTGGTAAGATCAGACATTGTTCTTAGGAGATGCTGGTGGGTTAGGTCCGAGAAAGCTAATCAGAAGTTGAGACATCAGGTCAACAGGAATAGATGACTTGAGTGGTCCTGTGATCCATCACTCTTGTTTAGATGCCAGAGTTTTATCACTGTACAAGACTTGAAGAGTGCATATATCCGAGAGTGGCATGGTCTTATTTGTAGAGTATCTCCTGGCTGTTGGTAGAGCATAGGTTATTAATAGGCTGGTGGCATGCTAGGTTTTTAAGGGGACTTGCTTTGGTGGGAAATTGCAAATGCAAATGGGATAACAACTAAGGTACACTCTATGTATTATTGGAGGATGACATGTCCCCAGGGGCAGTGTAGTGTGCTCACTTACTGATTTTACCTGCCTCGGTATAGGTAGCGTACACCAGCCTCAGTATAGTCAGCAGAGTGCTTGGAATGCTACGGCCCCCTTTTGGTATGGATGAATCGTGAAGGCTTCTCCATAGCTAATGAGCAGATAGGCATGTGTTTGACCTAATGTGTATATGTCAAGTCAGGAAGGAGTTCTTACTTCACGTTCTTTGGATTGGAGGAGCCCAACTCTTAAGTGGCGGTGGGTATGGTATTTTCCACCTTAATATTCAGATATGTTTGCAATTGCTTTATCTGGCCACTAACTTTATGAAAGTGATCAATAAAATTTGGACTTCTTCCCACCAGCTATTGTGTATCATGTATTTCTTTCTTTTGGTTAAGTTGTCTATAATTGAAATGCAGTTATAAAGATTAGTGAATGATTTAGATACAAGGTTACATTTTTTGATACAGTCTCAAACTATGAATAGATGACTTGACAGTATAGATGCCCAAAGCAGTTATGGTTCCATTGCTGAACAATTTTGGCAAATCAGTTTAAAAATTCAAGAAATTATCAGAATTTCTTGAATTGTATAACTGGGAAATAAACCAAGAATAAAATAAACCACAGTCTGAGACATGTTTGAATTGCTTCAATCATGTTTGAGCCTATTCAACAGTATTTGAACTGGCTCGCAATTAGGTGAATTGGCTAGCACAGGTTCCATCTGGTTCACATATGTGTGAATCTGCTCAAACTTATTTGAGTTAAATTTGAATGATTTAGATTTTTTTTTGCTGGAAAATTGAAAGTCTCAAAAGCAAACAATGAACATAGGGATTCACCTTAGGGTCTTATGTACGCAAATGCCGTCCTGACTGCAGTTCTGTACACAGCAGCTGTGCAAAGATATATGCAAATGTTGCAGCCATCTGGATTTGTATTGAGACACCCACCTATGGCTTCGCAAATCCCATTGACTGCGTACAAAGATGCAGCATTGATCGCAGATCAATCAATAATTGGCCTTCTGAGTAACCCTATGTTTGTGCAAAATATCCGCAGGAACTGAGGGCCTGATTCAGAGCCGGACGCAAGTGGCCGTTCGCTCGTCCGCCGTACGAGCGGAAATAATAAAATTGAAGCGCTCGCTCGTATGTTCGTTCGCAGCTAATTTTCCGCCCCATAGTCTCCCAAGCCCTCCTCTAGCTAGCGAACGTTCTAAATAGCGACCGTCCGTCTCCTCTTTGGTTGCAGGGAACGCTCGCACAAGTCAATTCCGGAAGTGGTCCTGTCAGTTTTCGATTGCCTGCTATTTCATTCCGCAAACATACTTGAATTCATTAATGGCAATCACTATATTAATTAGCTTAATTGTTATTCACATGTTTGCAATCCTTTTTTTTTTTTCAATATCAATAAACTTTATTATTGTTAGTGTGTGTCATTGCTTCCGCAGAATACGTACGGTTGTACCAAGGGGATGGTTCTTCAAAATTAAAAGTTGGTTTGAATGCTACTATTGTTTTGCGTTTTTTTTATAGGCCGATTTTTCAAATTTTTTTTTTATATTTAAATTAGCTTACGCATGTCACTGCATCAAGCCTATCATAACTCACATTATATTTGTGAGGGTGTAGGTCACATGACTCATACAATAACCAATAGAATGGTTTCTGTTAATTTACAAAGTACATTAGCCAATCAAATTTTTTCTAGGACCTTTATTAAAACTGTTTTGTGTAAAAAAAATCATTGCCATCATGAGAGCCGCAGCTTTTTGTAGGCGTGAGCTCCTAGTCCTCACTGATGTGATGGACCGGAGAATCACAGAGCATCCGCCCCCCATCACCAACCTCCAAAAGCATCTGGCCTACGCGGAGGTGCGCCGCCGCCTGCATTCCATCGGCTATCGCCGAAATATCGTCCAACTGGAACGCAGGTGGTCGGATCTGAGGCACAGATCCCCACACCTGTTGGCCAATTTGCGACAGCAGATCCATGAAAGTAAGTGTTTTTTTACATTTTATTTAAAATGTAAGCATACCTGCGTGTGCATGTTTACCGTATAGCCCTGTTTCTTTATTTTGGACATACCTGCGTGTGCATGTTTACTGTATAGCCCTGTTTCTTTATTTTGGACATACCTGCGTGTGCATGTTTACCGTATAGCCCTGTTTCTTTATTTTGGACATACCTGCGTGTGCATGTTTACCATATAGCCCTGGGTTTTTTTTAGTTTTTTTTCCCCAAAAAATGAAATATGTAATAATATTAATTTTTCTACATCATTTAGGGGCTGAGCGCAGACTCCAACGCCAGTGATGTCGGGCTCGTCCCCTATCCCCCACTCCCACCCAAACATCCTCTGCCCACTCTTCCCCAAATTCCCCCTCCTACCCAGACCTGGCCGACCATGAGGGCCCTCCCTCTCCTCACATTCCCATCCCTCCAACTTCACACTCCCCTCCACCCCCCCTCTCTTTTCCTCACCCTCAACTTCCTCCCAAATAACCCCACCTCCATCCATGCTGCACTGGCCCACCTTTGATGAGGACGATTTTGGGGCTCCAGGCCCAGTCAGCATTATGACCAGTATGTTTCCCTTTTAAACTATGGTTGGTTTTTAGTTATTTTGTTTTTGGTTGATGTTGTCCTTTTGCCTGTGCAGTTCAAAATTGTAAAGTATTTCTAATGTTTTTGATATATATCTTTGTGAAACAATGTCTAGGATGTTTTCCCCTTACACATATGACACATGTCCAAACACTCATACTTGTGTCTTTCTTGTTTATGGTACCAACAAATGTTGTATTTTTGCGTAGTTGTAACTCTCTTTTGTGTTATTTTTGCTAAATATATATATATTTTTTTTCAACAATCTTTTCGTTTGGCATTCCTTTTGTTTTGGAGATTTTTTTTTCACCTTTTTTTGTATAGTCTGATTTTTTAGTTGTTTTGTAAAATATAAATTAATGTGTCATTTTAGTAATCCGCACATTTTTTTACCAACAGAGGACCAGAGGCGTAACGTAAAAATTTATGCTGGCTTGCAGATCTTGAGGGGCCATGTCGTTGCCATGCTTGTGGCCTTGGATAAGATTTTGGCGTGCCTGCGCCACTAATTTTTTTATTTTTCGCTAAAAAAATGTTGTAAAAAATAAAATTTATTTTGATTTATTTTAGTCTCATTCCTTGTGTGTAAATCTTAGATTGTTGAACCTTACATAAGTCTACTATTTGTCCCTGATTTTTAAAGAAATGCAAATTTGTTTGTCGAAAGCTCAAGTAAGTATGTAAGCTTGCAGATTAAACACATAACAATACCAATAGGTTTGGAGAAGTAACCTCAAAATGTGATTATTTTTTGGTGTGGGTAATGTTAAATTTAAAGCTACCTGCTTAGGCCTACAATTACAAACATACTGATTCACCATAATACCTTTGGTGTTTGTTTTTAGCAACAAAGCAGGGTACTAAACTTTTCCAAATAAGAAATTACAGTATTAGGCATTAAGCAACTTTGCATTTTTAGAAACAGGTTACACTTGGTTGTAATTTATGATGGAAATGGTTGGTGAATGTAAAATTAAATTTTAATGCACACAAATAATAAACACCAAGTGAATACACACAATAAATTAAAAAATTCAAAACACACACACAAGTCAAAAACACACCAAAACCCCCCAAAAAACACAATCAGGGACTGTTTGGAAAAGTAGCATGCCAACATGAATCCACAAATGAGGAGAAGAAATCATTTTTCCCGAAGTTATATCCAATATGTCCACATAAAGTCATTTGTGTTGATCAGGTAGTAGGCATGGATTTTTATGGTCATTTTAGGGTTTAAAAAAAAAAAACTGTTAAAAGTGTACTTTAAAATATTACATGTCAACATTGTGGCATTTTTAAACATTATGAGGAAATAATTACCTAAAAAATCTGGACACAACTTATTCGCGTATGGCCCCCCACATACTGACCTCCGACCAACCTCGGGCGGGCCGTCCTCAGGCAAGGCATCCTCTGGCTGCATTGGGACACCACTCCTTATGGCGATGTGGTGAAATATCCCACACACGAAAACAATTTTCGAAACCATAGCCGGCAAATACATGAGGTCGCCACCAAAGCGGTGGAGGCATCTGAATCGGTCTTTTAAAAGGTCAATACAGTGCTCCACCACCTGCCTGGTGGCTGTAAGTGTGGAATTATACTGACTTTGTGGCCCTGGTGTGGGAGCCAAATAAGGAGTGAGCAGCCAGGGCATGCAAGGGTAACCACTGTCTCCTGTGAAAATATATAAAAAAACATCAGGACCATTATGTAACAAGCTTTGCATTGGTTTCAACAGAAGGTGTCAACTTACCCAGAAGCCATGCATCACCAGCTTGTAGGTTGTTTAATTTGTGCCAAATCCCTGATTGCCGGATAACGATGAAATCATGTGCACTGCCAGGGAATTTGGCATTCAGGGACAGGATCTGGAGGGAGGCATCACATACCACCATTACATTCATCGAGTGAAAGTGCTTTTGGTTCCTAAATATAGCCTCCAGCCTTGCTGGAGGCTGAAGTGGTATGTGAGTGCCATCCACAACCCCTATGATGTGTGGGAAGCCAGCTATTTGGTAAAAATTAGTCTTCGCCACATTAAGGGAACCCATATCCAATGGCATTTTAATAAAATGATGGAGGTGTTTAAAAAGGGCCTCCATCACTGCCCTCAGGATCCTTGAAAAGGAGAATTGGGATATTCCAGCGACTATTCCCACAGTGGTTTGTAACACCGACATTAATTGCGTAAGTGGTGATATTGCTGTAGGACTGTCAATTTGCCGTTCAAGATCACTCTCTATTAATGAGAGAGTGTCTATGATGAGTTGTGGCGGAAGACGGTAGCGCCTTAACACCTCATCATTTGGCATTCCAAAAAGGGTGACACGTGTTCTATATATCTGGGGCCTTGCACGCCTACGAGGCCTACGCCTGGGACGAAGTTGAGGTTGGTCGGGTTCTGGAACCATGGCCAATATAATACAATCAACATCAACCTGAAATGTTAAGCAAGGTAGTTAGTGGTTTAGACAAATGTGTTAAGAAAAATATACTTATCTTTTCCAAGAAAACCAAAGATGCTTACAGGCCTGAGATGTGTCATGTGCAAATCAACCTACATTTCAAAATTAGAAAATTTTTAAGATATTAATTTAAAAAACTATGATTGAAAACAAATTTCGGATTCTAAAAAATAGAGAAGGGAGCACACATTAGTTCTCAAAATAGTACGCTACATTTAGTGGTAAGACATGATTTTACACAGAAAAATTGAAAACACATTAGTACGCAAAATAGTATGTTAATTTTACATTTACAATAAAAAAAACATTAGTTTGCTAAATAGTACGCTACTTTTACAGTTAATACCACTAAAACATTAGTTCGCTAAATAGTACGCTACTTTTACAGTTAAAACCACAAAAAAATTAGTTTGCTAAATAGTACGCTACTTTTACAGTTAAATAAGGGCACATTAGTTCGCTAAATAGTACGCTACTTTTACAGTTAAAACCACTAAAACATTAGTTCGCTAAATAGTACGCTACTTTTACAGTTAAATAAGGGCACATTAGTTCGCTAAATAGTACGCTACATTTAGTGGTAAGACATGATTGTTCACAGAAAAAAAACAACATTACTTAGAGAAACATATGCTAAGACCAACACATCGAATTTGTAAATTCATGAATCCAAAAAACTTACCAAAAACAGATAAATATCCCAAAGTTCAAAAACGTCACTGGGTCACTGCCAAAATAACTGTAAAAAAAAAAATATAAAAAAAATTTGTAAACTATTTACTATTATTTTTTACGGTGGTTTTTTAAATACTTACTCAAAAATTCAAATAAAAATAGCCAAACAATAAAAAAAAATGCTAACGGAACAACAATCAGCAACAATCCACTCCAACGCCAAACCTCCAACAATCATAACATGCCACCTCGACTCGAGTCACACCAAGCCATAAATAGGCTTTATTTTCCTGCTGCTGACTATAAAAAAGTCACTGAAGGCCAAAATCGGTCTGCTATATTGACAAAAAAAAATGAGTACAGAGCAGCAAAGTACTAGCCAACAGGCACCATGTAAGTGTTTTTTTTTTATGGGAAAATGCGTATATTTAACATTACATTTTAAAACATTTTACTAAAAATCTTTTTTAACATTTAAAAAAAAGGTGTAGAAGATGCCATGGAAGAGGCTGCTGGCCCTAGTAGGCAAACTAGGGCCAAAAAAAAGGCAGCCACAATTCACAAGGAAGGAGATGGAGGTTTTGGTGGAAATGTGCAATGACAACCTGGCACAGGCACCAAGGAATGTGGGTGCACCCAGAGATGGAAACTGTGGGACGACATAGCCAGTGGTGTCAATGGTGTGGGTGAGTTTGAACGTTCAACCCGGGAGGTCAAACGCCGGTACGTAAAAACTACATTTTAGTAAAAAGTGTTTACAGGTCAAAATACTGCAGGAATAATGCCAAATTTTAAACCAACAGATGGAGCGACTTCAAATATCGGCTTAAACACAAACTGGCTGATAGGGTTAGGCATGCAGGGGGGACAGGTGGGGGTCCAACCCCTGTGTCACTTGAGCTCACGGATTTGGAGGAGCTGGCCCAGGGGTGTGTGCAGGATGAGGAGGTGTTTGGCGTGTCGAACATGGATACCGACATGGCAGACTGTGCGGCTCCTCATGTTGCCCCAGGTAAATGTTGTAATGTTACCAACTCAGAAATGTGTTTTTGACAATATCTAGATTATAATTTTACTCTTTTCTCTTTTTTCTCACAGAGACACACTCGGATGAGTCTGCTCCAGAGGTGAGCTTTGGCCGCAGAATTTCTTCTGGCTTTGCAGGGGAGGAAGCAGTAGATCCGGCTGGGGACCCTGTGGCAGACAGTCCAGGGATTCCCCCTCGCAGGCAGTGGCCCTCCTCACTGATCTCAATGGTAAAACGGATCAGCAGACCGAGATTCTGCTGAGGATGGACGCCAATCTGCTACGGGTGGCGGACGCCCTGGAGCAAAGTGCTGTGGCCAACGTGACCATTGCTAAGGCCCTTGCGGAAAATACTGGGGCCAACGTGCGAATAGCAAATGCCCTGGAGCAGCTCATTCGCCAGCACATGTTGGAGCCGGCCTCCCTTCCTGCCGGAACATCAGGACCCTCCACCTCTGGCACAGCAACAGCCATCCCTTCAAATGTGCCTAGCCCTATGCCTAGTCCAGAGGCCACAACATCTGCCTCTGGCCAGGCCAGCCGAAGGACTTCCCGGACCCGTTCAGGCTCCCTCCAACCCCCTGCCAAATGGCCTAAAAGGCGATGACAGCACTGGCTAATTTCCCCATAATCCATCTCTGTGTTTGCCCCATATTTCTACATGGCAAAAACTTCCCTCTCCTTTCTTGTGAATTGTTTTTATTTGTTTTATTTCTGTTCAAATGCCACTTATTTTGTGGGTGTGTGGGCAAAATGATTTCTAGATTTTGTCCCATGAAAAAAAATCTGAAAAAAAATCTGTTTACTTTAAAAAAAACTTGAAACAAAAATAACAAAAAAATTATTACACTTTGGAAACAAAATTGCAAAAATCTATTCTTGATTTATTCACAAACTGGTTAAAAGGTAATCCCTCTAACAAACTTACAAACAGTGCAACGGAAATAGAAACATTTCATATTTTGCCTAAAAAATAAGGGTTAAAATCAATTTATGAGTTTTAATTAATTATCCAAAAAAAAGGACAATTGGTTTCTTGGTCCAAAAAACAAACAAAAAACATGCGTACAATATTGTTTGTCTACAAAAAAAACACTTACAAATATGTAAAAAGCACTCAAAAAACCCAAACATTTGTTAGCTAATTGATTGTATGCCCCAGAAATTAACAGCTGAGTAGTTCACCTGCGTTCGGTTTTTTAGCTACTAAACAAGGTCTATTTGCGAAACACCTTAGAAGCTGTTTAGCAATTAAAAGTTAATTGTTTTTTTTGCCTCACTTGATTAATCGCAACACCATCGATGAGTCCGGGAAGTACGAGGAGACCATCGTCATTGCGGTAGACTATACCAGACCACAAGCTGAGCGAGCAGTCTTAATGGAAATTGGATAACACAGTGACGTGTAGAAAATAGCGTCCACATTGAACGTTCGCACAAGATAATACATGTACGCCCAAAAAACGCCTTGCCACGCCTGCGTTTTCTCATCTCCACCCCCATTACCACCCATAAACGAAACATTCTGTCAATCAAATGACATAGGTCACTTCCTGTTCGCTGTGTATACGAGCGAACGAAAAATGACCGCAATGATCCGGCCGCACATGCGCAATGAGAACCGGATGCATGCGTGGTTTAAAACAATCGAATGCGTACGAGCAAACGACTGATAGCGTCCGGCTCTGAATGAGGTCCTGAGTTATTTTTGCTGCTAAAGAGATTGCAGACACACCCCGTAAACAGTCATGAGACGCTTACCTTTAAGTTGCTGCCCATAAATGGTCCCTGCCTGTTAATCACTTTGCTAATAAATTCTAACATAGAATGGCGAACTGTGCACAAGGTAGTAGATTTTTAAAAAGATAAAATACTCTATATTAATAAAATAATAATAAAAATAATATTTTGATTTGTCCAAAAAATATAAAATGCTGATTTTAAAATGAACCTCAAACAGCTTACCTCAAACACAATTCGAATTTGTGAACTGCCACAAATTTTGATCCATAGCAGATTATACTGTAAAAATGTTGAGGGTAATTGAATTGTTGAAGCTCATTTGAATGTATAGGGTATTAATATTTACAACTATCCCAAATGGCAAGCCTTTGAGTGTATTTGCCCTAGACTATACTTTCAGTGTAATACATCACACATTTCTCCAATCTGTTTGTCAGATGAGACACAACTGCATGTTGGAGGGTAAGGCAGATTCGGAGATGTATGCTAACGGATCTGCAACTGCATTCTCTCATGGATCCCAGTTGTTAAAATATGCTAATGCCTTCCAAGGCATAGCCAAGCACGGGGATGCCCACTGCTGCCTTCTCATATTAGTCCGACGATGTACAACAGAGTAAACATTGGTAACATCAATGCAGATCAGGTGGCAATGCAGCCTATGTGGCAATACTGACCAGTGGCAAACACTGCAGCTCTCCTGACATGCAGATGAGCTCTCATGCTGCGAAGGAGATCACAATGGTTAATTTATGCACTCACATGTAACAGCGTTTAAATTGTCAGACATGCCTGCGTTTGCCTGGCCAACCCCTTCACCTCCCCCATATGCTGTTTACCTGTCACTCACTTTGTAAATGAATTCTCTGCGTAATCGCAAAACAACCACTTCATGCGTGCAATGTGGCTTACACCTATGCGCAATGACAAACAATCGCTCGTCCTGCGTAAATATCGGCATTGCGTACATCTCTAAATCAGGCCCTATGTTGTTTTGCATTGTCATTTATATAGTAGCATCTCTTGGAGAATCCGTAGTTTTCTGTAGCTTGATCTTTTGTGAAAAAGAAAAGAAAAACTGGAAATAGGGTGCCAGGTGCTTTTATCAAAATGCATAATGGTATTTTACTGCAAGGTGTAGATGGAATGTTATTGTTCAATCAATATATGACGTGATTCCAATTCTGGAAAGATGGAAAAACATGTGAGGAGGTATGCTAAGCTTCTGCTTGTGCACAACTCATTTCCAATTCTTTTAGCTCTGCTGTATAATATTAAAATAAAGGAAAATAGCACATATTATTCTCCTGGAACTATAGTATACCCTTTAAAAGGAATATTTTGAACACTGTGCAGATATCATTGTTGTTAACTGTGAAACATTTTAGGGTTATTTACTAGGATATAAAAATAATTACTAATGGAACATATATTTATTTCTTACGTATGTTTTCATAGAAATAATACATAGGGGAGATTGGTGTTCAGCAATGGTACAGAAGAAATAGGGCATAAAGCAGTCTAGAGGAGCTATTATCTTTATTTTTATAGAATTTGTATCCTAAAATTATTTTCATTACTATTAACTTTTATTTATAATGTGCAAGTGTATGCAGTGCTGTACAGTGTAAACACTGAAAACAGTAAAAGGGTATCAGAGTATAACTAGAATATACCAGAGGTTCCCAAACAATGTCCTCAAGGTACCCCAACAGTTCAGGTTTTAAAGATATCAATGGTTGAGCACAGGTGACTTATTCAGTACTTAATAGGTTCCCAGATGGTGAGTATTTCAAAAGTAAAGCACTCATATAAATAGAAGAGGCTGCAGTAGTCTTAATGTGAAATTATTAAAGCATCTATGATAGTTTTGTTGACATAAGAGATAAAGAAAGGCTCAATACTGGTGATGTTCCAAAGATTAAATGGACAAGATTGAGAGATGGTCGGAATTTGGAAGTGAAGGAGAGAATTGAAGCGGCAGGCTAGGAAGACAGAAGAGAGAGCTATATTGTCAATAGTTAGAGGGTGGAATATAGAAGTATAATTAAAGAGAGGAAAACAATGTTTGGTCTTGGCCAAGTTAAGCTTTAAAAAACATTGGGACAGACAGAAGTAGATGGCATATAGGCATGTGGAGAGGTAAATTAGAGTGTATATAAATGTTATTGAAAACTGAAGGAGCTAATGAGGCTTCCAAGGGAGGAGGTAAAGAAAGAGAAGAGATTGGGATGAGAAGAGACCACTTGGCGACACCAACAGGTAGAGGAAGTGGGGGTGGGAGGCCAGAAGAGAAGGAGATAGAGACAGAAAACCATGATGTAATAGTTGAACCATGATAGGATAGAGTAACATACACTGATGGAGTAGAGAGTGTGGAGAAGGATATGTATGGTCAACAGTGTTGAAGGAGGCATAAATATCAAGAGAGATAAGAGATAAGAGAAGTGGCCCTTTAATTTGTCAATGTGAAGGTCATAGGTGAATTTTGTGAGGGGATATTCAGTGTAATAGAGGGGAGAGAAGCCTGATTGAACAGGGTCAATAAGTGAGTGGGTAAAAAGGAAGTAAGTGAATTAAGTACAAACAGAGAGAGTAAAGGAGGTAGGAGGCTATGGGCAGATGAGGAAAGGAAGATACAGACTTAATCCTTGGTGTGGGAGAGAAGGAAGAAAGGGTGGGAAGGCAGGTGGAGGAGGTTAGTGGTGATGGTGGGGATGGACTGGAGAGAGGAGATAATGCTACAGGTGGCTTTAATTTTGGTTGTGAAATGGATGATGAAGTAAAGGGTAGAGTGGGAGAAGCATAATAGAGTAGTGGAGAGGGGGGGGGCAGATAAAGGGGTTGACAGTACAAAGAGCCAAAGTTAGTTGATGGATTGGATGGAGATAAGAGGTTTGATAAGATTGTTTATGTTTAGTGTGAGATCAGAGTTGTAGGAAGTGAGCATAAACTTTAAATGGAGATAGTCAGGATGAACAGGTGATTTCCTCCAATACTGTTCAGCTATGCAGAAGTTTTTATAAAGGTATCATGTGACTTTAGAGTTGGGTCAGACCTACAAAGATTGATAATGAAGGCTGGGTCAGCAGTGTCAAGAACAAAGATGGGGTAAAGTTGTAGAGTGAGACAGTTTGGTCATATAAGGAGAAGATTGAGATGGGAGAGGGGAGGATGTCTAGAGAGGAGGTAAAAAGCTGCAAGGTTATGCTTAGTTAGCCTAACTTTTAACTTTGGGAGGTGAGACAATGAATGTAGGAGGGAAAGGCCAAAGGAAAGAAGATGGTGGTCAGAGAAATTATTGAAATCAGAGATATAACAACTGCAGGAGAAGACTAGGTCAAGTAAGTGACCTTTGGAGGGGAAGCATGTGTTAGGTCAAGGGTGGAGGTGAGGGAGAGCAGGAGGAAGCATTGGCATCCATAGGATTTCCAAGAGAGAATTTAAATCACCAAGGATAAGAGAGAGAAGATCAGAGGAGAGGATGTGCCAAAGCCAGACAACAAAGTTATCTAGGAAGTGGGTGGACCATGACACAAAGATAATAGGGTGGAAGAAGTAGATAGAGTTGATCTCAAAGAAGGAGAAGGAGTTTTCAGGGGGTAGAACCTGAAAGGTGGACCAAGGTGACAGAAGTAGTCTAAATTCACCATTTTGACTATCTCTAGGATAAGGGGTGTGGGTGAGAGAGAGGCCCCCAAATTGAGTGAACAGCCAGGAAGAAGTGTCAGATTGGATCACCAAGTTTCAGTAATGGCAAGGAAGTTGGGGGAATCAGAGATAAAATGCTCATGGTTTTATGCCAATTTGTTACCAATCAATCTGGCAATTCCAAAGAGCAAAGGAAAAAGGAAGGGAGATATTGGGAGGGATGAGGATAAGGTTGGTAACATTGAGATGAATCAGGGGTGAAGAGAGTAAGTTATAAGGGGAGAGAGTTTGGATAGGACAGGAGAAAGTGGCAGAGTTGAGAGGGAAAAGAGGTGAGCCAGTGGGGAGGTGAGAAAAAAGTGAGGCAGGAAAAGAGAGAGAAGTGGAATCGGTAAGAAATACCACCGGCGGTTCGATTCCCGGCAGCGCCTGGCCGACAAAAGCAGAGTTCCTGGCAGCGGAAGGCCGACAGCGCTGGAAATCCCGATCGTCGCTAAGGTAAGTATAAATGAACCTAACCTAACCTCCTAACCCTAACCCTCCTTAGGGGTGCCTAACCCTAACCTCCCCCCAAGTGCCTAACCCTAATCCCCCCTCTAAGTGCCTAAACCTAAATCCCCCCGGGGGTGCCTAACCCTAACCCTCCCTCCCCCTAGCCTAACCCTAACCCTCCCCCCACGTGGCTGTTCGCTCATGGTGCCCGGCATCCCTTAGATCGGGATGCTGAGCGCCGGTCTCCCAGCGTCGGGGAAATGACAGGCGTCTAGATATAGATGCCGGTCGTTTATCCCATGCCGGGATAAAGCAGTCAGGAAGCTGGCTGTCGGGATTCCGGCAGCTGGCTTCCTGATTGTATACCGAGAGAAGTATAGGCAATTGTAGAAGATAGTGAAGGATAGTAGTAAAAAGGCCATTGAGTGTGGTGAGAGAAAGAGAAAGTGATAGTGGATAAGAATAAGAAAGGGGGCAGGAAGGAAGATGTAAGAGCAGAGAGTTAATTGAATGTAGGAGAGTGGGAATGTGGAAGCATGGCAGGAGATGTGAGAGCAAAATGTAAAACATCAAAGATAATGCAAAGAAAAACAGTGCAAATGAGGCAACGCAATACAATATAAAATATAGAAAATATAAAGCTGTAAAAAATTTAGATAATACTGTATATTATTCTGTATAAGTGAAGGCAGGGCTCAGGATTTGGGATGCATCAGTCTGTGGGTCATGTGGTAGAGGAATGAGCATGGTCCAGAGGCATGGGGGCTGGGTTAGTTTAGAAGAGGGAGTCCTGGATGTTGCAGAACAGTAGTTAGGGGAGGCCAGACAAGGAAGTCAGTGTGCAGTTGAAGGTGGTTTAAGAGCCTCTATTATGAGCCACCACAGCAGCAGCTGTCTCCAGCAGCGGGTCCTGGACATTACTAGGTGATCATAACACGGCGTCACATAGGCTGCTATGGCAGATGGTCCTCAGCTGTAACTAAGCAGCCGGGATGCTTCCTTTTGTTTGTGCAGCTACTCATCTGCAATATAATTGCTAGGGGCCTGTCTCTGTATGTGCAGCTATTCAACTGCAGTGTAATATTTGCAAGTGGTCTGTCTCTGTTCTGGGGTTCTGATTGGCCCCAGGTTATCATAAAAGGCAGGGAGGGCTTAGCCTCCCTACTGGTTATAGCTATTTGCTCTGTATTTAGCTACTGGTCCTGCTATTGATATCTTGTGGAAACCCTGCCAGAATCTGCTCAGCAGTTTCCAGCTCCTTGTTCCTGCCTTGAATATTCAGCCTGCACCTAGTCCAGCCCAGGCCTGTGCCTCTTGTTAACTTGGGTCTCATGGAAGTTTTTTATTTTGTTTGTCCTCGGTTTCCCACTTCAGCCCACTCTTGTGCTCAACAAGTTTTCCACACTGAATCGTTCTCATTGTGTTAAGTCCTAGTGGCATCCCAGTACTGGGTGAACTTACTTCACTCAGTAAAAATGGCTGTTATAGATGAAGTCCATTATAATATATCAGGAGCAGTATGGCGACCTAGGCAGGCGTTCTCCTGGAAGCTAGGGTTCATTGAAGTCCAAAGGTGGTCATAAAATTCTGGCAGCTGGTAGTGATGGTCCAGAGGGGGAGTCCAAAATGGGGCAACGTGATTCTCAAAGCAGGCAGTAGTAGGCAGTAAGTTATGGGAGGTTGGTCACAGTCAAGATTCAGGAAGGCAGGATGGTTGTAAGCTAGGCCAAAGTCAGGTCCAGGAGTAGAAAGAAGATTAACAGGGGGAAGGCATATTTGCCTTAGACTACTCATTTTAGCCAATTCTTGTCTGCAGCTAATCTACAGGATTTTTGGTGTTGATAAATCTGGCATTTAGTTGCATAGACTGATAGAGAATTGTTCAACTCTTTGACTCCTCGTATATAACCTTAGACCATCCCAGTTTTCTAACTATCACAATGGATAATACTGACTCTCAGACTCCTGAATCTATCACGGATCATCCTAGCACTATTACTTTGACCAATATTGTGACTCTAATGATACTTACACTACTCTTTTCCACTTTAATTCTTAACCTCTTTTGAACTCAGGAGTATTTTAGAGCCATGCATGTCTATATCACACCAGAACTAACACTTAGGCTACCAAAGTATTCTCTGCATTCATTGAGGTCAACACAAATATCTCCTCCTCCTCTTCCTCTTCCCCTTCCTCTTCCTCCTCCTCCTTCTCCTCCTCCTCTTCCTTCTTCTCCTCTTCTTTCTTTCTCCTTCTTTCCGGAGCTTGGTGCATATGCGGTAAGCAGTCAAAACTCAGAAAACGTAAATTTTGGAGATGTGAACGCAAAATCAGCATTTATGCATCCCGGCCAACTGTAGATTTAGAATGATATGTTATTATATACATTAGCCTTATTAATCAATAATATATATATATATATATATATATATATATATACTCAATGCTACTAATATAGTATTTATGAACACAGACTATGCATATAGGTATCAGATAAAATGCAACAAAATAAAAAATAAATAAATTATCCCCCCCAATTTTTTTCATATAAATTAAAAAATATCATAGAGTATATTTGAGTGCACCCCTTATAAGAAGATAACCAGATGTATGGGCTCATTTAGGCCTTTTGGGAAAACTGTCTTTAAGTTATAAATCCATGTTGCCTCTGTTTGCAGCAACATTTTAGCTCTCTCACCTCCTCTCTTGAGTTGTACCACATAATCAATAAGCATACGGGGCTTCATTCAGAGGCGGCCGTATGGTCTATGACCGCACGGCCGCCTCAATGTTTGTCCAGTGCGCATGCGCACGAGGGAGCTGGCTCCTTCGTGCGCATGCATGAGACCCACTACGACCGACAGCGCCGGTCGTAGTGGGTCTCTTTCCAAAGGGGGCGAGCTGTCGATGTTGATTGACAGCTCGCCCCTTTTGGAAGGCGGGCCGGGGGGGTGGCAGCCCCAACGGAGGCATTCCCATGGGAACGCCTGCCATTTGGGGGAGGCCCCATTGACATCACTAGTGATGTCAGTGGAGAGCTTCCGGCTCTGACAGAGCCAGAAGCTCTCCGGGGCTTACGAAAAAGTGAGACCCTACCCTAGGGTCTCGTCGTAAGCCCCGATGGTCGCGATGGTCTATGACCATCTTGACCATCACCCTACCAGTCATTAGAGCTGTGGGTGTAAACCCACAGCCTAATGACTGAAACAGAGGCGGCCGGTCAGGATGCAAGTGGCCGCCCAGTTTCTGAGCGACCGCTTGCATCCTCCGACTGCCTCTGAATGAGGGCCACAATGTAGTGAAGATAGATGGTTTCTTTTCTACAAAATGATGGCCAACAGGTTTATCTGAGGTATATGTCTTCAAAGATATGGTTTAATGATCAGTAATTAGCAATACAATCCCTGAAGGGATATTGGATCCTCTTCAATATGTGATTAGGGCTTTTTTAGGGAGAGATCTCTTTAATACTGGTTCAGTTGCAATAAAGTTCCATTCTCCTTAATGGTTTTACTGGTGGCAAAACTACCACTGTCATATGTTGTCAGAAATACGAAGTTGATATCTGGTATTTATTTCTTGGTATGGTAACCATCCCTTTAGAGGTGTCAGTCTCTTTTAAGACATCTGTTAATTGTTGCTGGACTGTGGGCCTGATTCAGAGCCACTCGTAAGCGGCCGCTCGTTCGCTCTGAGCGATGTTCGCACATCTGCGCATGCGTATGGGTTGTAATGCGCATGTGCCAACCAGTCAGTGCGGTCGGAAATCGTGTGCTCGCAAATTAGCGAGTGCCTGCTAATTTGAGTGACAGAATGAGGCGTTTGTGGGTGGCAACAGGGGAAGGTGCTTGAAAACGGGGAGTGGAGATCCGAACGCAGGCGTGCAAGGGTGTGCATAATTAACAAAGCAGCATCATCGACTACGTCACTTGGTTGACTTTTAGCCTGAACTGCTCGCATGATTGCGGTAGGAAAATGCTACCACAAGAATAGCGAGCAGTTCAGATGCCTTTCGATGTACTCCATTAACCAAATAAATAGCGGAGATGACGTATGATGCGAGCGGCCAAAAGGCGTCTTTACAAAATAGTGAGCGCATGTTTCGGACGCTCGCTCAGACATAGAGTCGTCAACAGACCGCAAAGAGCGAGCGCTCAATTTAAATAGCCAGCCCCTTTTTCTGAATGAGCGTCCCCATATAGCGTCCGGCTCTGAATCAGGCCCAGTGTCCACTCATCATGAATCTTTGTTAGTTGAAACACTGGAGTTGTTCCTCAAGATTCTCACAAACTGTGAGACAGGGAGACATTTTTAAATAGTTTATGGTGATAGTGTTTGTATTTTAATACAGTGTTCCAATCCATTAGTTTTCTATATAATCTATATCAATATCCTTGATCAGTGACTAATACTGTCACATCTAAAAAAAAATCTGATTGCAATCATGTTTCATTGTGAATTTAATAAGAGATTCTAGAATATTGAGATATACTAACATCTCAGCAAGTGAGTTCCAGGACCCAGACCAGAGAATGTGTGCAATACTATCCCCAAATCTTGGGAACAAATTCTTGTTTGTAAGTATCGAACTATAGATTAGCATATGCAGGAGTGATGTTACCCCCCCCCCATTGCAGTTCCTGAGATTTGGAGGCAATATCGCTCACCAAACATGTAAGTAATTACATGTGAGTGTCATTTCAAGCAAGTCCATAAGAAAGTCAATTGGTGAATTAGTTGATTACAGGTATGGGTATATAATGATGATACATCCATGGTAACCAGGTGATGTGTGCCAAATGTGACATCCATTGCATAAGCCCTCTATAAAGTAATCTCCTTAATGTAACTCTGGGAAAGTTTAACATGATTGGACTAAAGATTTATCTCCTTGCCTTTTGTGCTGCACCCCAGACATTTATCTTTGGGAGTTGGACCCATTCTGGAATACGGGAACATATATACTATGTGTGTATATATATATATATATATATATATATATAGTATATATATATATATTTATATATATATATATATATATATATATATAGTTTCAAAAAACCATCACTCCCCGTGTATAAAACACAAACCTTGCCTTGGTGCCCCTCGGGGGAATTTGTAAGTCCTCCAAGATAGATATCGGTAAAGTGGTGGCACTCTCAGGACTTTCAATGGAAAGAAAAAACAGAGCCTAAGCCGATGAGTAAGCCGACGTTTCAATCTCTTTTATTAGAGATTTTAATTTATTAGAGCGCGGCCATCTTGGATCAAGTCAGGTGGTCCAGACCCATCCAGTCAGCAGCGCTCTCCTGTTGTTCCAGCCAATCACCATCTGACCAGGGATATAAAAGCCCTTCCCTGCCTCTGTCTCATTGCCAGTACAATAGTGCACCTTGCCACAGCAAGACCTATGTTCCTATGCTCCGCTGTTCCTGCTCCAGTTTGTTTGTTCCTAGTTCCTGTGTACTCCAGTCGGGAGTACTCCTGCTCCCAATCCAGCACACTCCATCCCAGAGTCCTATTCTAAGTGCTTCACCCAATCCAGCACACTCCATCCTGGAGTCCTATTCAAAGTGCTTCACCCAATCCAGTATACTCCATCCCAGAGTCTGACTCAAGTTCATTTCCCAGTCCTGCATACTCCATCCAGGAGTCATATTCAATTACCCACCAGTATTCAACGTATCTTCAAGTTCTACAGCATTCAACCTGACAGTTCTTCTCCGCAGTACCCCTGAATCTCAGAGACTTTTTACCTTTTGTTTTACAGTGTCTACAGTTGTGCATCCCTGCACTAAGGACTATATTTACCATATCTCATTAGTTCTTATTTAACTGTATGCAACAGAATTATATTAAACCATCTAAATTCCAACTGTCTCCTGGTCCTGGTGTCTCTGTACCACAACCCAGTTCAGGTCCACCCCTTCCAATACCTCGAGTCGTGACACTACTGAATTTGTGCCACTCAAACTAAATAAAGCAATGAAGTTATGATCATTAAGGCTGATGCCTTAATGGACGTGTTCCTTGCGCAATACAGATATGGTATGCCAACACACCCTGTGGTTAACTGAGTGAGATTGCTGTCACTCACAAAATGGTGGAGCTGCTAATTCACATAATTGTGTGCTCATTGGACTACACACATCCAGTCTATGCAACTGAATAAAATATAAAAAAAACCCAGTGTCTTTGTTTTATTTTAATATTTCTTTTGCAGTGGGCCCTTAATGCTCCGCCTGCTGGTACTTGTGGTACCAGCATGCAGGGGAGGCTTGATGGAGCCTGTAGTGCTTCAGCAAAAGACAATATTATAGGTCTTTTTTTTGCACTACATTTTACATAATCAGCCCGGCATCCACCAGCCAGGGGTGCCGGGGATAGCACCGGGATATCAGTCTGTGTCTGGGATGCCCTGGAGAGGGGGTCCCCAGCTCCCTGGAGGGGGGGTCACCAGCTCCCCAGGGATCCCCGGCCTGGGCTGACTAGTGGTCAGAGGTGATGCTTCAGCTGGGGGGCACGGTGACAGGGCTTCTTTGCTGTGGCATCACCCCCCCCGCTAGAAAGGGTTCGGTGCTGGTTCTGGTAAATACAAGGGGACCCTACGCATTTTTCCCCCGTATTTCCGGAACCAGGACTGGCTAATATGTTGTTTGTTGCCTGTATTTAACACAACCAGTACTGGGTCTCCAAAGCCTGGTGCTAGTCGTTTTTTGGGGGGTGGGGCCACACCATTTTTTTTTACAAAGTTTTTTTTTTAAACACGAAGCACAGACAGGTCTCACTGATCCCATCCGTGCTTATGTGTTTGTTTATTTAAACACAGATGCAAGTATCACGGATCTTCTAGATATAAGCCTGCATCTGTGTGCTGCTACCTCCACCAGGTCCTAATTCTGGCACCACCACCGCCCACACTGCTGCCCGCACATACAACCACTAATGCCTGCTACTGTTCCTGGTTCCCAGCTGCCCGCTAACCCCTACCCCTCCTCCCCCGTGTCCCGGCCGCAGCAAACACTGGCTTCCTTCCCCCTGATCCCGGCCCCCACTACTGCTCACAGAGTTCATCCATCTTGGTGCACCCAGGTGAAGACACAGTGATTACACCTGCCGGAGGCACCTACTGAGGCTGCGCAAAAGTTGAAACTTCCTATGTCTATAATGGCGCATTCTTGAGGTAATAGTTTAAAAACTGTAACTTTCTATTTTACCTGAACGCCAAAAGCACCTACTCTGGAACAATAAGAAAACAAACCCCAGGTCTAAATTTGCCCTCTGCCCTGATTCATGCCTTCCCAAAAATCCCCCATAGAGAACAGCAGAAAAGTGGTCCTAATTGAGTGTCAGAAAAAACTGACAGTTGGAACTTTAGATTACTCCCAAATCCTCATTTTTTATGTTTTTGCACTGAAATTTGGCATGCAGCACCAAGCGACAGTTTTACCCGGTCATACCAAATTTCAGCTCCGTACCTCCAACACCTTTTGAGGTGTAACCCCTTAAACACCATGACCCCCCCTCCTGAATTCTCTATGGATATTTAAATTTATTTAGATTCAGTCTTAATATAAGGGCTCAACTGTGCCATTATAATACACACTCACACATCCCACAGTGCAATGGCACTCTTCAACCTTTTCAAACTGTAATGTTGAACCACAGGTGCCCTCCCAGCTGGCATCCCTGAAATGGGTCACAAGCTTATAGAACTAAATCTAGCAGGCAGCACTTGATGCATGAAAGACACAACAAGAGGCAGCAGTGTATCAACATTTCAATGTTTCCAAATTGGTGGCATTTAATGCAAACAGAATCACGGTCACATCGATCTTTTGCCACTAGCAATTACAATTATGATGATAATGTCCCTAACACAACTACTGTATATCCAACTACAAGAACTTCTATTTTAACTAAATTGTAGGGCTTTTTTAAATACATTTTCTGGTGTTTTCATGCAGTCATACATCCACAGCACCCTTTTGATGCTTGCTGTTACAAATAATAATAATAATAATAATAATAATAATAATAATAATAATAATAATTATAATTATATAGCGCTCATTCTCCAATAAGAATCAAGGCACTTGTGATGATACTGTTCCTCACACAACTATACCCTACTCTAACCAATTAGATTTAACAAGAATAAAATATTTTTTTGCTTACAATAATTGGTGGTTAATTTACACGTCCAAAGCATTATTTTGCAGATGCTATGCCTTTCACACAACTATATCAAAGTGTAACCATTTGGATTTTAAAAATACTAAAATATTATTTTTATGTTGATATTATTTTTTGTGGCACTTTAAAGTGCACAGTCGCTTTTCTAAAGCAGCCTTTTCACATTAAAGATATATCCAGCTGCAATCATTTTTTTTTATAATAAAATGTTTTTTTTTTCTGGTTTGTATTTACTACAAGAAAGAATTATCTTTTTGGGGGTTGAGGTAGTGATGCTGCTACTGCTGAAACAGTGAAACAAGTAGCCTGCTTTTTGAAAGTTTTATGAGAGGTAGCTCATATTGATTGCACCTAACCACAAAACAACCTCTTACCAGCCTTTTTAGTGTAAAATTGCAGCTAAAAGCTGGAATGGGCAGTTTTTATGCAATTCAAAAAAGATCTGAGATTTCTGAGAAACAGTAATTTTGCCTTGTTTTGATATCCAGATTTGATGTGTGATACTGTTCAGGGACACATTCTGACTAAATACCCCAAAATCTGGATCTGTCGGATTTCACACAACTGTTCATCTGTACAATAAACCATGCACTAAAAAAGCACCTAATTACTATAAATGGGCTAAATTATAAAATGCAATGCTGACACAAACATACGTGCAGTTTCAAGTATGCTAGGTATACAGTAGTTTCAAACAGATTACATGTGATACATTACTACTGAAAAACAAAACAAAACCCTAACTATCTCTCTGGAAACTGGAAGACTAAATGTATTTTTCAATGATGATTAGAATTAAGACTAGCTGTGCACTAACATAGCATGTCATTCTAAAACAATATCAGATTTATAAAACTATTTTCAATACATGGTCTTCTCACCACTTGATAAATCTAGGACAATGTTTTTTTAATTTAAACAACTATCTTGAAAAAATGATGGTGATTAAAATAGCAATATAGCACAGGTGTTCTTGGTGAGTGGTACTTCCATGTAATCATTTTTACCCACTGGGACGTGAGCAGCATTCATCTAATTCTCTGGAATCTTGCTTTGCATCGTACTATTGCAGTACCAGCACCGTCTGCTTGCTCCACTGACAAACAGAGACCTCCCAAGAGTGAAATCTGGAGTGTTACAGCCTAGAGTTATGTTTCCATAAAAGATATATATCTGTTTTTAAAAGTGTACAATACATTTCTATTAAATATTTTTTTATCGCTGTTCCAACAAACCTGTATTTCCTGAAAAAAATATCATGTAAAAATAGATGAAATGGTTAATTACATTTCAAAATTCATTCTTAACAGCAGATCTCTTATCATACTCACGAGGGACTGTGCAGATTTTGCTCAAAAAAATAGATGGACACTTTATCACAGATGGGGAATATGTGTAGGAAGCCTCATGTGAATTAAAACGTCCATATATATTATAATGACAAACAGGAATGCGCGCTGACAATACAGGGAGCTCTCAGTAGGATTTGAATTAGTAGATTCATTTGCAGTCATTACATAAAAAAGAAAAATTATTTTTAAAATAGACATTGCATGATATATGTCTTATATCTCATTTCCACTGAATGCTGAATTTGCAAATTTTATTGAATAATAAGTACTATTTAACTTAATATGTTTGTCTATTTTAAAAAGTGATCTAAATACTGTATCTTATTCATTCGAATAATGAAGAGTCTGTCTCTTACTCATCAATCACTGAGCCTGGCATTTAAAGTGAAGGAGAATTTTTACATGTATTGATTTTTATCGGGTTGAGGGTATATGAATTCATGTAATGTACAATATTTCTCATTGTAAATGTATTTTTAATGATTTGTGTCACTTTGGGCATGATAAAATCATATCTGCATAAGCTATTTCTGTTCTACTATATCTAGGAATGTTCCACTTTTTATAAAAACAGTATTACAGAGTACAAATACATGTCTAATTATCATATCACAAGTCTATTGGTGATATTTACAGGCATAATATTATACCAAATTAGTTAAATCTCTTAGGCTATTATGATCATTAAACATCTGTTCTAAATAGGTCCCATGCTCTAGTTTATCATTATATGATAATACTGTTTAGTCTGTAAAAAATATAGTAAGGATATTAAATTGTATTCAAAGAAGAAATTCACTGGTCACAGATATGAAAAAAGCAGCATGCAGTCTAATCCATTAAAAAGAATGTAAGCACTCGTGTAGCAGAATCTTTGCTACATTACTTTGTACAGTTCTGGGGGAATATATTGGTATTAAGGGGTCTATTTATGAAGGTTTTTGGACACGATAATCATGTGGAGATGACAGTTTCTGAATAATTTTCATATTTTTAAGTATCTTACCTATTTATAAATGTATTAACACACACACATATATAAATATATATATATATATATATATATAAAGTCACTGAAGCCGGCACTCGGGGGCACTAGGGGAGACCTGATATGTAGAAACGAAGGATACAGCGGCACTCACGGGACTAAGTAAAAAGACTCAGGTACACAAGTGGTGTATAGGATCCGACGTTTCAGTCGATGAGGACTGAAACGTTGAATCCTATACACCGCTTGTGTACCTGAGTCTTTTTTTACTTAGTCCCGTGAGTGCCGCTGTCTCCTTTGTTTCTATATAAATATATATATATATATATATATACTTCTTGTGTTAATGTAGGGGAAGAATAAAGTGTTTGGGGACATTATGAATATCCTATCTTTAGAATTTTGAGAACTGTAAGATCACTGTGTAACTAAATGCCATCTCAGGATGGCGTTATCAGTCCTGATCATCATCCTGCAAAGCTGTGAGGCTGTAAGATCTCCCCGATATAGATGCTGCTCCTCCTCTCCTCCTTTCTACCACTGCTGAAATCAAGGGAGTTGTACCAGCAGAAAACACATATTGTACCAGGGATAAAATACAAGTAAGTTTTTCTTTTTATGTGTATATGAATTAGGGGTGTGCACCGGCTACTTTTTGTGTTTTGGTTTTGGATCTGGATCTTTCTTCGTGTTTTGGATCTGGATTGGTTTTGCCAAAACCACCCTTCCGTGTTTTGGGTTCTGGGTTTTGTGTTTTGGATCTGTATTTTTTTTTAAAAAAGCATAAAAACAGCTAAAATCACAGAATTTGTGTGTTTTTCTGCTCCTATGCTATTATTAACCTCAATAACCTTAATTTCCACTCATTTCCAGTCTATTCTGAACACCTCACACCTCACAATAGTGTTTTTATGCACAAAAGGTTGCACCGAGGTAGCTGGATGACTATGCTAAGAGATACGAGTGGACGGCACAAACAAGTGGTCCATCTAGGAGTGATACTGCAGTGGCAGACAGGATGGCAGTTTGAAAAACTAGGCCCCAAACAGTACATAATTCAAAGAAAAAAAAGAGGTGCAAGATGGAATTGTCCTTGGGCCCTCCCACCCACCCTTATGTTGTATAAACAGGACATGCACACTTTAACAAACCAATCATTTCCGCGCCAGGGTCTGCCACACAACTGTGGCTGAAATGATTGGTTCGTTTGGGCTCCCACAAAACAAGCTGGCAATTAATCTGTCCCTGCACAAACTGGCTCTACGGAGGCAAGATGTCGTCCTCATCCTCCTCATCCACCGATTCCTCACCCTCTTCAGTGTTGTGTACATCCTCATCCTCACAGAGTATTAATTCATCCCCGCTGGAATCCACAACCACAGGTCCCTCTGTACGTTCTGGAGGCTGGTCTCCCTGGAAGAGTTGATAATTCATTTTTATGAACATCATCTTCTCCACATTTTGTGGAAGCAACCTCCTACGCCTTTCGCTGACAAGGTTCCCGGCTGCACTAAACACTCTTTCGGAGTACACACTGGAGGGGGGGCAACTAAGGTAAAATAGAGCCAGTTTGTACAGGGGCCTCCAAATTGCCTCTTTTTCCTGCCAGTACATGTACGGACTGTCTGACATGCCTACTTGGATGCTGTCACCGATGTAATCCTTTAACAGACAGACGCATGCTTGTTGCTGCTGCTTTGAGGATGTAGGTGCGGCTACAGCCCACACATTTCACAAAGACAGAAAAAAAAGAAGAATTTTTTATTTTGTTTGGAGTGCACTTTGGGGGTTACAGCACCCTTTAACGGACAAGCCAGCTGGCCCTTTACTTATGACACAGGCGCACGCAGTCGCTGAATGAAGAAAGTGGTCAGAAATTTTTTGGGCCACTCAAAGCGTCTCCTGCAATCCCCTGTCGCTTTACAGAAAATTCTGTACCACCAAGTTTATTGTGTGAGCAAAACATGGGACGTGCTGGAATTTGCCCAGATGTAATGCCCGCACAATATTGGTGGCGTTGTCAGATATCACAAATCCCTAGGAGAGTCTAAGTGGGGTAAGCCACTGGGCGATGATTTCCCTCAGTTTCTCTAAGAGGTTGTCGGCGGTGTGCCTCTTACTGAAACCGGTGATGCACAGCGTAGCCTGCCTTGGAACGAGCTGACGTTTCTGAGATGCTGCTACTGGTGACGCTGCTGTTGTTGCTGCATAAGGTGATACATTTACCCAGTGGGCTGTCACAGTCATATAGTCCTTAGTCTGCCCTGTTCCACTTGTCCACATGTCCGTGGTTAAGTGGACATTGGGTACAACTGCATTTTTCAGGACACTGAGGACACTTTTTCTGATGTTTCTGTACAGACTCGGTATCGCCTGCCTAGTGAAGTGGAATCTAGACGGGATTTGGAACCGGGGACACACTACCTCCAGCAATTGTCTAAATCCCACTGCACTAATGGCGGATACCGGACGCACGTCTAACACCAACATAGCAGTCAAGGCCTCAGTTATACGTTTTGCTTCAGGATGACTGCTGTCGTACTTCATCCTCCTCGCTAAGGACTGTTGGAGGGTCAATTGTTTAGTAAAAGTAGTGGTGTTCCTACTTCCTCTCTGGGATGATGAACAACTCCCAGCAGCAGCAACAGCACTAGGAGGAAGTGGTTCTTGATCTTTCCCTATTTTATTTTTATCGGAGAAAGTTTGGTCCTCCATTTATGTTATATTGATATATACGTGCGGCTAAGGCGCACACAAACACAGAAAATTATTTTTTATTTTTGTTGGAGACTAGTGCACTTTGTGGGTTACACCATCCTTTACGAAATGAGCCAGCCGGCCCATTACTTATGGGACACAGGCGCATGCTTGGAGCTGCTCCTCTGTTGATGCACGTGCAGCCACAGTGCACACAATTCACAAACACAGAAAATATTTTTTTATTTTGTTTGGAGTGTACTTTGGGGGTTACAGCACCCTTTAACGGACAAGCCAGCTGGCCTTTTACTTATGGGACACAGGCGCACGCTTGGCGCTTCTCCTTTGTTGATGCACGTGCAGCCACAGTGCACACAATTCACAAACACAGAAAATATTTTTTTATTTTGTTTGGAGTGCACTTTGGGGGTTACAGCTTGGTGCTACTTTGTTGATGCATGTGCGGCTACTGCGCACACAATTCACAAACACAGAAAAAATATTAATATTTTTGCACTTGGGGGGAGCACCCCTGATGGACAGAGCACCCCCTGGACAACACTACAGCACCCCTTTAGGACTGAGACACTACACAGGACTTTGGAGAGGACACAGCCCCTATGGACAACTGAATGCACAACACAGTCCAGCCAGCCCCTATGGACTTTGGAGGAGTGGACACAGCCCCCATGGACAACAGCAGCACAGCACAACACAGCCAGCCCCTATGGACTTTGGAGGAGTGGACACAGCACCTATGGACAACAGCAGCACAGCACAACACAGCCAGCCCCTATGGACTTTGGAGGAGTGGACACAGCCCCTATGGACAACAGCAGCACAGCACAGCACAACACTACACTGCACTACACTACACTACACAGCCAGCCCTAACTCCCACCCTCCCTCTTCACTGTCCACAGCCGAGTGAGAAAATGACGCCGACGCGGGTACCTTATATAGAATCCAAAACTCGCGAGACACGGAAGGCGGGATGATGACGTTTTGCCTCGATTTCAGATCCCAGTCAGGCGGGAAAAGTCGAGCCTGACTCGGATCGGCCTCAGATCGGGGGGGCTCGGGGGGGTTCGGATTTCAGAAATCCAAACCCGCTCACCCCTAATATGAATGTGAAGGTGCCATGTAGGTTGATTATGTAACACCTCATCACCTGGCATTTTATTTTACTGGACATGTGCTAGGGTAATACTGCTATAAATCAGGGGCGTATTAACTGTGGAGGGAGCGCATATGTAATCCGGGCCCCCTACTCTCTACCCAGGGTCGGACTGGCCCACAGGGGTACAGGGGAAACCCCCGGTGGGCCCCACTGCCTGAGGGCCCGCCCCCTTCTTTAGGGAACAGGTTCCAGACTGTGCACTTGAATTATACTGCACAGGACTATTGTGTATTTTCTACAGTACATTGCAGTTATTAATCTGGTCATTATAATTATTCACTAGCAGTATTTACTATATATATGTATATATTTAAAGGGGCCCAGACCTCTAAGTATGGGCCCCTATCACTGCATTCCCCCGGTGGGCCCTTCATGCCCCAGTCCGACACTGTCTCTACCACTAGTATCTGGCAGCACATTCTATTAGTAGAATCTGGAGCTGGGACAAAGTTTACTGTGCATACCCAGGTTTCCAGGAAAATGGCACCATTGCTATTTTCCCTCTACGCATGTTGAGATCATTGGGAAAATGGCCTCAGTTCCATTTTCCCAGTGATTTGTGCAGCGCTGCCACTTCCACTCCGGGACTACGGAGAGGTAAGTATTACAGAAGTTAAAGAACATGGCTGCAGGTTGTGCGTTTTTAGCCTTCCTGGACACAGGGGCCCTGCAGCACACATTATAATATTGTTGGATCTCAGCCTTTAAGAACTTTGTGCCTGATTCTGACCTGCTCACGAGTGCTGCACGCTTGCAAGTGGGTCGATGGTGCCGAAGTGTGCATGCGCACGACGGAGGGAGCTCCGTCGTGCGCATGCGCGAGACCCGGCGAGCGATGGGGAATCCGTTGCTCGGGGTCTCGCACCAAAGGGGGCGTGCTGTCGATGGTGAGTGACAGCACGCCCCCTTTAGGGGGCGTGCTGGGGGCGTGGCTGCCAGACGGAGGCGTTCCCATGGGAACGCCTACCGTCTGAGTCTGGCCCCACTGACATTAGTAGTGATGTCAGTGGGAGTGATTTTGGCTCTGATAGAGCCAAAATCACTCCAGGGCTTGCGGTAGCGAGACCCTACCGCAGGGTCTCGTCGCAAGCCCGATGGTCTTGATGGTCCTGACCATCGCGACCATCATCATGGACACTCGCTATAGCTGTGTGTGGTAACCCACAGCTATGCGAGCGTCCATGAGGCCGCTCCAATTTTAGGTAGGAGGGTCCTGATTCAGAGCGAGCGCTCTGGTTAGAGCGTCCGGCTCTGAATCAGGCCCTCTACTCACTATGTATCTTCCCTTAAAATTAAGGGCCTGATTCAGACCCACTCGTGAGCGGCTGTCCGCTCGCAAGTGGGTCGATGTTCTGCTCTGAGCATGCGCACGACGGAGGGAGCTCCGTCGTGCGCATGCGCCAGACGCGACGAGCGAAGGAAAGTCCTTCGCTCGTTGTGTCTGATCAAAGGGGGCGTGCTGTCGATGTTGATTGACAGCACGCCCCCTTTGGTAGGCGTGCCGGGGGCGTGCCTCCCTGCCGGGGGCGTTCCCACGGGAACGTCTCCCGTCAGAAGCCGGCCCACTGACATCACTAGTGATGTCAGTGGGAGTGATTTTGGCTCTGATTGAGCCAAAATCACTCCGGAGCTTGCGGTTGAAAACCTCAACCGCAGGCTCCGGCTCGCAGTTTCGATGGTCGCGATGGTCAAGACCATCGCGGCCATCAAACTGCACGCATGTATAGCCTGTGGGTGGTGACCCACAGCTATACGAGCGTCCAGGAGGACGCTCCATTTTCATGGAGGGCGGCCCTCATTCAGAGCGTGCGGCTCTGAATGAGGGCCTAAGTCTCTATATTCCTCTTAGATCATTTACTGTATGAAAGGTATTTATTGATACTGTGTCCTTATTTACCCATCCTTTTTTGCTCCATATCCGTAAGACGCATGGTGCGACATAGGCGCTGTGCCATTGGTAGCAGATTACAGACTTTCCAACTTTTACCTAAATTTAGAGTCTTTGGGCCTGATTCAGACCCACTCGCGAGCGGCTGTCCGCTCGCAAGTGGGTCGATGTTATGGACTGAGCATGCGCACGACGGAGGGAGCTCCGTCGTGCGCATGCGCCAGACGCGACGAGCGAAGGAAAGTCCTTCGCTCGTTGTGTCCGATCAAAGGGGGCGTGTTGTCAATGTTGATTGACAGCACGCCCCCTTTGGTGGGTGTGTCGGGGGCGTGCCTCCCTGCCGGGGGCGTTCCCACGGGAACGCCTCCCGTCAGAAGCCGGCCCACTGACATCACTAGTGATGTCAGTGGGAGTGATTTTGGCTCTGATAGAGCCAAAATCACTCCGGAGCTTGCGGTTGAAAACCTCAACCGCAGGCTCCGGCTCGCAATTTCGATGATCGCGATGGTCACGACCATCGCGGCCATCACAATGCACGCTCGTATAGCCTGTGGGTGGTGACCCACAGCTATACGAGCGTCCAGGAGGACGCTCCATTTTCATGGAGCCCGGCCCTCATTCAGAGCGTGCGCTCTGCTCAGAGCGTACGGCTCTGAATGAGGGCCTTTGTCACAGAGCAGCTGCATACAAACATGATAGTAGTGTACCGGGTGCTTAGGATTGTACTTTTATTGCAATAATAGTATAAATGATACTATGTATAGTATATGTATAGTATAGTATAATTTAAAATTGCACAATGAGCTAAATGCTAAGTGGCGTGCCGTGACATATCATCCCCTGGACTCTTGCCTTTTCCACAGATTAGTGCCTTTGTCACACACCGCTGCTGCATGCAAAGCTGCTAGTACTGTTTAGGGTACTTGGCATTGTACTATTATTGCATACATTCGTGCTGATTCTGAGTCTCACACAAAAGTAAATGCATCATCATGTTTTGGTGGACTAGCAGTTTATGCAAATAGCATACAAATTCCTTCCTTTGTGTACATCTGTGCACAGACTGAGATGCCCACTTTTAGTGCCTCGTGAATGCTGTAATACCAATTGGTGCATCATTTTATGCCACCATCGCAACAGCCATATGGCAGGTGCAGATACTCCATCTGATCATAGCCTCCTATGTTTGTGTCTGTGCACCTGTGAATGCAGCCATTTTCATTGCTATGCCTGCAACACTCCCATAATACACCCACTGAATGGCCCATTATTGCGTGCACTAGTAGCAAACTCCCAGTCACCGCCCAGGAACGCCCATCACTTTTCTGACCTTTCTGATACAATCTGAATAGATCCCAACAGTACCTTTGTGTGTTCACTCTGTATGATGTATGCGTTGTAAGGGTTTTTGTGCTTGCACAATTGCAACTAATCAGTCAACTACAGTCAGGTCCATAAATATTGGGACATTGACAGAATTTTCAGATTTTGGCCTCTATTCACCACCACAATGGTTTTGAAATGAAACAAACAAGATGTGCTTTAACTACAGACTTTCAGATTTAATTTGAGGGTAATTACATCCAAATCGGGTGAACGGTGTAGGAATTACAACAGTTTCAATATGTGCCTCCCACTTTTTAAGGGGCCAAAAGTAATGGGACTATCAACTCAAAAGCTATTTCATGGACAGATGTGGGCTATTCCCTCATTATTTCATTATCAATTAAGCAGCTAAAAAGTTCTGGTGTTGATTCTAGGTGTAACATTTGCATTTGGAATCAGTTGCTGTCAACTCTCAATATGAGATCCAAAGAGCTGTCACTATCAGTGAAGCAAGCCATCATTAGGCTGATAAATGAAAACAAACCCATCAGAGAGATTGCAAAAACATTTGGTGTGGCCAAATCAACTGTTTGGAACATTCTTAAAAAGAAAGAATGCACCGGAGAGCTCAGCAACACCAAAAGACCCGGAAGACCATGGAAAACAACTGTGATGGATGACAAAAGAATTATTTCCCTGGTGAAGAAAAACCCCTTCACAACAGTTGGCCAAATCAAGAACACTCTCCAGGAGGTAGGTGGATATGTGTCAAAGTCAACAATCAAGAGAAGACTTCACAAGAGTGAACATAGAGGGTTCACCACAAGATGCAAACCATTGGTGAGCCACAAAAACAGGAAGACCAGATTAGAGTTTGCCAAACAACATCTAAAAACAGCCATTACAGTTCTGGAACAACATCCTATTGACAGATGAGACAAAGATCAACTTGTACCAGAGTGATGGGAAGAGAAGAGAAGGAAAGGAACTGCTCATGATCCAAAACATACCACCTCATAAGTGAAGCATGGTGGTGGTAGTGTCATGGTGTGGGCATGTATGGCTGCCAATGGAACTGGTTCCCTTGTATTTATTGATGTTGTGACTGCTGACAAAAGCAGCAGAATGAATTCTGAAGTGTTTCGGGCAATATTATATGCTCATATTCAGTCAAATGCTTCAGAACTCATTGGACAGCGATTCACAGTGCAGATGGACAATGACCCGAAGCATACTGCAAAAGCAACCAAAGAGTTTTTTAAGGCTAAAAAGTGGAATGTTATGCAATGGCCAAGTCAATCCCCTGACCTGAATCTGATTGAGCATGCATTTCACTTGATGAAGACAAAACTGAAGGGAAAATGCCCCAAGAACAAGCAGGAACTGAAGACATTTGCAGTAGAGGCCTGGCAGAGCATCACCAGGGATGAAACCCAGCGTCTGGTGATGTCTATGCGTTCCAGACTTCAGGCTGTAATTGCCTGCAAAGGATTTGCAACAAAGTATTAAAAACTGAAAGTTAGATTTAGGATTGTTTAGTTTGTCCCATTACTTTTGGCCCCTTAAAAAGTGGGAGGCACATATAGAAACCGTTGTAATTCCTACACCGTTCACCTGATTGGATGTAATTACCCTCAAATTACCCTCAAATTAAATCTGAAAGTCTGCAGTTAAAGCACATCTTGTTTGTTTCATTTCAAAGCCATTGTGGTGGTGAATAGAGGCCAAAATATTAAAATTCTGTCAATGTCCCAATATTTATGGACCTGACTGTATATGAGCATCAGCATTGTGTGCGACTCAGGCCCATATGCACATATGCCAAATGCACATTCGGTAAAATACTGATAGTGTCTCTGAGCTCCCAAAGTATGTCTATCTCTTGTACTCATGGCCGGACGGGCGACCTGGCACATCTGCCAGGTCATAGAGCTAACTGGGGCCGGCCCCAGCATTTACAGACTGGCCATAATTTTGGATTGCTTTCTGTTGACTGGTCTCTTTCCCAGAGACCAGCTACCTTATAATGTGTACAGCATGCTCCCCTTCCTGCTCTTCACTTCCAATCAGCCATGTGAAATGCCCCTGTGAAAATGAAACGTGCACCACCAGGGGAAGGAAGGATATAACTACTAAAGTTAGTTGTGGCTTAAAAATAAATTATAATAATATTAATGTAGTGCGGTGGCGAAATTGCTAGAGGGTTGGGATGGTAGTGCTGCTGTAGTATGTGGGGTTTGAGTTGCATTGCTGCAATGTCGGGTTGGTATAGCTGATTGCTGTTATGTGAAAACTTTCTTTAGTGTGGAGAGGCGGTCACACAGATGCTTTGCTGTGCACAACAAGGGAAATGATCAGTGTGGCCAGAATGCCAAACATGTTTGTGTCAATTTCTTATGATGCACCGCACAATCAACACACCAGTGTCCAACATTATTGTGCATAGAGCCACATCAGGTTGACTTGTGTGCTTAAAATACCAAGGCTGATTTTTTGACCCAGTCTGACCCTACTGGTACTAGAACAGTAACTGCAATATATGCCTCCTATAAATGCATCTTAAACTCATTGAGTCGCTGCAGATAATGAATTTACTGCTGACAATACCAATAATCTGTCAAAGGCTGGCTTACTACTGTATTGTATTTGCAGCTGTAATATTTCCATGCTATCACTGTGTCTTTTCAGTAATGATTTTACTGCTGACAATGTCTCTGAGTTATCAAACGGTAACTCACTACTCTAATATATTAGCTGCTGCAATATTTTAATGTTATCATTTGATTTTCTCATTAATGAATACACAGCTGACAATGTATCTGAGCTTATGGCCACCTTCGTAATGGCGTGTATGTAGAGATCATCTATCTGGCTTACAGCAGTTAGTAGGGATTTAGGCCCTGATTCAAAGGCGCTCGCTATTTGCGACCGCTCGCTCTGAATAAGGGCGGGACGGTTTTTTTGTTTACCCCGGCCTCCAGGCCGCTCGGTAAGCTGTGGGTGATCACCCACAGCTTTAGCGGGCGGCCTGGCGATGGTCGCGATTATCACAACCATCGGGCTTGCGACGAGTTCCTTGTGGTAGGGTCTTGTCTACTGCAAGCCCCAGTTAACTTCCTGGTCTAATAAAGCAGGAAGTTCACTACTGACATCATGTGTGATGTCAGTAGGGCCGCCCACAAACGGCAGGTGTTCCTTCGGAAACGCCTCCATTTGTGAAGCTACCCCCCCGACCCAACTACAAAACGGTGTGAGCTGTCAATCAACATTGACAGCTGCCCCGTCTTGTAGCAAGCCCCAGAGCGAGTGATTTCTCACTCGCTCAGGGGCTCGCACACATGCAGTGCGCATGCAGCACATGCACACTGCCCGGCCATCGACCCGCTTGGGAGTGCTATGCGCTCGCGAGTGGGTCTGAATCAGGCCCTTAGACCCTTGTGTGCCTTGTTCATTAGAAGGTTACCAGCAGCTCAGTAGGCTCTTTGGTCTCCTCCGATTGGCTCACTTCTCTGACACATATCAGAACTGTCTGCAATTTCTTTTTCTTAAAGCCATAGGTATTGCCAGCCCTCATTGGGCGTTATTGATCAACAGCCACTTGCAGCATCTGCTTTGAAAACTGACTCCACGCCCCAGCAGGACCCAATAACTGGACCGATTAATGACAGCCTCTGCACATGCTGCTTCTTGATTTTCCAATATCTTGTGCTGGCTCCTTTATGCCTAATAGTATGTGCAGCACTATTCACACACACCCAATCACCTGCATTGTCACTGAAGTTTATTTTGTTACAAAAATTATTCTTCCTAAGGACCCATAATAAATTGAAATGATAAAATTAATTTTCTAAATGCGATAACTTTGATCAGTTTAGGTTACATAACTAATCAAGAAAAGAAGAGGGAGGGAGGTCTGTGTCTGGCACTCACAGGGTCGGACTGGCCCACAGGGGTACAGGGAAAATCCCTGGTGGGCCTCACTTCCTGAGGACCCACCCCCTCTTCTAGGGCTTTGGTCTGGTTCCAGACTGTGCATATGTTACATTATAATGCATTTCCAGGATTATGGTGAAAGCACTACAGTGCATTATAGTTATCAATTTATAGTAAATCAGTATTATATATTTATAAAAGAGCCCAGACCATTGCACTCTCTAATGGCTATCCAAGCCTCTGTGGTTGCTTGCCACACACCCTTTGGAGGCTGGTCACACTCCTTAAGCATGGGCCCCTACCACTGCAGTCCCCTTCATAACCCAGTCTGACACTTGGTGCCCAAAAAGAAATCCTAGCCAAGGAGATTACAGAAGCATCCTAATAGCTCCAAAACAGTATAAATAAAAAAAGAATGGTTTCCATTGCTGGATTTATGATGGCTTAAAAACAGTGTATTTGTTTTTGAGGATATATATGCCCATATGTCAAATGAACACATTTATTTTTACTCACTAACATAATGTAAGTGAACTGTGGATATAAATGAGAATAACCCAGACAGATAAGTAAATATTAAAGTAACAAGTTACATTTATTGATAAAAAAACATAAAATCACCCCTAGGTGTATCCTCTATACTAAGCAATGAATAAAGCACTCAGGGCCTGATTCAGAGCCGGACGCTATTTGCGAACGGTCGTTCAGAAAAAGGGGCCAACTATTTAAATTGAGCGCTCGCTCTTTGCGGTCTGTTGATGCCTCTATGTCTGAGCGAGCGAACGAAACATGCGCTCGCTATTTTGTAAAGACACCCCCTGGACGTTCGCATCATATGTCATCTCCGCTATTTATTAGATTAATCGAGTACATCGAAAGGCGTCTGAACTGCTCGCAGGGCTTGTGGTAGGTTTTACTTCCCGCAATCACTGTGAGCAGTTCAGGCTAAAAGACAACCAAGTGACGTGGTCGATGATGCTGTTTTGTTAATTATGCACACCCGTTAAACGCCCGTTTTGACCGTTTGGCACGCCTGTGTTCTGATCTCCACTCCCCGTTTTCAAGCACCTTCCCCTGTTACCACCCACAAACGCCTCATTCTGTCACTCAAATTAGCAGGCCCTCGCTGTTTTGCGAGCGCACGATTTCCGACCGCAATGACTGGTTGGCGCATGCGCATTATGACCCATACGCATGCGCAGATGTGCGAACATCGCTCGGAGCGATCGAGCGGCCGCTTTCGAGCGGCTCTGAATCAGGCCCTCAGAACAAAGTATTAAATATACCTAATAAGCAGACTTAATTTCCAACATTCATAATTTGCTTCCTAGTTTTAGGTAATAAAACAATGGCAGATTGGCAAAGCATATTAAAAGATAAGTGTAATACATAAAAGACAGAATAAATGTAGAGAAATAAAGCATAAAATAAAAATACAATCAATTGGTTCTAGCACGGATGTTCACAGAACATCTAAGTGAGACCCTATTAATTTTATTTATATTTAATAATTTATTACCCTCCATTATCCTACTCTTTCTCCACCTATATGCAGTTTCCTCAACAGAGTCAAGGGCTCTCTGCATAACTTTATTGTAAGTAGGGTCCCTATTCATACTCTGTACACCCCTGACTCCAAGCACCTCATATTTGTCCCATCATCTTTCTGTGTCTCTGCTCCTCTTCTGTCTGTCATCATGTTTGTGTTAGTCTCTCTGTCTACAACTTGTATGTGTACCAGTCTTTCTGCCTATCCATGTGTACCTCTCTGTCCCCCCTTTGTGTGTATGTCTACCATTGTCACCCAATTCATTTTGTTTCTCTTCCTTTTTCTCCCATCTGCTCCAACAACCCACTATCACTTGCACCACACTTTCTCACCCCACATCTTCCACTTCTCCCCTCTTTACAGCATTCTTTTCTACTCTTATGCTCAATCTGAAAGGAAACATGAGTGCAATGATTTCTTATCAGAAGCAACGAGGCTATACCCCTGGTTGGTGTCATTGGGGCAGATGTATGAAGCTGTGGAAAGTGATAAAGTGCAGAGTGATAAACGACCAACCAATCCGCTCCCACCTGTCATTTTTCAAACACAGCCTGTAACATGACAGTTGTGAGCTGATTGGTTGGTCGTTTATCACTCTGCACTTTATCACTTTCCAGAGCTTCATACATCTGCCCCATTGTCTATTATTAGTATTATAATTATTATTATTATTACTATTATTATTATGTCTATATTATTTTGATTGACATGTACTAAAGTGTGGATTGATATGTGGCTTGCAAATCACCACACATTGAGTGTGTTTTAAAGAACCAAACTACAAGGTTTACTCTAACTGCAGTTCAGATGCTGAAAATTAAACCACAATTTACCACTTACTTCCTGCAAGAGCCCAGTGCTTACCAGAACCAGGTCCAGTCCTCAGTGGGAGTTCCTAAAAAATTGTCAGATTGCAGAGTAGCACTGGGTCATTCTTGTTACCGCTGAGTGTTGGGTACCAATAAAGTCATGGTAAAATCTAGTGTAAACATTTGAGTACTTATAAGTGTATGTCAGCGTGCACTGACAGTAATTGCAGGCTGGAGCTTGTAGAACTGGGTTAACTCTTGTTGCTACAATTGATACTATGCTGTAGCTTGTAGTTCTACAAGCAGCAGCATGCAAGAACAGTCATAGGCTTTCAGTGCATGCTGGCACTTGTAGTGTCACAAGTACCTGCATTAGATATTTAAATCATTTGCATGTTACCTACCAGCCAGAGGTGCCAGAAATGCCATCTCTTTGTGTCGGAGCCTGATCATTTGTATGCCCCCCATCTAAAGGACTGCGCTCAATGCTGATCATAACTAGACTTGTGTAAGAGGGTTTTTTATGGACTTATTTTTGCAACATTCTCAGAAGAAAGACAGCTGAAACAACACGTCTACAGTATGCTTTCCTACTAATAAGAGGGGCCTTGGCATGTGGATTAACAGATTTCCTCTTACATTGGATGGTTTGTATTCTTCTCAATTATAAAAATCAGATGTTGGTTTAAAGCTCTTAGTAAATGTCATATTTTACACCTACGCATAAAACCGCAAAAAAATCTCATTTGGATGAACTGCTCCTTGGTAATTCTGCCCTTTTGTGTTGCTTATGTTTCCTTATCTCAGTGATACAATATGGAATAATATCAATATCTCAATGTTGTCATTTAATAACAGTTTTCAAACATACAAATAAACGACTGCATAATAAAATCATATTGGGTCGTGTTATTTTAGTTCTTCAAAAAATATTATTCCTCAATGAAACATTTCAGAATGCAATCATTTATTTCTGATATTGTTGTGCTATAAGTTCATTAAATGTCCTGTTCCTCCTGTGTCTCTAGAGAGAAAAAGTCAGGTGAATCTCATCATTATTCCTCTTTTCAAGGGCGAAGCTGTGATAGACAGGGCTTAATGTGTATCTTGGTAGAATTGGATTTGATCCTCAGGGCTGGGCCAGAGGGCTCCTTTTGTTAGATATGTTAGATTTACTTTCTCTCCCACAAACAAAATTACCTCTTGGAGGCCTGCATCACTCCCAGCATCCCAAGATCCCCTTTTCTTGATTTCAGTCACATCTAAATCTGTTTAAATTGTCAACATGATGATTTGTAGAGAGACAGGGATTAAGTAGGAAGGAGATTAACACAGTTGTCTGTCTTCTAAGAAATAATATACCTGCTGACAGTAAGGGCATTCTGCAATTTACATAACTTAGTTTACAAAAAGGCTTTGCGGTTGTTATTGGGTTGCTTCTTTGCCTTTGACAGAGTAAACTCACCTCTCTTTCCACATAATAAATAGCTTGCTGCCCTGTCGTTCTGTTTTCAACATGTTTTCTGCATGTAAGTTTTATTTGCATATGTTTGCATTATACAACGCATATTTTTCTTTTTCTTGAGATACCTATTTGTTATGTCACCGTGGGGATGATTCTGAGTAAGATACAGATGTGGTCACGTCCTGCCACAGTTGTGTCTGCATCTTATGCTAATGCATTGGCCAATTTTCTAAACACTGAGATGCCCACTTGAGACGTCATGAGACGGTGCTCATGAGGGCTACAGGGGGGGTTAGGCTGTGAGAGGGGAGTACTATGGTTAGAATGTGGGATAAGTGGGTTAGATGTAGGGTTAGGGGAAGGGTTACACTACTTACAGTACATGCATGTGATGGGATTTCCAACCTTTGGGGTTCCGGCACCGGGATTCTGACATTCGGCATAGTGTGCACTGGGATCGTGTACCCAACCCATATATATATATATATATATATATATATATAAGCTTTTACACAAATCCGGCACTCTGTTTATACAGCATAACTTTGTCTTGCCAGGGTGCCCTCCTAGGGGATAGCACACCCCTAATGTAGACCAAAATAGTCAATTAGTCAAAATATTTTTTATTACTGTCGATATATCGATGATATTTTGATCTTTTGGACAGGCCATGATACAAAATTATTGGAGGTAATTGAGGCACATAATAGATCAGCATGTCCTGCTAAATTGTCCGTGGTTATCAGCAAGAATGACATCATTTTTTTAGATGTTAATCTGAGTTTAGCGGGGAATACAATCTTGACCAGATTATTCACTAAACCCACAGACCGGAATACTATTTTAAAATACAACAGTTTCCACCCTAGATCTACTATAGCAAGTCTGCCATATTCTCAGTTTATTAGAGTTTGTAGGATCAACAATGATCCTTGTCCAATTGGATAACATGGTACAGAAATTTCGGGACAGAGGGTACCCTAGTAGAGGAAGCAAGAAAGAAGGCCTGTGAGGTAGACAGGTCATCGCTGCTAAAAGAAAAAGATATGGACAGTTCTACTATTAATCTGATTCCGTGGGTCAATCAGTATAATCACAAAAGTCGCAGACAAGCAAACGGGCTAAAGCCTTATGGCCGTTGGTTACATCAGACCCACAACTGAAGATGCTACATAACAGTCACACCCAGGGCCCTAATTTGAAATATTTGCTGGTTCGGACAGATATCACAGGGATGGGTACCACCCAAACACATTTTTTGAGCAAAAAAGGTGGATGTTATAAATTCACTGGCTGTGTCACCAGCAGTTTTCTTATTCCAGGTAACAAATTCTCCCACCCTTTCATGGGCAAAATGTATTTCATTAAACATCCGCTGTCTTGTACTTCCAAATATGTGGTATATCTTCTTTCTTGCCCATGTGGGTTGCACTACATGGGCAAGACAGAGAGGCAATTTAAAGAGAGGATGGCTCAACGAAGAGCAGCCTTCAGAGCAGCCCTCTCACAAGACAGTAGTGATCAGGCAGTTGCTCGACAATTTGTAGAAGCCAACCATAACCATAACATGGCCATGCTTCGTTACAGAATGATTGATCAAGTTCCATTTTCGTTCAGGTGGGGCGGCAGATCCAAACGTTTACTTAGAAATAAGTGGATCTTTACTTTAAACACAGTCCCAATGGATTAAACGAGGCATTGAATTTGAGTTGTTTCTTATAAGTTGCTTATAGTGGGTCTTGTGGTCAGATAGGACATTTAATTCCTTTTTTTTAGCTTAATATAAATGATAAATTATGTGATATGGTTTTATTATACGTATATATTCAGGTTTGGTTTTGAGATGAGTCTGATGGTGAGCAGCACTATAGCAGTGGATTGGACATTCAGGGCCGTATTCAATTTGGAGCGAAAAGTCAGATGCCGGACTTTTCGCCCTCTTTGCCTCTTTTCTACGCAAAAAAGTATTGCACACGTTCCCGCGTATCCCTGTATTCAATTTGGAATCGGTGAAAATGGAACCGTGCTAAACTGAAATCAGCAAAAAGTTCTGCCAGTTTTGGGGAAATCAGCCTGACACCCCCCAAAAGATGCTCTGACATGAGGATCACTATGGGTACCCACGAATAGCCCCGCGGAAGGTATTTGTGGTTTTTAAATGGTCTCAATAGGTGCTATTTTGCATCTTCCAGGAAGTGGTGAAGAATAACATTTTGCTACTTTTTTTGAGAAAATAAGTATTCCCATCAAATTTGGGGTACATGAAAATGGGTGCAAGCATATTTTAAAATGTGTAAAGTAAAGCACTAAATAGTGCCAAAAACACACTTTCAGCAAACACTTGTAATCAAAAATAAACCTACACCATACTTGCAGACCCCCAAATGCTATTACGCTAGTTTTTGAATTTGTACCCCCACTTTGATTTTTTTTGCCCATTTTTGGGGTGTCCTTTGTGGTTTCTTTTTTTTGTATTTTTTTGATGCAGTTAGTGTCAGAGGGGGTGTCCAAATGGTGCAGGATTGTTTCCAAAACTTTGCACCCCAAAACCCCAATTCTGCACTTTTTTCCACCGGGTGTTCATAGGCGAAACTTTTTCGCCTATTACATTCCATTGTGTTATCGTACTGGCGAAAAGACACTGAAATTGAATACTGGGATAAATGAAATTGGCGAAAATTACGTCATCGGCGAAAATATTTTGCCGAAAACGCTCCAAATTGAATATGGCCCTCAATCTTCATTATACATGGTTTTAAGCACTATTTTACAGCTCTTGTTTAACCCCTACAGCAAGAAAAAACTTGTGGATAACACATGAAATTACAGCTAGTTTTATAAGAATAACTAGCATCACATAACAATATAGATATATGCATATGATATATTGTCTACATGCACGTTTTTAACATGTTTTCTAAACACAATATTGGTTTTATTTGTTTATTGATGTCACCATGGTTACTATTGTATATTACCTCAGATTTTCCATTTTCTTGTGATACCCTGGTTGGGTCCTGGGCTGGAAGTGTTTTGGGGTGCTCTCCACCCCTGGACGTGAACCCCTTAGTGGTAGGGACTGCTAGTGACTGAGAAGCCATGACGTAGCCTAGAGGCTTCCCATGTATTTGCAAATGCATGCAACCAATATCTCTGAAGTTCTATTGCCATATAGTGTTCATATATTGTTGCAAGTATAATTCAGTGTGCTGAGGAACAAAAAGGACTTAAACCCCCTCCCTTTTTTACTTGGTTTGACCCCTCCCTTTCATGCACCTGTAAAGTACTACCAGATTGATTGAGCAGCTACCATTTTTTTGCATTAGCAGGGCATGCTGGTTCTAGTAGTGCCAGTTGGAGTTTCCAGGGGTGACTCCCAGGTAAACTGGCTCTCAATTTGGATGCATTTATGTATGTGCCTTTATCATGAGGCCTTACATTTGCCAAAAAAATATATATGTGCCTTTATTATGAGGCTTTATAATTGGTATTTATTACATTTGGGGTGAGCATTTGGGCGTAGGGCCCCCGAGACTACTCTGGCTGGGCCTCCGCAGGGCATCACCACTTAATACACATAGTTACTTTTCACATCACCTTTTAAGTTTGTTTTTTATTCATGTAATTTTTTTACATATATTTTAACCTCTTTTTCAACACTTATTAACTACTCGCACACATCTATACTTTACACTGCACTGTCACTCTTTTTCCATTTTCGTGTGATGCCTCAGGTGGGTCCTGGGCTGGACGTTTTTTGGGGTGCTCTGCACCCCGGACGTGAACCCCTTAGTGTTAGGGACTGCTAGTGACAGAGAAGCCATGACGTGGCCTAGCAGCTTCCCATGTATTTGCAAATGCATGCAATCAATATCTCTGAAGTTCTATTACCATATAGTGTTCATATATTGTTGCAAGTATAATTCAGTGTGCTGAGGAACAATAGGGGGTTAAACCCCCCTCCCTTCTCTACTTGGTATGACCCCTCTCTTTCATGCACCTGAAAAGTACTATCAGAATGATTGAGCAGCTGCCATTTTTTTGTTTGTGGTCATGATATGCATGAATGAGCCAGCATTAGCAGGGCATGCTGGTTCTAGTAGTTCTAGTTGCTGCTCTCAGAATAAGCTATTGGAACTTCTCCCTATCCAAGACCACCTTCTGCTGATTCACTGCAAGCCGTCCTGCATCCTCTATTGTCCAGACCCATGTACACTGCCGGGCTGTTGCTGAGACAGAGGTGAGAGGCATCATCTGAGGTATTGCAGGTGGACACGGGATACCCACTTACAGCCCCATCACTGGTCAATACAGACGGGAGTTACAATCCATTCACTTTTTGTCAGCAGTCCCGTCGGACCTAGTCTATAGACGGAGATTGACGCCGACTGCAGTTTGACAGTGTGCCGCTACAACATTGCTGGAAGCCAGTTGCTGAACCACCACACTGATCCACATATTGTTCATTTTGCTGGTTACCCAGGGACTGTGCTGATCCATCTACAGACGGGAGTCACTATCCCTTCACCATTTGTCAGCGGCTCTATTGGACCTAATCCATAGACGGAGACTGACGCCGACCACAGAGTGACAGTGTGCCGCTGCATCATTGCCGGATGCCAGTGGCTGAGCTACAATGCTAAGCCGCATATGGTTCTTATCCTGACTACCCAGGGACCGTGCTGATCCATCTACAGGTATATCATCGGCTTTGCCATACCTAAGCTTACAGTATTATACTCTGCGTTCTGCAACGCCTTAAAAATCAGCATTTATAAATATATAGGCTCGATACTGGACAGTATGTTCAGTTTCTATATATACAGCTGAGTTTCACTATATCTGTGACTTTGCTTTATCTGACGGATTATTACTGTGACGGGCTCCAAGTTTTTTTTGTCCATTTATTGATGGGGAGAGCTGCCAACAAGCTATAGGCTTTCTACATTGCCTTTCTTAAACTACAAAGATGCAACACATCAATTGATAGAGTACCTAAATGAGGTTTCTCTAATAATCTGGGACTGTTTTTTGCTACAGTTTATCTGTGAGATTGAGATTCAATTTATTGGAGCCTGATCAACTCCTTATATTTGTAATCTTTTATGTGTATTTTTCACGTTTTTATTTCCTTTTTTATTCATTATGAGTTAATCAGTGGAGTATATGTAACTATTGGTCTCCAATTTGCATATTTGTCATGTGTTTGGTACATTAATACCTATATTGCAATTATTGCAGGCAAATAAAATTCTTATCTATTTGTATATTACTTTTGCGTTATTCCTATGTCCCAGCATTAATATTAGAGTGCATTAATTTTCCATATTGTTTTTGTTAGTGAGGTTGGCAATCACCTCTTTATTTAATGCTGCCCTGATATTTGATTCTCTGTCTTGATTAGCGCTAAGGTTTGTGTTTGTGTTCATTACCTGAAAAGTACTACCAGATTGATTTAGCAGCTGCCATTTTTTTGTAAGAAGAAGGCCTAGCAACAGATGGGGATGGTCATTATCAAGACCTGGTCGGCCCAGTGGGTGTAGTCTGGGAGGTATTGGTTGGCATGCAGGCAGCAGAATAACAAAGGCCTCCATGTTGTCTGTGCTCACTATTCCGTATTTCAGTTTGCAATTCAGGTAGGAATAAAGTCTGCTACAGAACACAGAATCACTGGATGTCTTAGTGCATTCAGGCCAGATACAATCCATGAATTCCCAGACAGATTCCGGACAGATGAATCCTTTGCTTGTGATAATCTTTGGTAATTCCTAGCAAAGGTGGGTGTTATAGCCAGACATTTTGAAGGCTGTACCTTTGAACTGCTTTATAGAAAACATCTGAATTAAACCTTTCCACACTGCAGAACATGATGGAGAAATCCTTTGAAGTTCAGCACCTAGAGCATCTTTTTTCATGTTCTCTGAGGCCTCTCCTGACTGTGAAGAAAGATTCTCCACACTGTAGTCTTCAATTGTGGCTTTTTAATGGTGATTTCAATGTTGTCCGCTGGCTAAGATCCATCTAATCTGCAGGTTGGGTTTTCCCCATGCAAATGAGACAATTCACATCCAGAAGGTGACTCTTATGTTTAGCCGTGGTGTCAGTCTCTCTTTTGGTGGAATTTGCACAATCTTGGTCTTGGGGGCACCATGATGAATCAGACAGATCCTCCAGGGTAAACATCTGATCTGGTGTTGTATCTATTTCTAATAAACCTTTGTGTATGAGTTTAGTCATCTGCCGCTTGTGGTGGAGCTCTTTTTCTGCTTTCTAAATGATCTCCAGACACAACATAAAACTTAAACCTTAAACTGAAATGTTGCATTTAATGCTCTGTTCCGCTTGTTCACATAGCTAAGAAGTGGACAGTGATAACAACGGCAATTTGAAGGCCACTAACTAACTCTGTTTTTTTTAATGTCCCTGTACAGGTTGGGAAATTCCTTTACAGAACAGAAGGTTTGCAAAGGATTATTTAAGGCAATTGTTTTTTGGAAGCACTCTTCATGGTCCCCTTCTGGGATGAAAATCCACTCATAGCTGCAGAAGCAAGTGCAGGATTCTCAAGAAAGACACAACGTAAGGCCTTAAATCGGGGGTAGCCAACCTCGATCCTCAAGAGCTCATGTTTTCCAGATGACCTAGTTGGTGCACAGGTGCATTCATTACTCACCAAAACATTTAGAAACATCCACAGGTGGAGTTAATTATTATAGTTGTGATTCTGTGAGGAGACCTGGAAAACATACTCTGTTGGTAGCTCTCGAGGACCAGGGTTGGATACCACTGCCTTAAATCATAGATCTTATGCTTGTCCACATATCTGTACTGGTTAAGTGGCACTTTGAGGCCACTAACTAACTATATTTTTTTATGTCCCTGTACAGGTTGGGAAAAACATTATATAGAAGGTTTGCAAATGATTATTTAAGTCAATTGTTTATTTTTTTTGGAAAGCACTCTTCCTGGTCCCCTTCTGGGATGAGAAAATCAACTCCCAGCAGCAGCAGCCATGCTAGAGGATTCTTCTGTGGCAAGGGCTGTGAATGTATCTTAATTTTTTTTGTAAATGCCTCCTCCCTTCCCCTTCTCCCTCATAAATTTTCTTTGGAATCAAAAAATGAAATTAAATTTACTACCAATTAACCCTTCCTGTCCCTGCCCTGCCTTCAACTACACACATACTCCAGCTCCCTCAGGCCTCTCTTGAATAATATAAGTGTTTCCTGATGTGCCATGTTTGAAGTTGAACTGTTATGTGTTTGTGCCACCCACTGCTTCAGCCTAGTTTAGTCAGCCAGCTATCTTGGTGCAAATTTTGGGCCTAAACTAGATGAAAAAAAATCAATATTATGAGGTGGTCAAAATTGACAGGAAATGAGTGGAAATAAATGTTATTGAGGTTAATAACACTGTAGGAACAAAAAAAGGCCCATTTTATGTGATTTTAGTTTTTATGATTTTTTAAGAAAAAAATCCAGATCCAAAACCAAAAAGGTGATGTATTGCCAAAACCAATCCAGATCCAAAACATGAGGGTCAGTGCACATCTCTACTATAAAAGCATCACCCAGCCACCGCCCACCTATATATGAGGCGGGCTGTGGCTGGATCATGCATTATACACCCTCTCTACCAATGTGAGCCACCCACCTGCCCACTGCCCACCAATGTCATGGGCCACATATTAAATACCTAGAAAATATGAAAACATCATAACAAACATATTAAAAAATCATAACAAATATATTACAACACCATAACATGAACAAACACAAATTTTCTTAAAAATTAAAATATCAACATTAAAAAAATCAAAAAACTATTTACAATTATTGCTAAAACTGTATATGTCCATATTTTTCTTCTTCCTAGAAATGTCTATTGATAAAGAGTGAGAATATATCACAGGATTCCTGGAGATCCTGCAGTCCAAAGAATGTCTATGGCAGATAAGCTGTAGACAATACTACAATAAGTCCCAAAAATTGGCAGCGATGGAGGAGTTGCTGGAGTACTCCAAAAAGTTTGTTTCGGATGCTACCCTCAAAACTGTCCACGTCAAAATCCAAAATTTAAGGACGGTGTACATCAAGGAATATAAGAAAGTGAACTATGCCAAGCGGTCCAGAGCGACACCGATGACGTCTATCATCCAACGCTGTGGTACTACAACCTAATGACCTTCATCAGCGATCAGGAGCCACAACGCCAGTCTGTCATCTTGAAGGCTGAAGTGAGTTGACCGTCTGAGGAGATTTTGGTAAGTAGAGACACAGTTCATACACCAAAACCTTTTTTTTTAAACAAAACATTTTAGAATAACCCCAAATGTCCACTTTAGTCAGTTATCTCAGACAGTCCTCCTGCCATGGCACCGCACCTGGTCCGTTGAAATAGGCCATATACTCCTCCCTCACTTCTTTGGCACGTGTGTTCAATATTGTTTGAATTGGTACTGCAGACACTGGTGTAACCTGGGCAATCTCCTCCGGATGTCCTGCATCTTCTGGTCTAGCTGTGACTGGTCCCCATTGTGTTGTTTTTCTTTGCAAAAAGTTATGCAGCACACAGCACGCCATCACGACCCAGTCTATCTTGTCCACACATAGGTTTATGGTGGTGTGGAAAATGCAAAACCGGTTACTCTGTATTCCAAATGCATTTTCCACAATGCGCCATGCCCGGGATAGACGATAGTTGTAGATCCTCTTCTCTCTGGTCAGGCGCCTCTGTGCAAATGGCTTCATCACGTGTTCATGTAAAACAAAAGCCTCATCTGTGCCAAAAACATAATTTAGGCCGTGCTTTGTCTCGTCCAGTGATGGCAAGTTGAGGGTTTTGTTGGTGAGTCTCTGGTAGAATGCCGTTAGTTTGAAGGATCCACCATCCGAAGCACGCCCATTCTTGCCAACATCCACAAACAAAAATTTGTAGTTGGCATTCACCACTGCCATGAGAATGATGCTGAAGAAGTCTTTATAGTTGTAGTAATATGATCTGGTGTTGGAAGGTGGGTTAATGTGTATATGTTTTCCATCGATGGCTCCTCCACAGTTAGGGAAATTCCAACATTGTTCAAACTCTTCAGCGATGCTCTTCCACTCATCCATGGTGTTTGGAAACTAGAAAAATAGTAAAAAATGGGTTAAAACATGACATATAATATTTGTTCTACATTTTTTTCGTATATAGTCTCCCACCCAAGAGCAAGATTTGTCCTGAACTCCGGACATCAGTCTGATCAGGGACAGTGAGGTGGATAACTTATCCCCATGCCCACCAACCATTCAACCCCCCCCAACATCTTCCACACCTCCTCAAAGAAAAAAAAAGGTGGGGGAAAAAGCAGCAGCAATCCACCGAACATGAGGACATATTACTGCAGCAGGCGGAATTAATCCTCCAAAAACAACCTGATGACATAGATGACTTCACGGCACATATAAATATCACTACGCACAAAATGAATGGCCAAACACAGAAGGAGTTCCAGAGGCTGGTGTATGAGCTGTTGATTTGGTCTCCTAATTGTAATCTGCATGGTTCAACATATATAGCAGACCCTCTCATGTACTCACTTGCCCCAACTGCCTCTGTGAGGCCCCCCAAGCCCAGTTGGAGGCTACTTTCCCACACAGTACCCCATCCACAAGCCAGGCTATTTACACTGCTAGAGCAGAGGATGATTTGCCCCATTATTTGAAAATGTAATGTACTTTTTTTTATTATTGTTGGCTGTACTATCACCAAATTTTATCACTCCCGATAGGAACTGTATGGTATACGGTGGTGATGACACTGATTGGACAAGGTCACTACACACATGGTGCAAGTACAGATTGATGGAAGCCGGGGCCACAATCTGTACTTGTGCCATGTGTGTATTGGCTTGTTCAATATGGCATCTGACCCACCGTATAGCATACAGCTGCCTAGCTATTGGGAGTGATAAAATTTGGTGATAATGCTGAATTCTACATTTTATATGCATACTTAAAAATGAATATTTAAATAAAAATGTTTTAGTTATTACTATGCAGTGTTGTTGGCACAGTGTTGTTAATGCAGCCTTATTGTCTGACAATACTGTTATATAAAGAGTTAAAAAAAATAAAAACTTTTTCTTTCACAAGAAACAAATGTGTAGTTTTTATTTTTTTCTTCACTTGCAATACTGGTACTGCAGCACTTTCACAATAGTCTTGCAGGTCTTGGATGATGACGCCCAATGACTGAGGGGAGATGAGGGTCCCAAACTTCAGGTCTTCCAGTGACCTCCCTGTAGCCAGGTACCTCAGGGTAGCCACCAGCCTCTCTTCAGCAGGGATTGCCCTCTGCAGCCTTGTGTCCTGCCTCCGGATGTGGGGGGGGGGGTCACCATTTCCTCAACTCCTGGAAGGTGGTGTCATCCATGCGCAGGTAGTTGTGGTAGTCGTCCTGGTTGTTTTCCTTGATCTTCATCAGCAGGGACATGTGAGAGCGAGTATCCCTTTGCAGCAGCCAGCTTGGTCCTTGGTCCAGCATGCTCTCCTCCTCCTCCTTTGCTGGGCCCTCTCCTTAATCACCTTGACCCTAGCATGGACGACCAACACGCTACACCGATAGGGATCCATCAGCACAGAATTCAGGAACAGGATAGAATGCAGTTAGCACACACTTGCAGGTAGAACACACTTTGTAAAAGGCAAGCCAAATACAAAGCAGAGCACAGTAGCAATATACAGGATTCAGCAGGTATACATCTAGCCTCACTAGTAGCAGAGCAGAATGTGCACAGGGTTAAAATGGCGCCAGCTTTTTATACCCCCTAGCTAGCCCGCCCATTATTTAAATTTCCAACCAATTGTGAAGATCCTCGTGTGTTGTTTGGTAAACTCACGATCTATCATGCACGACCTCACGATTTGGACTTCCGACACAATGCACAATAGATCTTGGGATCATCTATCAAATTGGCAGCTTTTTAAACCAAATCATGCCCACGACTGCCAGGGAGCTCCCAGGGGAGTTCAAGGGAAATCGTTCATGATGTCTGATCATGAGCACATCGCCAAGTGTGTAGGCACCTTAAGTGGCTGCTGTAGCCTTGCTGGTGAAAAAAAACAGCTGACAGTATTTTAGGAAACCAACTTTTTATTTATGTCCCCCATGCAGCTAATTTACTCCTCTCCTATTATCAGACATGGCACATCACTACTTCGGGCCGTATTCAATTAGCCGCGATAAGTATAGCGGGTGATGTCATTTCACCAGGCGGAAACTTCAATACAATGTACTAGGCGGAAAAGTTTTGCCTATGAATAGCAAGCTGAAAAAACTGCAGAATTGGGGTTTTGGGGTGCAAACTTCAGAAAACCACTCTGCAGCCTTGGGACAGCCCCCCAAAGGATAACTGTGTCAAAAAATCCCTAAAAAATATTGAGGGACACCCCAAACTCTGACTTTGAAAATGGTGGTCGAAAAATTTCTAAGTTGGGGTACAAACATAAAAAGTAGTGAAATAGACTTCTGGGGGGTCCCCAAGTATGGGGGAGGTGTTTTGGGGATTGCAGGTCCTAGCAGCAGTGCGTTTTTCATGTTGTTTAAAACTTCACTTTAGAGACTTTAAAATATGCTTGCACCCATTTTCATGTACCCCAAATTTGACAGGACTACTTATTATCACCAAAAAATACTGCTTAATGCTTTTCTTCACCACTTGTGTAAAGACACTAATTTGAAGCTATTGTCACAACTTAAGTACCCCCAAAATCTTCAGTAGGGCTATTCGGGGACATCTATGTTGATCCCCAATGTTAGTGCATCTTTTGGGGGCTGTCAGCCTGGCTTCCCCGTTTTTGACAGCACTTTCTGCCTGTTTGAGTTTCGCCGGGATCCGTTTTCGCGTCCTTTGGAATTGAATAGGGCAAAAAGCAGGGGTGCGCACAAAAAGTGATTTTGCCAAAAACACGTGATGGTAAGTAAACTTTTCCGACTTTTCGCGGGTAATTGAATACAGGCCTTCATGTCTCACAAAGTGGCTCCCATTACATTACTTGCCCCTTCCAACATAATCTTGTAGTGTTAGCTTTACAAATCAATTGTGCCGCTATATTGCTATAATAAGCTAATTGTTACTAAATAGCAGCAATATTGTTGCACACCCATGTGGTGCATATGGGTGCAGCAGCATTGAGAGGAAGGAATTTAGTTTAGGGAAAATTCCCCTGCTATTTGTATCTAATGTAGGTAGAGGATCGGCGTCACTGGCAGCTCCATGATGTTTGTTATAGAGAAATTATGCCGCCCTATACTAGTTTGACAACAATATGCTATGTAGCGGCATTTACTGTGTAACGCACTGTTGAAAAGGGCAGACTGTCTCAGACTAACATACAGCCAGCTATCTGATTATTAATGCCAATTGGCTGATACTGACATATCAGGAATTACTGTATACTCTGAGCAGCTGCATCATATGTATCACACACAGCATGATATGTATGAAACTTAAACCACTTTCTATTGTAAAGAGTACCATTGGTAGTAAGAATCTATTGATACTGTTGCAGTCTGGCAATAACCAGCTCATTATAGCAAAATCACACTGAACATGTTACTATGCTAATCAATTAATAATACTCTACCTACATTAGATACCAATAGCAGGGGAATTTTGGCTAAACTAAATTCCTTCCTCTCAATCCTGCTGCACCCATATACACCACATGGGTGTGCAACAATATTGCTGCTATTTAGTAACAATTACAGTAACTTATTATAGCAATTTAGCAGCAAATTTGATGAGTAGGCTGTAAAGCTAACACTACAAGGAGACTTTTTACCCACATTATATACAATTGTTGGTGAATCCTGGATACAAACTCCCTCTTTCCATGGTGTTGTATTCCAACCTAGTTATTTATTTCCTGATTGTGTAACAACACGTTGATGTAGTGATACTCCCTTGCAAGTGGTCAACTTTTTCATTTAGGTGTGTGAACAATATTATATTGATACTCGGACACAGTTTTAAAAATACCTTTATTCATGATGTGTGAACAATAACACACTTTCAATCGAACTTGATACTTTGATATCTGGCCGCCTTTATTCATAGCAGTTGTAATGGATTGGAGTTAATTACAGATTATTGATAACTAGAGAATACAAGTTGATATTAAATCACTCCTACAGTCATCCAGGTGTAGACACACCCTACGCAACAATACATCAGTGGATCTGCCTTTTTACTATGTATGTTTGTCTTATTTAATAACAATTTTAACTACTTATATTTCACTGTCTATTCCCTTTGAATTGGAATTATTTTTATGTATTAACTAATAAAAGCTATATTTTATTTTATTATTTACTTCTTCCTGTGCGCCCATTACCAACAACTCCTATCCTTTCCCTTAATTAAAAGATGTAATGTACTAATTCCAGTTACACTTATTCCTATGAATGAAACTGAGCAGATTCAGAGGGAGAAAGTAGAACATTTTGCATTAAATGCATCACTTGATTGTTTAACAATTGTGGAACAAAAGTTTTCTCCATGACCTGATCTCACTGAAACTCCTTTCTCTAATACAGACCTCACACATTGTATGCAGACAGCAGTTGCCTCAGGTACAAATAAGGAAGGGCCCTTACTTCAGGATATGCAGTGAATCGTGATTATTCCCCCACCACACTCTGCACAGAAAGAAGAATTAATAGAATCAACATAAGCATGCAAACTTGCTAATGGAAAGACTATAATCATTTATACTGAATCTCATTACTCTTTTGGAGTAGTGCATTATGTTGTAGCCCTATGGAAACTCAGAGACTTCCTAACATGCAATGCAGATGCAGAAGAATAAAGACACTTTTAGCAGCCCAGTTACTGCTTAAAAAAACAGTGATCAAATGTCCAGCACACACAACAGGACAAGACCAAGAGACTTCTGTAATAGGCAGTGGTGTCACAAGGGGGGTGCACCAGGTGTCACACTCTAAGGGGATGACACCAAAAGCCACAAACTCATGCCCACAGTGACTCCTGCTCGCACCCAACGCAGTGCTGCCACCACCACATTCATAGCCCAGATCCACCAGTCCGCTCCCCGCTACCAATTTCCCAGTGGGGGGGGGTTGGGGGATCGGTGGTTGCGGCTGGACCTCGCCAGGTGAAACTAAGAGGTGGTCCAGGAGGAATATCTGCCTATATGCCTATTAACTAGGAGTGGGAGCTCCCAAGCTCCACCTACCTGCTTTCCAATGCACGGGCATTCAGCTGGTGACTGGTCACGTGTGCGCCATAAAGTGATGATGTCACAGCATGTGCGGTCTCTGTGTAACTGACTGTGTAACTGTGAAGAGCCAGAGCGCCGAGGTGGAGCGGCACGATAAGGAAGGATGCCTGTGTAGATGGACAGTGACAGAGAGATCTGCAGTGACTGACAGCTGCCTGCCATATATATATGCACACATACTTGCAAGAATGCGGTGTATAATGCACACCAAATCAAGCACAAGCAGGGATCGCAAAATACATGATATATCACTTTTTTATGTGCTACAGGCTGTCAGGGATCCAATTTTAAAAACTGACTGGGTCCTGTGGGACGTGCTGTGTGCAGCGCTGCAGCAGCCAATCGCTGCCACTAGCGTCTTCTCAACCAATAGCTTGTGGCGGCGTCTCCTCATCTAGTCACCACCCCACCAGTCCTCAATCAATCACCAGGCAGCTTAAACCAGCCAGACACCAGCTGACCAACCACCCCGTCCTGTGACCAACAGGCTTTGCACAGGAGCAGCAGCAGCACCTTCAGCACCCCAGCCAATCGTTTGCCTTCTGTTTCCCCAGCCAATCACTGCATTTGACTATTTAGCCAATCGCAGCCTGCAGGGTCTTCCTTCCTCTCTCAGCCCACCAGCGTACTGTGCAGAACGTCGATCTGCTGCCCAGGCCAGTCTCCAGCGGTGCCTCTGCATTGTCTTCAGAACGCACTGACCCGGACGCAGCCACCTTCCTCCTCTGCAATGGTGAGCGATGCTCTCTGTTTACTGCCCCATGATATATGCTCTGTGTATGGTCAGCGAGCCAGTGTGATGCCTGCCTATAATCCCCTGGCCGACATCTGTGCTCAGGGAGACAGATATGCATATGTAGGCGATGACCCTGTATGGTAGGGATATTTAGGAGTGTATCCCCTGCAATAATGTGTGTTCCATGTGCCTGCAGGCCTTAAAGAAGTTATTAACCCCTCCCTACCCCCAGTACTGCCTGTCCCTAAGCACCTGCTTGCCCCAGCTGCTATCTACCCTTACCCCCTCCCTACCCCGAGTGCTCCCTGCCCCTAACCCCATCCTCGCCCCCCAGTACTGCCATAACTGCTATCTACCTTCCCCCACAGCACTGTCCTCAGTACTGCCTGCCCCTAACCCCCTCCTTGCCCAATGCTACCCCAGCTGATTTATAACGTTACCCCAGTACTGTCTGCCCCTAGCTCCATCCTTGCCCCCCAGCACTGTCCCAACTGCTGTCTGCGCTTACCCCCTTCCTGTATGCCCTTATCCCCTTTACCCCCACTTCTCCTTGTCTCTATATCCAGCTCTACCCCAACTAACTACTGCTTGCCCTCAACCCCCTCTACCCTAACTGCTACCTGCCCCTAGCATTGTACCATAATATATGATGGGACCCAGAAAAAGTGGAATAGGACCATAATTTTCTAAAGTAAGGGGTCCCTGGGACCCACAATTTTTTTTTGCTCAGCGTGATCACTGACAAGACATTCAATAAGGTATCTCTCAGGAACAGAAGTCTACCATAGCTGTCAATGTCTGGAAAGGCTGTCCTCCTCTGTCTCACCACCAACATGTTTCAGCTCAAGAGAGCCTCTTTCAAGGTGTAAAAAAATGGACTTATATGAACCCCTTTATCCCCCTGACGGACCTCTATTGGTGGGCTTGTTCGGTGGAGTGTCGTTTACAATTAAACCAATATAATTAATAAAAATAACATTATTATAATTCCTAATGTGTCCTTAATCCAAAAAACCTTTCTTACCCTCACCTATCTTATATTCAGGACTAATACTTCCCTCATATCATTCTAAATATTATTTATCCAGTTTCACTTGCTGGAAATACTGTGTCCCTACATCAGTCGCTTCTGGTGTGTCTGCGGCCCGGTCCCGGGAACAATGTTCCCATCTAGTTTGGTGGCCGTCTATGGCGCTTGTTTGCATTCCACTTAACTGGAACACAGAACCGGACGCTCAGGATGAGAGCGGAAGTGTGTCATCTAACTCGCTTGTTTGCATTCCACTCAGTTGAAACGCAAATCGGGACTACTGTGGCTGAAGTATAGACACGTACTAATATTGCATCTTATGGGAGTGTGGTAGGTGTGCAGGAGATGTTTCACTACCAAGTCTCTTCGATTGTCAGTTCTGTGTTTCCCCCTTATCAGTCGACTGGGAACCCCAATGAATTAAACAACAAGTCGTGTTTAAGAGATTGAGACTCAAAACTCATTTATTCCGATGGGGTTAATATAGCAGATTCTTGTAAAACACACAGTATCTCATTTGTTACAGAAAACAGGATGTGGTTCGGAGAAGTAAGACACATACTAATCTTTAGATACAAGGGTATTTCCAGAGTCTAGTGCACTTCCTTTTTTTTGAGATGGTCTTAAACCTTAAGCATATGACACCAAGACTTTTGTTACATTATAAACATCTATAAATTTCTAGACGAGACAGCAGGGGAAATAACCCACAGATTAAATCAGCTGATCCTAAACTAGGGGAACATGCAGAAACACACATTCCCAGCAAAGGTTATTAGTTCATAAGATATCAAAGCAGTAATCAGAGATCAGTATTATTTATAACTATATATGCTTGATTACATAGGGGGGAATACATTTATCTCTCTCAATTCCCTCCTTTTTATAATTAATCTGATCTAGCAGTTGAGCTTCTGGCAGTACAATTTGTCTACCTATCATACAGTTAAGCAAACAGTTTAGGAAGAATGGTGCTAATGGCTATGGCCCCACTGAGATGATGCTAATCATACTGTCCGAGCGAGGGGCTTAAAGGCGCGAATCACACATATCCATTCTCGTAAGCTGTTCACGACTTTTCTTTGCCCAGCTCTTCTGCAGTTCTTTGTATTTGGAGGAGTCCAATGCGTTAGTCACACGTTTCTTACAAACTGAAAAACAACAGAAAAACACTTTAAGACATACATATATCAATAATCCTAGGCTCACTATTTTCAGAAGGAACATCAAAATGCCCACAATCCATCCTTTTATCCCACTAAACCAGTTAGCTGGATTGAGCCAGGAAAACCATCCATCTGTAGAAATGTCATATTCAGGGTCATTGTGTTTTTTCCTGAATTCTTCCTTTAATTCCTGTATTTTATCTAAATGTTCCTCTATAGCTTCTTCTATAGAGTCAGTTCTATTGAGGTAATTACAACAGGATTCTGCTACTACCATGCACATTCCTCCTTCTTTTGCTGTCAAGTAATCCAATACCATTCTATGTGCCTGGGCTTCCCTCTTTATCATTTTTACATCATCCAGCACCAATCTAAATGTCTCATCATATATTTGGGTTACATTATCTAGCAGTTTTGCTAGGGCTTCTATGTTATGTGCATTCTGTATTGTACCTCCTGCTAGTGCTAAGCCCATTTTCTTATACCATGGAATGAATATTAAGTCATGTGCATGTGTATTACTTTTCTTTATACTACGGCGGGCTAATTGGTGAGTATGTTGGGCAGCTTGCACCTGTTCTACAGTATATTCCTTCTGAATTCGCACTGCAGGAATGACTCGTCCTATAGTGCACATGCCTGAAGCCCCATAAGGTATCCACTTATAAGCACGTCTCCCACACAGAAAATACAACCCTTGTTCTAGGATATATGTATATCCCAGAACCACTCCGTATGCCACTTGAAGCACACTTGAATCTCTGCTGTGTCGGGTTATTCTGCGATATTCACTTATGTTCTGGGAGTATGGGCCTAGTATGTCTCGATTATTTATACATGAATCGTTTGCTTTGAACCACTCTCGTATAATTGCATTGGTTTGATTAATCTGTACTTTGATTTCTCGGTGTACTACCAGTTGTCCTTTGTCACACCATCCTAGATAATATCCTTTGTTATGAGTGGAATTTGTTGTGAAATTTACTTGGGCCTGTGAACATTTTACCTGTCCTACTCGTGCCTGAGTAGGAGTTAATACCCATCTGGAAAGATTCATTTTGTTGTGACTGGAGGTTCTTCTATGCAGAATTGTGGATATCCGATGGTATATGCTGTCATAAGTGAGACAGGAGTCTCTGCCATCGTTTTGTTATATGTGCTGCCCAGACTATAATTAAGTTCCTTAAGCTCTGATAAAGTCAGTGGTACTGCTACCCAATGCATGGACCTAGCACTGACTGGGGCATGTGTGCATATCCAACAATCAGTCAAATTCAATGCTCGAGCTACCATCATGTGGGACTGTATAACTGAGTTGGGCCACACTGCAACGTCCCTTTTTCCTCTTGTCAAGGTATGATTAGTTTGAGTAAAATTCTTCTGTTCCTCAGCCTCTATTATCATTATTCCAAAGAAATATGTATAGGTGAGCACTATAAAGAGGCTTATACACATAATGCATCCCCACACACCTCTATCTGGATTAGGACCCATTAATTCTTTCCACATGATCATATTTTTTTTTTTAAAAATCAAACTTAACTTTAGTGAGTTTGCAATGTGACGCGTGAATCCAAGTCTCTCTCCCTTTAACTTTCACCGATGTTGGAGTAGTCAGTAACACTTGGTATGGCCCATCATATCTGGGTTCCAGCGATTTCCTGACGTGTCTTTTCAGATAGACCCAGTCACCTGGTTGCAGCTGATGTGGACTGAGATCTGCCTTAGAATCTGGGAGAGAGGCGAAAGCTAGAGAATGCAGAGAGGTAAGTTTTTCAGTTAAGGCTTTTACATATGCAGTTAAGTCAGCATGTTTATGTTGCATTTCTTGTGGATAATAACATCCTATCTTAGGGATAGTCCCAAACAAAATTTCATATGGAGACAGCCCTGTGGCTTTAGATGGGGTGGTTCTTATACTAAACAGAGCTATTGGTAAACATTCTAACCAATTTTTCCCTGTCTCTTGTGCTGCTTTTAATATCTTAAGTTTAAGAGTTCCATTGAATTTCTCTACTAGGGCACTGGCCTGTGGCCTGTAGGGCGTGTGAAAGGCCTGTTGAATCCCCAAATCTTCCATGATATGAGTCATTACTTCTCCTGTGAAGTGTGTGCCTCTATCTGATTCAATTACCTCTGGTACTCCATACCTACAGACGATTTCTGAGAGGAGTTTTTTTGCTGTGTTCCTTGCAGTGGCTTTAGCCACTGGCCAGGCCTCAATCCATTTTGTGAAGGTGTCTAAACAGACCAGTACATATTCATAAATTCCAACTTTGGGCATCTGAATATAGTCAATTTGCAGTCTCTGGAAAGGAAAATAACTTTTTGGAATGGCTCCCATGGTAGTCTTTACCTTTTGTCCTGGGTTGGAGATCCCACAGATCCAGCAGGCTTGTACAAACCGTGCAGCTGCTGGGAAGAATCCTGGAGCTATCCATCTTTCCTTTACCAGGTTTCCCATTTGATCTTTTCCTATATGCGTGAGACCATGAGTAACTTGACACATGGGTGGGTACAATGCCCTTGGTAGACATAATAGGTTACCTGCTTTCCATAGTCCTGTGAATTCCTCCTTGCAGGCTCCTTTCCTTTCCCATGATGATTTTTCTTCTGGTCCTGCTTGTTCTTGGAGTTTTTGTAGGTCTTGAAAATCTGGCATTGTTGTTGTACCTTCAGTTTGTGTGACATATGCTGTTATGCCTTTGTAAGGCTGTTTAGCTGCTTGTTTTGCTGCTCTGTCTGCTGTGCAATTCCCTTTAGTTATGCTGGTCTGATTTCTGGTATGTGCTTGAACCTTAATAATAGCCACTTTATGGGATAATTCAAGTGCTTGAAAAAGTTGTTTTATAAGTTCTGCATGTTGTATTTGTTTGCCTGTCATTGTTTTAAAGTCTCTGCTTTTCCATATGTTTCCATAATCCTGCGTAACCCCCCAAGCATATCTTGAATCTGTATAGATGTTGGCTGTAGCTTTTTCTGCATAATCTAGAGCCTTTGTGAGAGCTACTATTTCTGCTGCTTGTGCTGATAGATGTGAGGGTAGTGGTCCTGCTTCTATGATGTCATCTTGTGTGGTTACAGCATATCCTGTGTAAGGTGTCCCATTTTCATAATATCTAGAGCCATCTACAAACAGTTCATAATGTGCATTTGGGAGAGCAGTGTCTGTAACATGTGGTAAAGGTGAGGCTTCTTGATCCATAAGGGCCAGACAATCATGACAGTCAAAATTTTTTGAGTTGTATATTTTATCGTCCCTTACTTGATCATTTTGCTCTTCATCACTTGCAGTGCAGGCATATAAGTCTGAATAGACCATTTTTTTCCCTCCTTTTGAATCTAGTGATTCAGGATCTTCTTGTTGCTCAAGTAAGCTTGGAAGGAGAGTGGCGGGGTTGAGGGTAGTACATCTTCTTATAGTTACGTTAGTTGCACTGAGTAATGCCACCTCATATTTGGTTAGCCTTGCTGCTGAAAGGTGTTTAGTTCTGGCTTGTTGAAGTATTTCTGTTACTGCATGGGGTACTTGAATAGTTAACGGATGATCAAGTACGATGTCTGTGCTTTTGTCTTTTAAGACTGCTGCTGCTGCTACCGCTCTGATGCAAGTAGGTGCCCCTTGGATAATGTTGTCTAGCTTGCTGGAGTAGTAGGCCACTGGTTGTTGCTTCAGTCCATGTTTTTGGGTGAGCACTCCTAGTGCATGGCCTTTTTCTTCGTGGCAGTAGAGGGTGAAGGGTTTGCTGTAATCAGGTAAGCCTAGGGCCGGGGAAGTGGTGACAGCTACTTTGAGTTGCATCACTGCTTCTTCCATCTGCTGGGGAGTGGAATATGGGCCCTCCTTTTTGGTGCTGTCATACAGTGTCTGCATGAATACCGAGGCTAGGGGGACCCATTCGCGGCAATATCCTAGGAGACCCAAAAAGGAACGGACTTGTTTTATAGTCTTTGGTACCTTGGCTTGTAATATCAGCTTCTTCCTTTCCTCTGTTAAATGCCTTGTGCCGTGTGAGATGCAATGTCCTAGAAAGATCACTTTCTGTTTTGCTAGTTGTAGTTTTTCTTTGGAAACTCTGCAGTTTTGTTCCTCCAGGAACTTTAACAAGGATACAGTCTCTTCTTGGCACTTGCTTTCAGATGTGGTAGCTAGCAGTAAATCATCAACATACTGGATGAGTTGAGTTTCATCTGGAAATAAAGGTCTCCATGCTTGAAGTATTGTGGACATAGCTTCAGAAAAATCACTTGGTGAAGTGGCACCCCCTTGTGGCAAGCATGTCCAGCAATACTGTTTTCCTTTATGTGTAAATGCTAGTAGACGCTGGGAATCTTTTGTAATAGGAACAGAGAAAAAAAAACATTTGCAAGGTCTGCTACGGTGAACCATCTTGCTGAGGGTGGTATCTGGTTTAGGAGAGTATGTGGGTTTGGTACTATTGGGGTGTTGACTACAAGTCTCTTGTTTATTTCCCTCAAATCATGAACCAGTCTGTATTGTACTTCTCCTTGTTTTCCTGTACCCCGCTTCTTTACAGGGAAGAGAGGGGTGTTGAAAGGGGACCTGCATTGTATTATGACCCCTATGTCCAAGTATGTTTGCAGCTGTTGTGAAATAGCATTTTCTTGTGCTGGTGTGAGTGGGTACTGTTTAACAGAGACTGGTATGGTACCTGGTTTGAGGGATAGTTGTACTGGCTGTACTTGTAGAAGTCCCACATCAGTCTTTCCTTTTGACCACAGTCTGTCAGGTACAGTTAAAATCCATTGTGGCAGCGAGTCAATTGCTGGATGTTCCTGAAATAGATAAACTTGTATGGCTGCCTCAATACTATTGCTCACCTCATTTGGAATATTGCTGGTGTACTTGACTCCTTTTGGTGTGTATTGTATTGAGGCTTGCATAAGTGCGAGTATATCTGCTCCCAACAGGTTCACCGGACAGGTGGGAGAGGTAAGGAATGCCACTGGAACTGGAGTAGGTTCATCATTAATAAGCAAAAAGAGTTGTTTACTTTCTTTGAGAGGCATTGCTTGACCTCCCAGACCTGTGCCTTGTATTGTCTCTGTAGTAAGAAGTTGAGGGGGGATCTGATCATGCATAAAAACTGATTTCTGAGCTCCGGTATCAATCACACAATCAAGTTCTTGTCCTGTGGGTAAAGTAACAGTGACAGTACCTGTGGGTGTGGTGTTATCCTGAAGTGAAGCAAAGACAGGCACTGATGACACGGGAGCTGTATATCTTCATGCTTGTGGGTGCTGAATTCCTGCAGTGTACGGATGTTCAGACATCTGTCGCTGTGATAACAAATATTTCTGATGCTTTCTGCAATCCTTTTTTTGGTGTCCTGGAAGTTTACAAAAGAAACACTTGCCTGCCATATCATTACCTTGGGAGTCATACTGCTTCCTCTGTGTATAACCTTTAGTTGGTTGCTTTGCAGTTGTTCTCTGCCGCGGTGGCTGACTCTGAACCAGATTCACCGTCACTACCTGTGCTTTTGTAGCTTTCCGGTCTTTCTTATCCTGTTCAACATCCTCAATCCCTTCCAATACTTGTAAAATTCCTTCAATATCCATTACCATGGCTTCCGGTCTGATCTGAAATAACTGAGTTCTCAAGTCATTTCTAAGTCCATTCAAAAACTTCGTTTTACACAGCCTAGCTCCTGCTACTTCTGTAACAGGATAACCTTCTTCTTCCTGTCTAGTAATTAGTTTATCATAATATGCCCGTACTGTGTCTGTTTTTTGAACTAAATCTGGTGCAGCTGGAGCAGTTTGTTGAATCTCTGCACATCTCCATTGTATTCTATTTAGTAACAAGTTTCCACTATGTTGGCTATATCTTGTTCCTACTGCGGGAAGTGCCACAATTTCTGGTCTGCCCTGTTGAACTCCCTGAACAATGATTGCAATCATTTTATCATATTCTCCATGTCCTGCTGATGCTTTTACAATTTGTTCCAGATCTACCCAACATGGTCTGTAAATAGTTTTAACCTGTTCCATTTTCTGATAAAACGTATGTGGATGTCGTCTGATATCAGGCAAATCATTAACAATTCTTAACATATCAGATTGAAACCATGGGTTATATACCTCTTGTTCAATGTATTCAGGACCATTTGCAGGATCTGGTTGCTCTGCATTAAACCTGGGATTTGGAGATGTTTGTACTCTTATAGGTAAAATGTGATGTCCCTCTGGACCCGCTATTGTGCCCCTACAAGGACTCATGTTATGGGGTGCCAGTCTTTTTAGTACATATGACATTTTTTGTTTATTTGTAAGGGAAGTATTAGTTACATTACTACCTTGATTACATGGTGGGGCATCAGGTGATACCCAGTTATCACAAGCGGGACATTTCTCTGAACCCTCTGGGACACAAAAATGACAAAACGTACATTCTCTTCCTCTAGTTATATCTAGATTTACTTTATCTTGTGATTCTATACCACACCCTTGAATGGTATTTAAGTCAATCCTGGGATACAAGTTCTGGGATGTTAATGTGGATACTCCAGTTGATGGAGCTGCCAGTCTAACTGGTACATATGGTGGTGGGTTATCTATAACATCATTTAAATCAGACCTTTTCCTATGCTCATCCTCTATTTCTTGTGTAACTGTTTGCCATATTGTGACAGTGTCCAAATAACTCTTCTTTGTCAACCAGTCTATATTATTATTTCTGAACCGTTTCCATTTGTCAGGGTCTAGCGTACCTTCAGGTGGAAATCCTGCTCTTTTGAAAATAACAGAAATACCTTTGAGAGCTTTCGCGCCCTCTCTCTGACAAATTATTTCTAGGGGACTCAATTCCCTAGTCCTTGTACTAACTTGTGCACCCATTATCTGTGTGAGGGATCAGGTCACGGGATAATACTGTAGTGGGCTACTCAACTGTATCGCACTGCTTAGATTACTGTAATAATTAGTCTAAAATCTGTTATTTTCTGAGCTTTCTATGTATATTGTTCGTTTTCTTTTGCCACTGACTGATACGTTCAGAATAAACACTGGGACTTCCTCTTTCAATAATTCTCTGTACTGACAGGGGAAATTTTCTACTATCACTATAACACAGTATTTCAAATTGCAGAGGTACAAAATTAATAGGTAAATCAACCAAACAATCAGGAAACCCTTGTCCTACAAATCTGTCAATTATGTCTTTATCAACATGACAACCAATACTGACCACAAAAGAAATATCCTTGTTTTGTAAAACACCAGAATGTACAATAGAACCTACAGATTGCAATTGACAGTTGAATTCATTAATATTTTTCTTATACCAGAGAGTAACAGTACACAAACAGTTATTACATGGCATTCATATAACATTAATTTTTACTGTATCATGAAAATAATTCAGAAACAGACTATCGGGTTCAAAATATACCAGGTATACTTACTACATATAGATAGACTGTCTCACAGGCAGTAAAGAAACACTGACGGAGTAATTAAGTTGAAATCATAACTTTGAAATTACTCACCCGGGACTGTCAGTAGTTGTGTACAGCAGGCGGACGTGGTGTCATCTATTCTGTAGCAGCGGCACTGGTCCCAGAAATCCTGGATCGAGATCAAGAAATCTCCCTCCTCCGAGCCCCCATGTAATACAGGAGATGTTTCACTACCAAGTCCCTTCGATTGTCAGTTCTGTGTTTCCCCCTTACCAGTCGACTGGGAACCCCAATGAATTAAACAACAAGTCGTGTTTAAGAGATTGAGACTCAAAACTCATTTATTCTGATGGGGTTAATATAGCAGATTCTTGTAAAACACACAGTATCTCATTTGTTACATAAAACAGGATGTGGTTCAGAGAAGTAAGACACATACTAATCTTTAGATACAAGGGTATTTCCAGAGTCTAGTGCACTTCCTTTTTTTTGAGATGGTCTTAAACCTTAAGCATATGACACCAAGACTTTTGTTACATTATAAACATCTATAAATTTCTAGACGAGACAGCAGGGGAAATAACCCACAGATTAAATCAGCTGATCCTAAACTAGGGGAACATGCAGAAACACACATTCCCAGCAAAGGTTATTAGTTCATAAGATATCAAAGCAATAATCAGAGATCAGTATTATTTATAACTATATATGCTTGATTACATAGGGGGGAATACATTTATCTCTCTCAGGTGTGTTGCTGAAATCCTCTAAAGATTGCGCTAAACTATATATTTTTTTATTGTATGTTATAAGTGTATGGTGTTCACTAAGTTTATTGCTGCACTGCTGTGAAGAGCATCTCTTACCATATTTTTTATTGTTATCTACCCTTATTCTCCTTTCCTACATCAACTGCCACATCCCTTACTCCCACCTAGCCCCTCCCTGCCCCAAATGTTTGATGGAGGGAGGGGGGGTGTCACCATGTGTTACAGGACCGGGTGACACCAATCCTAGTGATGCCTCTGTAATTTGTAACCAGTTTTACATTTTTTCATTTCTTTTTCAACAAATACTTCCCAAATGCAAGCTCAACTTCTACCCCCAAATTATTCTCTTGTCACTAATGTCTCCAGGGTGTCTTTTATGCTGCACTCACCTTGTGAAATACTGTATTCTTACTCAAGCTTTTAAACATAACCTGAAATCTCTCCTGCCCTATAATAACTAGCTTCAGTCTGTAACTACTCTATATTTATTTATAATGCACTCTAACCTCTGACACATTTTCCACACCCATATTTCAGTTTTGTTTGTCATTTTTTTTACTACATCCAGGTGGATATTTATTAAGAGTGTATCCAAAGAGCTCTTATGCCTAGGAGCATTTTTATTTTTTTATTTTATATGGAACATGCCAGGTACAGGCAGAGAAAATGAGAGCTGCTTCATCTTTCCTGTCACTACATGAGGGAATAATACCTATGGTGTTTTTAAAATAAGAAATAAAATGTCTGTCTGGAAGTACCTTTAGATTTTAAGCTCTTATCAGCAGGATCCTTGTTCTTGTTATGTCTCTATGACTTGTAATCAATATAGTGCTCTGTATGTATTGCTTACTCTGTACAACACTGCACAATATATTGGCACTTTACAAATCTATAATGATAATAACAATAATCCCCTCTAAATACCTGCTGTTTGATCAATGCTCTTGAAATTGTATTGTCAATGATGTTCTAAACAGACTTTAGATTTTTTTACACATTTGAACCTGAGGTGACAATATCATTGCCAGTGGTTTAGTTTAAGTCTTACCACAGGTCATGCCTATTATACAAGTCACACAACTCTTGGCGGGAAATTTGCAATTCATTAGTTCTTTGGGAGGTTTTGAAACTGCTGCACATTGCAAGCAATTTTGCCCTCCAACCCCATGCTGCATGTAATTTAGGGGAAATGCCTGATTAAACTGGATGTTACTTTAATTTATGTAACAGCGTAGTGGTATGACCAATGAAAAATCACTCCTAAAAGGATACCAGTCTATTAAGATGACTTACCAGGCATTCATTAATTTTATGTCATCTATGATGTTTTTTGTATTCGCTATCAATATTGGATAATATAAAAAACAAAGGAAGATTTCAGGTAATATATAATAATCTTACGTAAAAATATTGGGTCACAATTAAGTAAGGGTGGTTCAGTGACAATATTATCTTATGAATGGAGACACTATAATTTATTTGGTGATGGTGATGACTTGTGTGTGTTTGTGAGTTGTGTTAATTGGAATGTTTCTTCTGGTGGTGGTGGTGTTTTGGGAGTGAGAAGGAGGGTGTGATTGGGTATGGAGTGTAGTTTGGAGTAAAGTGAAAAAGGGGAATAAAATAGGATCAAAATGAGGCCAGCGAGACACAGTAATTTAGGGTAAAATCTTTTATTGAGTAGTCACAATGCTGCTCTGTTGAGATCCCGGGCAGGTGGGTGGGGTTCAGTGATGAGTGGTGACGAGACTGGGGAAGTAGGGGGACCCTTTCAGGGGGCTCCTTCCCGTGTGGTTCAGTGACTTTGCACGTCACCCCTGCTGGACCTATGGTCGACAGTCTAGGAAGTCTCGGGGGTGGGGGTATGTGCAAAGTGGGTTGGAACACTTGTGCGGCGTCCCGCGTGTTGGTGCAAACTACACTCCATACCCAATCATACCCTCCATCTCACTCCCAAAACACCACCACCACCAGAAGAAACATTCCAATTAAAACCACTCACAAACACACACAAGTCATCACCAGCACCACTACTAGCAGGAAGAGCGCACCTTACCCCCCCTACCCCATACGTATTCAGTGCGAGAAAGGTAATCCCACACAAAGGTGCAGCACCCCGAAACCACAACACACCACCCCCCGGTCAACGAAAGCCCAGTTCTACCGCCCATCTTCACTATAATTTATTTATTTATTCAATGGGTGCACTACTTATGTATGTATTATTTAGGAGACGGTTTTACCAGCATTTACAAATTTGACGTAACTACTGTACATGGAAGAGCTACTGAGCACTGGCATTTTTCCAGCAGGTATTCAGGCAGTTTGTGAAATTATAGCTTCAGAAATCTCATGCTTTCCATTCCCACAAGGTAAAACATCGGTAAAGTTATGTGTAATGTGCTATGTATTTTAAAAGTTTTTCCTTGAGTAAATCTTGCGGTTTGCAAATTGCCAAAAACACCTGTGGTTGCACTAAACCACAGTTTAGAAAATGTCCCCATTGGTCCCATAATATCATCTGCCATGAAAGATGAACTGCTCCTTAATATATATACAATATTGCCATCATATAAATACCTTTACGTCACCATATAATGACTTGGAGATACTGTACAGCAATTATATACAGCTGCACATCCCATCTGTTTTCTCTATTGGCACTTGGTGAGATTTCGAGGAGATACAAATATTTGATCTACTGCGCTGCCAAATGTGCATATTTTCTTTTTTTTTTTTTAAAGAAAGACCTGATCAACATCACCAGGATATTGCTGATCATTTACTTATATATACAGAATAATTAGCTGGTCCATGAAATTCTCCATTCACCATACTGTAGGTAATAAAAATAGATTTAGCATAGACACTAAAATGTTCGTCTTGCTTGCTAGTCAGATCACTTACTTCTTTTAAGCTGTAACTACAAACATGTTTCCCAGAATACACAGATTTAGTGATTTTTATGAAACATCAATATGGATTTTAGTTACTTTCTCATTCATCTGTCTGGCTTGTCTTGTAGGAAGAGATACTGTCACTCCGTATACAACATTTTGAGCACACAGTATATTACTATTTGATGGATTGATGCATATGAGATCTGTGTAAAACTCAGCTGCCTATTTCAAGTTTACTGTAGGAATTCTATGAAAAATCACTGACTTCAAAAGACACATAACATTTCAGTGATATTCTTTAAATGTTACTTTTATTGAATAAATAATAATCATTGTTGTTAATCAATAATGGAATATGGATTTACATTTGTAATTATAAGGTCTTTATATTATTAAATTAATAGTGTGTGTTCTCCCCAAGTTTGTGTGTGTTTCCTCACACACTCCTAAGACTTACAGCACTGGTTGGTTAATTAACTTCTGACAAAATAAACCATAGTGTATACAGTATGTGTTCATCTATGTGAAAGGAAGTATAAATTGTAAGCTCCAATGAGGAAGAAACTGGGGGTAGATTTACTAAAGTGAGAGTTTTTAGAAGTGGAGATGTTGCCCATAGGAACCAATCAGATTCTAGCTATTATCTTCTAGAAGGTGCTAGTTAAATGTTAAGTAGAATCTGATTGGTTGCTATGGGCAACATCTCCACTTTTAAAAACTCTCACCTTAGTAAATTTACCCCTGGTTGTTTATTGTATGTAAAGCACATGGTATTTGTAGATGCTATATAAATAACTGGCAAAACATAAATGAATTACAGACAAGTTCCATATTGCCTATACCATTGCTTTCTACAATAACATCTCATCTCATCCCATTATGTTGTGAATAATGGCACACCGATGCATGGTAAAGGTGGCACAGATACTTTTTTTGTTAGGAAAATTACTTTAAGAAACACAATCTAATATATGAGATTTCTACATTATCCTCATTAAGTAGTGTGATTAGTACCAGCAGAATAACATTAGAAACCCTCCAAGGACATGCAAATTGGGATGCTGTTTGTCGAAATGTAGACTAATAAGAAAACAGACATTCAGTAAATAAAATCTAATATGCAGTTACTGGCAGCTGCTGTTTGTTACTATTGCAGTTATTGACAATTCATATAAATGCTTTAATCATTTTTTGTTATGTGTTAGAGAACAGGTTTTATTAGCCAGGGAAATGTCAATTTAAGGCTGTAGGGGCAGTCACTAATAAGGTTAATGAATAGCTGGCCTGCAAAGCAACAGATGGCCCTACCCGAGCGAGAGTTTTAATGGCATTTATTATGCCTAGGGTTAGCTGCTGTTTATCTTAATTTTAACTCATTTAAAAATATTCTAAAGCCATATTAAAATATGTTTAATATCTTCCTACAGGGGAATGAAATTTCATGCTGGATTGTTTATAAAATATCAATTTGTTTAGTATGTCCAGGGGTAATGTCGTACAGTTTCACAAAATGTATTTTTGGCTGTCTGACATTGTAAATGTAAGCATATTGTTTTCTTTTATCAAGACTTTTAACATTTACCACTTCTTGGTCAACCCTGTGCAGAGGAAAATTATAAAGATTCCTGGATGGAACCACTTCCTTGTGTAAAAACTGATAATTGTATTTGAAAGCATTGAAGGATCAAGGAGTTTATAGTAGAAAAAAGGTGACATAATATTGAATATTACCTCTGCTTCTGATTACCCACCTATTTATTACCACCTCAAGCTCACATCCACTTCAGCCCAGAATATCCCTCAATTTTTAAGTTTCTCCTTTTCAGTCATTGAAAGGTAAATCAATTGTGTTTAACACTTGAGGGTATATTTACTAAAGTGCAGGTTTTCAGAATTGGAGATGTTACCCATAGCAACCAGTAAGATTCTACTTAGCATTCATCTAGCACCTTATAGAAGATAATAGCTAGAATCTGATTGGTTGCTATGGGCAACATCTCCACTTCTAAAAACCTGCACTTTAGTAAATATACCCCAGGGAGAGGATCCAATTCCTTTAAAGAATTACAAAATTAAATGAATTAGGATTTTTAGGAATTACGGTCATAACAGGCATTGTTGTGCCTAGCCACTTTGCTGCATATAATATGGAGCCCCTCTCATACCTTACATGGAAAAATAACAATTTCTATCAATATAAAGATAAGAATTCAATTAAATAATTAAATAATAAAATTGTATATGAATGTAATTTGCAGAATTAAATACAGTTTAACCTTAAACATAGACTGATATACCAACAAGTAGAAACAACTGATTTAGATTTTTGAAACTTTAAAATAACCATTTTAAGGTGCACATTACTAATTGAAAATAAATTATATGTTGATCACTATAAAGTTGTATTAGAATGTTTGTGGACTGATAAAAAACAGAGGACAACAAATGTAGTGTAATGTAATAAATCTAAAATAATACATGCAAAGGTGCAAATATTCTGGAAGCCCAAGTTCAATCAGCTGATGAGCGAGATATCACATTGCATTGCCGGGTGTGTACACCCGATATATGTTTGTAAATGACATTGTTCACAGACATATCGCATTGGCCCTACAGCACAGCCGATGCTGATATATATCTGCAACTATATATATATATATAGCCAGATATATATATATATATATATATAATATATATATCGCCAACTGTTGTACAATTGCTGCAGGGTCTGCCCAGTTGTGATATTAGCGCAGATACATTGAGCAGCAGATTGATAATTGTGTATCGTCCGCTCAGTCTGCAAATCCCTGGTTCGGCAGACAAGTCGCCAAGGTGTAGTAAATATAATTATTTACCAGATGCACCATCCATAGCTGTATCCTTGGCTAACATGAAGCTCATCTGCAACCAATGGAGGACAGAGCTTTAAATGGTGGGGGTGCAGGGAATGACACTGGTGGAACACTTTGGGGTAGGCTGGACGCGATTGTGGTGGACGCCTTTATAGCCCTCTTCGGCCTCTTCCTCCTTACCCCGGGCATGTTTCCTATATAACAAAAGCCAAATACAGTAGATGATCAATACAGATATTTCACAATTTTTAACATGAGACATAGACTGACTGCATACATAACCGAACATACGGACCACCATGTTGTTGTAATTTGGACATGTTTGTTGTGTAGCTTCTGCTATACAAGTCTCCAATGCTATGTCACTCAAAATGAACATCCCTAAATAGTGAATAACAGCAGAAAAAGCATACATTTGCAAGCCTTCTTAGTTTGCACAATCTGTCTGCAGATTTTTTCAAGTGATGTCTGCTGTGAACCTAGGAGCTCATTCAGACCTGGATGCTGAGCTGCACTGTCACGCAGCTAAAAGGGGCCGGGTATGCAAATGTCACTATTACACTGTCTGGTGTTTGGACTAACTCTATGTCTTAGAGAGCGACGGCAGTGCGAATGCACGCCGGTATAAAGACGCCCCCTAATCTGTTTTGACACACGTCATCTCCAGGAAGTGTAGGAACAATCGGAACCATCAAGAGCCATCGAAGCTTTACGCAGTGCTTGAGGTAGACCTTACCCTTCCGCAAGCACTGCGATCACTGCAGGCTGAAATACAACCAAGTGACGTGTACAAAGACGCATCTTTGCTAATTATTTTAGTTATTTATTAACAGTTTATTATATAGCGCAGCATATTCCGTTGTGCTTTACAACTGTAAACATTTATAGAACAAAGCAATAATAACAGACAAACATAGAGGTAAGAGGGCCCTGCTTGCAAGCTTACAATCTATAGATATAGATATAGATGCACACCCATAAAACTCAGTTTTGACGCCCAGACACGCCTGTGTTCGCAGCACCACTTCCCCTGTTACCACCCACAAACGGCGCAATCTGTCACTCAAAATAGAGTCCACTCTGTGTACTACGAGCGCACGATACTCGATCGCACTGAGTGATGCACGCATGCGCATATTGACACATACGCATGCGTAAATGGGCGACTATCGCCCAAAGCGTGCTTCTGCGGCTTAGCGAGCGGGTCTGATCAGACCCCTAGCTCTATGCATATTCACCTTTTTGTTGCATGGTACGCAGTAACTTTTTGTTAGCTGCTGCGGTATGGCAAAGCCGAGCATATGATTTGCTGTTTCTGTGAGCATCACAAGTTCCCTTTAGGCAAGTCTTCATATCTTTATTTTGTCAAGATAATAGAGATCATGCCACAAGGTTGTCCAAACATCACAAAGACCAATGTTTTATATTTCACATCTAAGCAACTTGTCATTTAATTTCATAAAGTAGGATACTGTATGGAATGATTTGCATTGTATAGTTAAAAAATAACAACATAAATATAACAGAAGAACATATTTAGTTTTAAGCATCAAATACACACGGTGGTTAAATAAACAGTTTGGAATACTCAGCAGTAAGATGATAGCAATTATGAATACTAGCAAAGTACTATAACTACAAATCAAAACTATCAATGCAATTGTAGCAGCTGGCAAAACATCAGGGGAGCTTGCATAAATAATGAAGCAATATCAAATAGAAGCCCATGATGTCAGATGACTATATGACTGTTTTACAGTCACATCTGTAATTTTCTGTTCCTTTTCAATCATAATCACAAAGTCCTTGAACAACTGAACGTGGAAGATTTTCATTGCCCTTGCTTTGCTAATTTTATCGAACATTTCAATTGTTATCTTTAATACTTATTTTTAATATAAACTATTATTTTTCTGGATGTTATGTGTTTAATAATAATAATAATAATATTCATAATGTTCTGTATATATATATATATATATATATATATATAATGCTTATTTTTTAAATCATTACTAAACATAAATAACAGCAGTGTACACATTTAGTGATTTAATACTTACTGCTATTTGCATTATAATACTGTCATATTTAAATATAAACACTTGAATAGACAGATAAGGGGTCATCAAAAAACCACAAACGTGTACAGACCCACAATGCCACTTTTTGTGTGCAAATGCACCTACTTGTCCTATCTGGAACATTTCCAGGTACACACCCACTACATAATTTTAAGCAACACACCCAGAAAATGATTCTGCTCCTAGTCTTGTATAAATGTGCATGGCGAAGAGAGTAAAAAGAGCCCATCAAAGTTTTACATATAGTTTCTTTAGGGCTAACTGCCTACTTACTTGATTGAAATATTTCCATTTTCTTTCTCCTACAAACAAAAATGACTTAGCCTGATGTATACTGTACCAAACATGATTAATGTCAGTGGATAGCAGGACAGTCATTACATTGTGACTATTATGTGATTTTTCTTACATTGCTCTAAGTTTGCCCAGCAATGGGCTTTCCTGCACAAGTGCATAAATATTAAGGCAAGACTTGTGGCTTGATTTTGAGTCACGCACAATCTGCAAGCAATGCCAATGTTGACGTAGTCAGGGGCTCCGAGAGGGGGGGTTAGTGGGTACAAATTACATGGGCCGGGCTTCCTGAGGGGCCTGGTGGGGGCCCGGGTCTGATGCCGCCCCCCCTCCCTCACAGCAGCCCAGCACACAGCGCGTGCTGAGCTGCAGTGGGAGACTGCTCGTGGCTGCTGAGCAGCAGCCACAGCAGTCTCCTCTGCCTGTGGGGGGAGCGATCACACTGATCGCACCCCCCTGGCTTTGCACCGGGTTGAGGGTGCTCAGAGTGCCCCTCTCGCCAGCGTTCAGTGGCACTGAAAATCTTTTTTTCTTTTTCCCCCTGAAGGGGGCGTGGCCACGTCTCCCACAATTAGGCCACACCCCCTGTTACCCGAGCCCGCCGCGGCTCTTGGCGGACCTGGACGTGGTTGAGCAATTTTTTGCAACTGCGCATCTTCTGAAAATTCCTATGGCGCATGCATTACACAGAGTGTATGCATAAAGGTGCTGTTGCGATGGGGACAGACAGTATCACAAATTTGGTGGAATAGTAATGGGGCGCTCCTAGGCGGTGACTGGGAGGTGGCTAGAATTGCACACAACAATGGTCTGTACAGGGGTGTTATGGGACTGTCATTTGGATGTCAATACAAGCGCCGGCCTTCACAGATGCACAGACACAGGCATGAGAAGCCATGGTCAGACAAAGAAGCTGCACCTACCAGATGAGCTGGTGCAAGTTTCCATGATGCGACCGATGGTAGCGTATAAAGAAGCACCAATCAGTATTACAGTGTACACGGATGCTGAAAGGGGGGGGGTCTCATTCCTTGCACATTTCTCCAATTGGATGTACACAGAGTAAAGAGTTTGCAGCGGCATTTGCATAAACTAGCTGACAGGCAACTTTCAATACAGATGTGTCCACGTACATCTATCCCCCGGTCGCTACAAGTCGCGTTACACATGAGCGCCGTATGACATGCTGGTGCGAGCGTCCTTTTGTGCAACATTTAATAAAAAAAAATGCAACTTATTCACAAAGTGATGTGAATAGGACAAGCTTGTGCTGATAAAGTGATATGTGGCATGCCTATATTCTGTGTGCGACTGTATCTGCATGCGAAATGCTACATTACAGTGTCAACAGCTCTGACACTGTAACGTAGCAATACACATGCTGATGCAGTCACAGTCACACACAGAATATAGACATGCCGCATATTATTTTGATCAGCATAATACCCCTTTTACACCAAAATCCCGGGTCCGACCCTGGAATTTGAACACTGGTCAATCCCGGGTTGAACTCGGCTTCAGACCCCATTTACACTGCAACTCAACCCAGGTTATTCCCGGGTTTGCCCCGTTTACACTGCACCCGGGTAATCCCTGCTTTTCTCTATAGAAGTCATTAAAAATGGTCTGTTTTAAGGTCTGACAAAGATGGTCACAAAAGGCAACAAAAGAGAGGGATGGGGACTGCTTACAGCATTGCTAAAGGTTGCTATTCTGGCTGTGGCAGGTTGTGTATCAGCCTGCTTTTGTGGCTGCTGGTCAGGCTGCTGTGGTGCAGGCTGCAGTTCTGGCTGTGGCAGGCTGTGTGTCTACCTGCTTTTGTGGCTGTTGGTCAGGCTGTGGTGCAGGCTGCAGTTCTGGCTGTGGCAGGCTGTGTGTCTACCTGCTTTTGTGGCTGCTGGTCAGGCTGCTGTGGTGCAGGAGGTTAGGCAGGCAAGCGATGGCTTCATGTGCGTCTCTCTCTGCAGGGCACTGACAAATTACATGATCTGCCGGTGCTCCAGAAGCTCCAATCAGCATCTTTCAGAGCTAGCCGGGTCAAATAAGCAGGGTAGCACCCGTTTACACTGCCTCATGACCCGGGAACAACCCGTTTTCAACCCTGCTCTCAACCCGAGTAAGATTTCCCGGTAAATCGACCCAGGTTTTTTTGTTGGGAGCCGTTTACACAGAGCCTCAACCCGGATCGACCTGGCAATAACCCGAGTTATTTGTTTGGTGTAAAAGGAGTATAAGTGGCTGGTGCGTCCTATTTGCATAGCATTGTGAGTAGGGCACTTTTTAAGGGAAAAAGCTGCATGAAAAAACACTGGACACTACCGAGTCGAGTAGATGCTGCTGTTGTGCTTTTGTATGCAACCCAGCATCAGGCCCTTGATCTGAGCTCCGGCATCCCAACCACCGGTATGGTAACTACAACCCCAGCCTATATCTGTCTCACTATCACACAGCCTGTCTATACAGTGTTACATAATTTGTATCCCATAAAATATGATATTCCCTAACACACAAAGGGTTTTAGACTTAGACCTGCAACTTTCAAGAGCTCTGCTTTGTTTTAATGTGCATGTAGTATTGAGTAAACATAAATTAAATCTCTTTATATTGCATAAATCATTAGTAAGAATAATAAGACAATTTCTTGCTTTAAGGACTCGTTCAAATTAGGGGTGAGCGGGTTCGGATTTCTGAAATCCGAACCCCCCCGAGCCCCCCTGATCCGAGGCCGATCCGAGTCAGGCTCGACTTTTCCCGCCTGACTCGGATCTGAAATCGAGGCAAAACGTCATCATCCCGCCTTCCGGATCCCGCGGGTTTTGGATACTATATAAGGTACCCGCGTCGGCGCCATTTTCTCACTCGGCTGTGGACAGTGAAGAGGAAGGGTGGGAGTTAGGGCTGGCTGGGCTGTGTAGTGTAGTGTAGTGCAGAGTAGTGTTGTGCTGCGCTGTGCTGCTGTTGTCCATAGGGGCTGGCTGTGTTGTGCTGTGCTGCTGTTGTCCATAGGGGCTGTGTCCACTACTTCAAAGTCCATAGGGGCTGGCTGGACTGTGTTGTGCAGTCAGTTGTCCATAGGGGCTGTGTCCACTCCAAAGTCCTGTGCAGTGACCCAGTCCTAAAGGGGTGCTGTAGTGTTGTCCAGGAGGTGCTCTGTCCGTCAGGGGTGCTCCCCCCAAGTGCTAAAAAAAATATTTTTTTTCTGTATTTGTGAATTGTGTGCGCAGTAGCCGCACGTGCATCAACAAAGTAGTGCCAAGCGTGCGTCTGTGTCATAAGTAAAGGGCCGGCTGGCTTGACTGTTAAAGGGTGCTGTAACCCCCAAAGTACACTCCAAACCAAATAAAAAAATATTTTCTGTGTTTGTGAATTGTGTGCGCAGTAGCCGCACGTGCATCAACAAAGTAGTGCCAAGCGTGCGCCTGTGTCATAAGTAAAGGGCCGGCTGGCTTGACCGTTAAAGGGTGCTGTAACCCCCAAAGTACACTCCAAACCAAATAAAAAAATATTTTCTGTGTTTGTGAATTGTGTGCACTGTGGCTGCACGTGTATCAACAAAGGAGCAGCGCCAAGCGTGCGCCTGTGTCCCATAAGTAAAGAGTCGGCTGGCTCATTTCTTAAAGGGTGGTGTAACCCACAAAGTGCACTACTCTCCAGCAAAAATAAAAAAATATTTTCTGTGTTTGTGTGCGCCTTAGCCGCACGTATATATCAATATAACATAAATGGAGGACCAAACTTTCTCTGATTAAAATAAAATAGGGAAAGATCAAGAACCACTTCCTCCTAGTGCTGTTGCTGCTGCTGGGAGTTGTTCATCATCCCAGAGAGGAAGTAGGAACACCACTACTTTTACTAAACAATTGACCCTCCAACAGTCCCTAGCGATGAGGATGAAGTACGACAGCAGTCATCCTGAAGCAAAACGTATAACTGAGGCCTTGACTGCTATGTTGGTGTTAGACGTGCGTCTAGTATTCGCCATTAGTGCAGTGGGATTTAGACAATTGATGGAGGTAGTGTGTCCCCGGTTCCAAATCCTGTCTAGATTCCACCTGCATCCTCAAAGCAGCAGCGACAAGCATGCGTCTGTCTGTTAAAGGGTGGTGTAACCCTCAAAGTGCGCTCCACAAACAATAAAAAAATTCTTATTTTTTTTTCTGTCTTTGTGAAATGTGTGGGCTGTAGCCGCACTTGCATCCTCAAAGCAGCAGCGACAAGTGTGCGTCTGTCTGTTAAAGGGTGGTGTAGCCCTCAAAGTGCGCTCCACAAACAATAATAATATTCTTCTTTTTTTTTCTGTCTTTGTGAAATGTGTGGGCTGTAGCCGCACCTGCATCCTTAAAGCAGCAGCGACAAGCGTGCGTCTGTCTGTTAAAGGATTACATCGGTGACAACATCCAAGTAGGCATGTCAGACAGTCCGTACCTGTACTGGCAGGAAAAAGAAGCAATTTGGAGCTCCCTGTACAAACTGGCTCTATTTTACCTGAGTTGCCCCCCCTCTAGTGTATACTCCGAAAGAGTGTTTAGTGCAGCTGGGAACCTTGTCAGCGAAAGGCGTAGGAGGTTGCTTCCACAAAATGTGGAGAAGATGATGTTCATAAAATGAATTATCAACTCTTCCAGGGAGACCAGCCTCCTGAACGTACAGAGGGACCTGTGGTTGTGGATTCCAGTGGGGACGAATTAATACTCTGTGAGGATGAGGATGTACACAACACTGAAGAGGGTGAGGAATCGGTAGATGAGGAGGATGAGGACGACATCTTGCCTCCGTAGAGATAGTTTGTGCAGGGACAGATTAATTGCCAGCTTGCTTTGTGGGGTCCCAAACAAACCAATCATTTCAGCCACAGTCGTGTGGCAGACCCTGGCGCTGAAATGTTTGGTTTGTTAAAGTGTGCATGTCCTGTTTATACAACATAAGGACAACATAAGGACAATTCCATCTTGCACCTCTTTTTTTTCTTTGAATTATGTACTGTTTGGGGCCTAGTTTTTCAAACTGCCATCCGTGTTTGTGCCGCCCACTCGTATCTCTTAGCATAGTCATCCAGCTACCTCGGTGCAACCTTTTGGATATAAAAACACTATTGTGAGGTGTGAGGTGTGAGGTGTTCAGAATAGACTGGAAATGAGTGGAAATTAAGGTTATTGAGGTTAATAATAACATAGGAGCAGAAAAACACACAAATTCTGTGACTTTAGCTATTTTTATGCTTTTAAAAAAAAAAAAAAATACAGATCCAAAACACAAAACCCAGAACCCAAAACACGGAAGGGTGGTTTTGGCAAAACCAATCCAGATCCAAAAGACGAAGAAAGATCCAGATCCAAAACCAAAACACAAAACACGAAAAGTGGCCGATGCACACCCCTAGTTCAAATATATACACTGGAAAAATGGCCAATGCTTGATATAGAAGTATACATTAGAAAATAGTGGGATTAACATTTTAAAGAGCAGTGATTTTAACTATTCATCCTATTTTTAGAAACCTATTAGAGGCTGAAGTAATCATTAAAAAGGCATTTACCGAAAATAGGTGTGAACAAGTCCTTATGGGTTTTCTTTAATTGTTTTTCAGTTTTAGAAAACAATAAAGATGCAGTACATTATCAAGTTCCTACAACACAAATTTGTTCTGATACAAAACAAATTCTTCATAGCAATGTAAGTTTATCAAAATACATGAATGAATGCAAATCAAATTAAGCAATTTAAAAAAAAATGTTCTTTTAATGGTATTTAAATAGCAAAACCTGTCTGATAAAGGACCACATTTGCTTGCCAACTGGATTTTGTTCAAAACTAAATTAAGTTAAAATGAGAAATCGTACAGATTTTATGCGAAAATGTGCATACATTTCCACAGCTAACATAGTCAAAATGTGTATTTATTGTACATATTTCATGTCAATTCTCTCTTTTTTACTGTACGTTTCTAAATGAACACAGTATGCTTAATTGCCATTAGAACACTTCATTTTTCCAGTGCAGCTGCATGAAAGCCCTATGATGGCATAGGTTATGTAAAGCTTTGGTTTTATACATGACAATATCATTATTATTTGCATATAAAAGCTAAATTCTATACTTTTTCAAATATTGCAATTATGCTAGAAGAAATGTTGCATTGTGTTTTATAGCTATGTGTTTTTTAATGATATATTTTAGATAAATTATAATTACAGTGTTGTACACTACCACTCTCACAGACAATACCGGACTAGTAGATTATATCTAAATATAGAATGAAGATCATATTAGTATTTCTTCCAGCATTATCTATTGCCTTACTATATATGCATGTTTATTTCTACAAATCTGTGTTTTTAAAATATATCAATTGTATAGATTAGGCATGCACAAAGTTTTTTAACTACATGGAGAGATTATACTCATTTGAACGGATGGCAGTTAAATGTTAACTCTCTTAAAAATGTAACATACATAGAATATAATGCAGTAAAGGATGAAGCACTTTGCAGTTATGCCGAACTTCTTACTATTTTGTCCCTATAAGGATAGAGGCAGACAGAGGGCAAGGTAGCTCCAAGTCGGCGGCAATGCAGCCTAACCTCACAACATAAAGCTTTGACCAAGTCTCAGTTGGAGGACTATAGGCCTAATTCAGACTTGCATGCAATGTTTACATAGTTGTCATTTTTTGCAACTGCACATGCGTGAAAATGTCTAAATACTTGTACGATGCATGGATTATACAGTGTAAGAACAAAGAAGCTGATGTGATTGAAATGGATTGTATCAGAAAAGTGAAATGTATGAAGAATGGTCAGTACAGTAGGCGTGTTATGGGAGTGTAGCGTCTGCGTACCCAGATCCACTGCTACAGACATGGGAGGCCGTAGTCAGATGAGAAACTGCACCTGCCATAAGGCTGGTGCAACTAATGGTGGTGTATAAAGACGTACCAATCGTTATCACAGCATGCAGAGGGCATCTTAGTCCTTGCACATGTGGTTGCACGGATGTACACATGGGAAGTAGTTTGCATCAGTATTTGCATATAGTCAGTGCCAGATGGCCAACAAAAGACACTGCTGCATGTGCTCGTGCATCCAACTCAGAATAAGACTATGTTCTACAGAACAGTCACAGTCTGCAATTAATCAGCAACACCCAGGTTTACTGCCAGACTTTCTGACATCTGCTCTATGCATGGGGACTGTAAAAGTGCCTAACCACACAGCAGCAGTGTGACCTACAGATGTATCTTTCTACATATTTGCCACCGCTGCTAGTTGCCGCAGCATGCATGCCGCGAGTCACGCGCCTGTGAATGGGAGTGTGCATCTTGTTCACTCCCGTGATCCATAGGATTGCATGCTGCGAACACTTATGTGGCCAGGCGTACTGTATTGTACGTGTACGAGACAGATTGCGTGCCAACTTACGTGCGTACGGTTGCTGAATCAGCATCATCAATATAACTGGACGCATCCGTAGGCAGACACAGGGGGACCCAAAACGCCAGAACACAAGGACTACTATTGTGTGGAGTCCCCCATGTACCTGTACTACTTCCTATAATTTGAACAAGACTACCCTTTTGTTCACTTTCAATTACAACTGTCATTGGTGATGATAGGAAAAGTTAAAGATACAGTGTAAAATATGAAACCATAAATTTTAGCTCTGGTATGTAAATGTGAAATTGTTATAATCTGCACATTACACAAAATCACCCTAAACACTATTTGATAACAATTAGCCTTTTTATGCAAAACAAAATTTATTGTATCATTCATCATGCAAATAGAAACATATGTAATAAAATATTTACAGCATGGTGTTGGGAGAATGTGTGGTGTGTGTGCGTGTGAGCTACTATGAGCAGATAAAGAGGTTTACTTATTTCACACGTGTTAATGCACTTTTTTTAGTGAAAGTGAGAAGTTTATTTTGTTCACAGAAAATGTATGTGTGAAGTGTCGGCATGTTTATTTGAAGCCTACTTCTCAGATATAATATTCATTATGAAGGAAAAGTGGAAAGCGCTCCAGTGATTCAGTGCTAGGCAAGTAACTTTTAGAAGGGACCACAATGTTTTTTGTGGTTGGATACGGAATGCTGGCGCTCAGGTTCCCAGCAGTCAAACTCCTGATGCCGGCATCCCAAAAGAGTTATGATACCGACACCTGTTGGTAGGTATCCTAACCCTTCTCCTACCCCTAGCCCTCCCTGCCTGGTGTCTAACCCTAACCTCCCCCTCTCCACACTAAAAACCTAACCCTCCCCCTTTAACCCTCCCCTGCCTAGTGCCTAACCTTAAGCCCTAACCCTAATGCTCCCCCTAACCCCACTACTTTCCTTCTGGATGCCGGCGGTCGGGATTCTGGCACTGGTATTCTAAGCGCTGGCATCCCATGTGCTGGAATATTGAATGGGTCCTTGTTTTTGTTGCTTCTTCCTCTAATAGAAACACCAGCCCTATGCTTACCATTATTTATAGTAGAGATGAGCGAGTTCGGATTTACTTGGTTCTCAAAACGTCATTTTATTGGCTATCGGCTATCACGTGTTTTGGATAGCCAATAAAATAAATCCAAACTAATCCGAACTTGCGGTAATGTGACAATAAGAACCGAGTAAATCCGAACCCGCTCATCCCTAATTTATAGTAACATGGAGGTCTTATGCTGCTGGTTTCTCAGTTACAATTATAATCAATGTCAATAAGATTCTTTGCTGGAAAGGTTTGTTGAGAGGAGGAGCGTATGATACGGAGAGAGTTCCAGAGGTAAAATCTTGGAGGCAGGAGTGGGAGGAAGTAATCAGTTGGCAGGAGAGGCGGCATTCATTTGTGGAGTGAAGCGGGCAGGCAGATGTGTAAAACAAGATCAGGTCAGAGATGCAAAAAAGGAGAGGATTGGGTGAGGGCACTGTAAGAGTGTGAGAAGCTTGAATTGGGTTCGGGAGAAAGAATGCAGCCAGTGTAGTGCTTGTAGGAGAGAAGAGGCATATGTTATACATGAGGAGAGGAAGATGAGCCTGGCAGCAGCATTGATGGCATAGGGAGGCCAGATAGGAGGAGGTAATATTAGTCCAATCTGGAGATGACCAGTGAGTGGACTCTAAAGCTGGGTACACATTAGACGATATTTTGGACAATCCGTCGGATCATTCCAATATATTGTTAATATTGTCTAATGTGTACGTTCTACATCGGGCCAAGCACAGCCCCGTTTGGTCATCAGTTGCATTGTCAGGTCAGCCCTACATGCAGCTCAATCTGACAATGTGACTGCATTGCAGTAGTATATGGCAGGAGCCAACATATCATATAGTTGGGCGATGGATTGTCTAATGTGTACTGGCTGCCTGATATGTCAGCCAATTGCCCATCGGATCGCTGGGTAAACATATCGTTTAATGTGTATCCAACTTTATTTGTATATAGAGATGATTTTGGATGCCAAAAGAGTGGATGAGCTCTCCTAAAGATGATGTATTGAGGGAGAGTAGGAAAGGTCAAAGGACAGAAACTTGGGGAACACCTACTGTTAGTGAAAATATGGGCGAAGTTAAATCATGAGAGGAGACAGAAAGAATGGTCAGAAAGGCAGGAGAGGGCAGTATAATGCAGACTGAGGAAATGAAGAATTTGCATCAGGAGAGCATGGTCCCCAGTGTCAAAAGCGAGGGGTAAAGGAGAATGATAATATAGCAGTGGCCTTGCTCTTGATTTTGGCAGCTAGGAGAACACTGTTGACTTTTTTGTGGCACTTTCAGTAGGCTGGGGAGTATGAAAGACAGATGGAAATAGGTCACGGAGGGAGTGGGAGGAAAGAAAGGCAGTAGGGTGGTTGTAGACAATATGCTCAAGGAGTTTGAATGCAAATGAGAAAGAGATGGGGTGGTAGTTGTAAAGAGTGTTAGGATCAAGGATGGGATTTTTAAAAATGGGGGACCAAAGGGAATGCTTGAATGCAGAGGAGACCGTTCTTTGCTGAAAGGGAAAGATTGAAGAGATGGGCAAGATGGGAACAGGCAACAGTAGTGAGGAAGTGGAGGACATGGGAGAAGATATGGTCAAAGGGGGAGGTGGAAGGGGGAGGACAGGATGTGAACCATGATTTAATCTCTGGGGAGAAAATTGGTGTAGGTAAGATGAATGGGGAGGGGTAGGTTGGAAAAGAAGGGGTGGGGTCTGAGAGTCTCATGGGATGTGATGTCTTGGTGTATGGAGTCAATTTTAGATGTGAAGTAGGTGTTACGACTCCATAGTAGCCAAAAGGAACAGTCTTGCACAGCCTTGAGGGCTTGAATGCCTTGGCAGGATGCGGCCATGTGGTTGCCTTGGTGGCTGAGGGAGCTAGCTCCAAATGTGGCTTAGAGTCAATTGGTTGTGGTGCAGCCTTTGGGCCGGTAGCAGCCTGTGGACAGGATAAGGCCTGTGGGCCTATTAGTGGAGATGCGGCCTTTGGACCGGTATCAGCCTCTGGGATGGATGAGGCCTTTGGCCTATAAATTGAGATGCGGCCTTTGGGCCAGTAGTAGCCTCTAGGCTGGATAAGGCCTGTGGGCCTATTAGTGGAGATGCAGCCTTTTGGCTGGTGACAGCCTCTGGGCTGGAAGCTGCCTTGAGGACAGGTAAACTTGGCTAGGAGACGCTGTGGTGCGCTGTACTCAAAACACCCACGTGTGCTAAATGCCGCCGGGATAACACAATTTGGTTGTACACAGGATTGCGTACTTAGGACGCCCAGGTGTGCTAAATGCCGCTGGGATGACATAAGGAGTTGTGAACAGGATTGCGTACTCTGGATGCTAGGTGGCAGACTTAGGACTCTGAGTGCGGCCTGTGCCACCTGGATGGCACAACCGGCAAGGTAGGAATTGAGACCGTGCCGCCAAGATGACACCAACAGCAGGTAATGCAGGTATAGACCGTGCCGCCCGGATGATACAAATGGCAGGTAGTGCAGATGCGGACTGTGCCGCCTGGATGAAACAGCAGGAACAAGGGAGCTGGCAGGATTCCGGAACTCGACGTGAACAGGAGACCAATACAACTGGAAACACGTGAAACGCTATTACCGGCATGGAGTGAAGGGCTGGCTGAAATTTAACAGAAACAGGGCCCAACCAGAGCAAGTCTCCCTAATGACAGATTAATGAGCACCTGGGCTGTGCACAGACAGGAGAATCAATCAGTGTGCATCTGATGCTGCACACAGACAGGCAGTAATTAGTGCAGAGGCTCAGCAGCAACCAAGACTGGAACTGCAAACAATATGCTGCTAACCACAGATCCAAACAGGAGGAAGGAGGAGACTTCAGCGAATGCTTGCCCGGCGTTCACCGTGCACAGCATTGGCAGTGCAGCGGCTTGTGACAGTGGGTGGCACAGTCAATGGCAAAGAGTGAGGAAAGGAGATAAGGAGGGGAGCAGAGGAGGGAGTTTAAAGTGGCGACATTGGTTGGAGGACTTGGGGAAGGTAAGATTCATTAAATATTACTGTTTTATAGAGGGAGAGGGCAGTACTGAAGGTTGAGAGCATATATTTGAAATAGAGGAAGTCTGCATTGGAGTGCGATTTCTTTCACTGATTAAGGACAAGTTCTACTAACTGTTGTAAATGGAAAATTGAAATTATATATTAACTTTTGTAACTAATGTATCTTTGGTATCCAATATTATGAGGACTATTAGGAGAAAAAACGATTACCCTGAGCTGCGACCTCTACAGTGATCTACAGTATATACTCAGGGGCACCAAATTTATAAAAACAATGATTCAATAAATAAAAATTGTTTAATTATAAGCATAATCAAACATTAAGCACTGTAAACATAATTTATAAAACAATTGCATATGTAGTTATCAAGTGACACAGTAACAATCTCAATCCACCATAAACAATGAGAACACAGTATTGCAAACTCATGGCTGTCATCAATTCATCCACTGTTGACATAAATTATAAAAAACCATAGTAGGATTAATCTCAATATTAATACAGACCAAGCATTGCTAATTCATACATATTTCTGTGTCCAAACATAATTAAAAATTTGAGCAGAAATAGAAGCAAATCTATAAACTTGTAAAGATAAATGCTCGGTCAGTTGCATACTGTTCAATCATTGTTTTGCATGTCACATTATTCCCATGGGGTGGGTTTTTTGTTGGAAGTTGGAGATGGCCAAGGCTGGGGCGAACAAACCATATTATCACATTCACTTGTCTAGATAGATAGAAGACAACCTTCAGAGTTTTTAGTCCATTTTAATGGTGAGAAGATTTGGCTTCGCTTCTGGTGCCTAATGTTACCCTGCAGCTTTTACTTGTGCAGTTGAACAATCTAGTTTTTGTGTCCATTTTATTAGTGAATGGTGTGTGGTCATATGTCCTCTGTATTGGCATGTTGAGGGTTTTACTGTCAATCTGTCATTGTTGGATGTGTTCCCGATCAACGTGGCAGTGGAGCTTTGTGTGGCTAAATTGGCTAATTCGAATATTTTTTTCTGGTGTCACAAATTAAGTATGGTTCATGCCTTTAAAAATCATGAGGCCCCCTCTCCTCAGGCTTTGTGGCTGTTGAAACATTTAGTCCTGCATTGTCTGGAAGTTAATATCCATTTCTGAGCTAATCATGTGCTGTGAGTTAACAATTAGATAGCGGACGCTTTGTAAAGATTTAACTGTACTAGGTTTCATGCACTGGCTCCTGTGACCTCCGCTTTTGGTTTATTTTGTCCTTCTGATGTCTGGAATATTATCAGGGAGACATAGAAGATCTTGAGTGGAATTCATTGGTTCCAGCTATTTTAGGGACTGACATTATTGAAAAGATTTTCTTGCCATGGGTAATCAAGAGAGTAAGCTTTTGTTGGCTTTTTTTCTGAGCATTATCAGCGGGGTTGCTCTAGAGCTTCCATGGCAGCAGGGCTGTTGGAGATTTCTTTCTTTTGTAGAATCCATAGTTTGCCTAATCATTATTTTCATGAAGGCTCTTAAGGGTTGGATGAAGACGCCCCTGCAAGTGCTGATTCTCATAAGCCTGTTGATTTGCAGCTGTTGGAGGTAGTTTAACTTCATACATACTGTAGGCTAAGCAGCGCTTTTTTGTTGGGCTTTCTTGGTGCTGCTCAAGGTAGCTAGTTAGTTCCTTCCAGCAAAGCATCGTTTTCATCTGTTTTGCTACTTTATGATGTTTTAGTGTGGGATTCTTCTGTTATTTGTAAGTTGCCTAAATCCAAACTGACCATTTGGGTAGCTGTATTGGGTTATGCTTAATATTGACATTTTTGTTTTATCTGTCCAGCTCTTGGCTGTTTAGCTTATTTTGCATCTCTCTGGGGGTCAGCAAAGGTTAGTTCATGCTGATGTAGCTCAGCTTAGGAAGTTCCAGTTTGCAGCAGTCTGTAGGCATTGCTTAGTGACATTGTGTTTAGATAGTAAGAGCTACGACACTCATTTTTTTTTTTGCATTGGGGCTGCTACTTGCACAGCAGCCACAGGGGTTTCTTTATCTTCCATTCAAGCTCTTGGAGAATGGAGATCTTCCACCAAAAATTCTTATTTTAGGTGCATCAAGTTGCTCTTCCTGCAACAACCAAAAAATGTTGATTACCCACCAGTCATTGAATGGCTAGCATGCACTAATTGGGGGTGTAAAGGAATTTTTTATTTTTTTTCATGGGGACTGGAATATGTCCAAACTTGGGTTTATGGGAGTTTTTTTTTACTTTTCTTCTGCAATTGAGTTACCTGTTTTTTTTCTTACCCTGGTTATTTGTTGTTTACGGTTTTCTCGCTTGTCTTTTTCCTTTCTGAAATCAAAAATATTGCACAATACTTTACATATTTTTAGAAGGCCATCTATTTTCCATGCAATCATGAATTACATAATTGTAAGTATGACCAAATCTCCATTTCATGTTGTCAATAACTGATCTCAGCTTTAAAATAAAATCATTAAGTACTTTATTTAATTTAATCTTCAAGTAAACTGAGTAGATAAGTGGGTTTGGTTAAATATAGACAGCTTGGAATGCATAATTGTAGGATATCATTGGTACTGTATACAAATCTTTTATTCATATTAAGGGGTATATGTATCAAACCTAAAGATGACAGGTATCATTTTATAGAATGTATTTGATGAATGATAACTAGAAGTTGATTGGCTGCTATGGGCAACTTCTCCACTTGTCTTCTTTAGAAGGTTGGATACATATACCCCCAAGACTAAGGGGTCTATTTCTGAAGGTGAAAAAAACTTGTATCTTGTTTTATCAACTGAGAAAGTGCTTTTATCACCTTCTCTCTACTTTTGAAAAGGTTATCTATGGAGAAATCAGAGATTTTCCCACTGCTGACCTATTTAGCACTGTTTTCTTAACTCTGTTTAAGAAGCAACTAAAAGCTTTGATGCAGGATAACGCCATCCTGTAATTGCAATACTCTATACTCAGAAATGAGGACCTGCAAAGCCGGAAAGGCTTTCCTTCATCATTGCTGGGTCAAACTCATGTGCCCCTATGCTGTCATTGGCATTGCAGGCACATTTCACAGTTACTCTTCACTAGCAGTGTTAAAAGAAATCCCAGATAAGAAATTACAAATCTACAAGAATCTGTATCACAACATAGATTGTAAATGAACTTCTACTGTGCATAAAGCCCCCTAACTACACATGTTCTAAACCATCATTATAATCCTACAAATCGCAGAACCCCAGACTGCCACTTGCAGAAATTAGAGATCACTAATCTTCATGACAAAACCCAGTATTTATATTTTTTCTATTATTACTTTGTTGCCATTTTCACTAAGTTGCTGATTATCTGTTGAAATAACTTTGAGTAACTGTTTTATGAAAATTCACATACCCTACTTTTCCTTTGCTATAATGGCTAAAGAAAAAGAAAGTGACACAAATAAGAAACATACATATACAGTAATTGTTTGGTATTGCTCCTACACATCCATTTCAAAATATGGGCCATGTGAAGTACCATCTGTGTTGTGTCTGCTTATAAATTGATGCCAGTATTCTTGCTCCATATGCTGTACATTTTTGGAGTTATGATTTATTGTGCACAGCAGTCCTACTGATATTAATACTAGCTGTGTGGTTAGTATCCTATCTATCTTCCAATATTATTTGTAGTACAGTAACATATGACATATGACATGGGCAGCACAGATGGTGTAATGGTTAGCATTACTGCCTCACCCCAGTAGACCCGGCAATAACTCAGGTTATTGCGGTAGAGGAAAAGAGATATAATTGTTCATCACACTCTTGTAATACTCTTGTAATCATTTGGGACTGCTGGATTATATGTAAAATGGAGGTGAGCACATTTTGGAACATATATGGATCAGCCCAGTGTGATCTGCTTCAGTAGTGTAAGTATTTACTTTGGACCTCAGAGAGAGTGTCCAGGGCTGCTACATTCAAGGCTTTGCTATACTGTGTGTTTTAGGTACTTGGAAGCTGCAATTAGCATTGTTTCCTTGCAAGACCATAGAGAAAGCTGTGTAGAACCATGGTACTTTCGGAGGGGATTGGCTAATGTAAAGAGGCAAGGCAACGTCCCTTCACAAAAAAGAAAATAAATAATATTTGCTGCACCACGAAGCGTGCTCCACTGGGGGTGCCATGTGGTTCTCAGCCAAGGGCAAATCTAAGGTGATCAGTGTGATCCCTGCCCCATGAAAAACCAGAATAGACTGCCAGAAGAGATCAGCCTTGATGGTTACACTGCAGAAAAGCACATAGCAGCGTGTAATGGGCTGAGGAGCCATAGGATGCTGCCACTGACAGGTAAGGGGGGGGGGGGGCGATGGACCTGGGCCCCAGCTGACCCTCTTCATTAAACTTGGGTAATTAGTGACTGTCCACCTCTCAATGCATATAAATACGTATCTTATATATGCCAAACATTTTTCACTACAAAATGCTCTCTTAGAGGAATGGGATTGAAATGCCGGCGGCTGTTCCTGACAGCAGCTGCCCGACATGATGAAAATCCCGACAGAAGCCAGTAGGTATGCTAAACTCCACTGTCCCCCCCCTAACCCTCTGTTAGTGGTACCTAACCTTAACCTCCCCCCGAGGGTGCCTAACCCTAAACCCCCTTACCGCTCTCTAAACCTAACCCTCATGGGGGAGTGCCTAACCCTAACCTCTCCCTGGGGGTGCCTAACCCTAATCCTCCCCCCTAGGGATGCCTAACCCTAACCCCCCCAAAACCTACCACTAACCCCGCTAACTTCCCTAAACCTAACCCTCCCCCCCTGCGGCTAACAGGACGGGCACCCCGGACTTACCTCATTTGGGCAGGCATTGTCCTGGCTTCCGGCGCCGGGATTATGATAGGCATCGGTATTGTACTGTCGGGATTGTGACCTGTGGTCTTGTGGACGCCGGTCACATAACTACCTCCCCTGTTAGCATCTGAATTCTTGAATATTCAGCATTGGAAATGACTTAATATTTTCTTTGCATCAACTTGCTTTATTCCCACTACAGTCAAATAAATGAAAATATATAGTAAAACAAGGTATCAGCTTTACACTTCTATTAGAGACTGATTAATATGTCTTGTATAAAATATTTCCAATAGCGTACATATTTTATTTAAAAAGTGGATTCTCAGATTGATAACACTGTGCATGTTTGTGTTATGCCAAATCAAATGTCATTCATTAGAGAAGTGGATTTTTATACAGTGCTTATTTTAAATGAACTAAAAAGATTAATGTTGCTCATGGATTGTAAATTACAGACTACTGATCCCCTTTGAAATTAAAAGACATAAATAATGTTGATTTTTAAAGGCACAGTTATTTTGGTATGTACATATATTTAACTCTGGGAAATTACCTAGTAAAATATATCCTTATGCATAGTCAGTGAAAGCGATTAATGTAATTTTGTTCTGGGGAACTCATTAGAAAATTGCTGAGTAGAACACTTTTTTGAAATATTGACATTAAAAGGGAAACTACCAAAGTTAAGTATATGCCAAGTGGATCACCAGTCTATTGAGAAAAATGTTGGTGAGCTTGAAAAAAAGAACAAACATCAAAGAGGTTGTGGGTGTCTATTGTCTTAAAGGAGAACTCCGAGTAAACATTACATTAATTTTTTAGAATTAAGTAAAATCCTGCCCATTTGTACTGTCTGCACCATTTCATCTACTAATAGTTCCAAGCACTTGAGCTCTGATAGCTTCTCAGTGTCTCCAAGATCTATTGAACCTTCTAGCTCTTTATACTGAATTGATGCCTGCACAAAGTATTTAGCTGAACAATGAAACTGCATGCAATGGAGCAAGGCATGATTGAACATGAAGTTCTTTAAGTGAGAGCGCCTACAGATCCTAACGATGAAAGTAGTTTGAAATTCATGCACCCCCAGCCAATTTAATATATAAAAACAGCACACTAATAGGTAGGGGGTAAAGCATTTTACTGAAATATTTAACATTTCTGAAGTTATCCTTTAAAGGCACAATGCATGAAAATGTTATTTCAGACCACTTGCAGTTTAAATTGTTCTTTCACGTTCTGATTGACTGCTCTCAAGGGCATACTGTATGCCACTAAAATAAAAGTAGTGTACATAGTTAAGCTTGCGATAACAGGGTAACCCCAGTACATTGAAAATACACAATTTACATAATGTTCCCAAAGTCTTTATTTTTTTTTTACCTTTTACTTTGCTGTAATTTTTTATTAGTGGGACTTTTGACAATCTTTGTTTTCAATCATTTTTGAATGCTCCTAATGCAATGCCCTCTGAAGTAGTGCCCATTATGCAGTGCTACCTGTAATAGTGCCCCTTATGCAGTGCCCACTGTAGTAGTGCCCATTGTGCAATGCTCCCTGCAGTAGTGTCCATTATGCAGTCTTTCCTGTAGTAATGCCCCTGGTAATAGTGCCCAATATACAGTGCCCCTTGTAGTTGTGCCCCATATGCAGTGCCCACTGTAGTTGTGCCCCACATGCAGTGCCCACTGTAGTTGTGCCGCATATGCAGTGCCCCCTGTATTTGTGCCCCATATGCAGTGCCCCATAAAAGTAGTGCCCCCAGTACTTACCTCATCACATCACCAGCTCCACACTGTCAGGGCTCCCACTGTTGCTGCTGCTGACTGGATCTAACTACATCCAGCAGACATGCAGATTCCTCACATCATGGGTGACGTCTTGACATCATTCACGCACTGCATCACTTGGAACGCTGGCTTCTTTAACCTCTGATCTCTTCAGAGGCCAGCATTCACAGTTGCAGTCGAGGTCTGCGGGGATTCGAGCCGCATCACATCAACAAAAGAGCTGCATGCGGCTCAAGAGCCGGGGTTTGGTCAATGCTGCACTATACGATATATTGGCTAATCTTGCAATCCGCAGTGTATACACCCAATTCCACCCAATGCATTGTTTGATGAATTGTGTAGCCGAATCTTCCCATCTCATGTGCTAACATTAATGCTGCAACAACATCGTACAGCGGATCATGCAGTGTGTACACAGGCATTATATAATGTTATATCATATCAGAACGTCACAAAATCACCGGATCGTTCAGGAGTGCACCCATCTAAAGTCTTGTTTGAAATTGTTTTTTGCTAGAGTGTAAAATTTCTGGCATAGAGACTTTTTATGGTGCAAATGATCAGAGACTCCTTTACTGTAATAAAGCAATTGCTAGAAGAATATTCAGAATGACAAGAGTTTTCTTTATCAATATGGAGAAGTCTCTGCCAAACCCAGAAATCATAGTTTATAATATTGTCATTGTTTTGCTGTATATGCAGTGGTTACAAAGAAAGACGTTGCAATGCATAGTAAAAAGATAATGACTGGTCATTACAAAAAGAAAAGATTAGTTTGATAATAAGTCACTTATTATTATTAATAGTCAGTTAAATTTGCTGTGCTAAAGTTTATACTAACAGTCAGCACAATTCTAAAACAATACATCTTATACTCATCTTATCTGTCACATACACACCATCTAATCCTGGATAGGAGCGAGACCTAACAAAGATTATTTTTTACTCCCTTTCACTCCCTTTTTTGACTCAACTAAATGCCATCTCTATAATTCTTCTATTGTCCACTTTTCTTTAATCTTAATTATTTCAGGACATGAATATAACCTATCTTTCCTGATATTAAGGGGGAACTATATAATGTATCATCTAAATACATATAAAGTACATATACACTGTACATTTCACAAATATTGTCCCTATATACACTATCGTTCAAAAGTTTGGGGTCACTTATAAATGTCCTTATTTTTGAAAGAAAAGCACTGCTTTTTTCAATGAAGATAACATTAAATTAATCAGAAATACACTCTATACATTATAAATGTGGTAAATGACTATACTAGCTGCAAAAATCTGGTTTTTAAAGGAATATCTACATGGGTGTATAGAGGCCCATTTCCAGCAACCATCACTCCAGTGTTCTAATGGTACATTGTGTTTGTTAAGCGTGTTGGAAGACTAATGGATGATTAGAAAACCCTTGTGCAATTATGTTAGCACAGCTCATTAGAGAAGCTATACAACTGTCCTTCCTTTGAGCTAGCTGAGTATCTGGAGCATCAAATTTGTGGGTTTGATTATATTCTCCAAATGGCCAGAAAAAGAGAACTTTCATGTGAAACTCGACAGTCTATTCTTGTTCTTAGAAATGAAGTCTCTTCCATGCGGGAAATTGCCAAGAAACTGAACATTTCCTACAACGGTGTGTACTACTCCCTTCAGAGAAAAGCCCAACCAGGCTCTAACCAGAGTAGAAAGAGAAGTGGGAGGCCCTGATGCACAACTGTGCAAGAAGACATTGGACAGAGGAAGATTGGATAACAGTGTTATGGACAGACAAATCGAAGTTTGAGGTGTTTGGATCACACAGAAGAACATTTGTGAGAAGCAGAACAAGTGAAACGATGCTGGAAAAGTGCCTGACGCCATCTGTTAAGCATGGTGGAGGTATGTGATGGTATCGGGCTGCTTTGGTGCTGGTAAAGTGGGAGATTTGTACAAGGTAAAATGGATTTTGAATAAAGAAGGATATCACTCCATTTTGCAACGCCATGCCATACCCTGTGGACTGTGCTTGATTGGACCCAATTTCCACCTCCAACAGGACCCAAAGCACACCTCCAAATTATGCAAGAACTATTTAGGGAAGAAGCAGGCAGCTGGTATTCTGTCTTTAATGGAGTGGCCAGCAAAGTCACCAGATCTCAACCCCATTGAGCTGTTGTGGGAGCAGCTTGACCGTATAGTACACAAGAAGTGCCCATCAAGCCAATCCAACTTGTGGGAGGTGCTTCAGGAAGCGTGGGGTAAAATGTCTTCAGATTACCTCAACAAATTAACAGCTAGAATGCCAAAGGTCTGCAATGCTGTAATTGCTGCAAAAGGAGCATTCTTTGACGAAAGCAAAGTTTGAAGGACAAAATTATTATTTCAAATAAAAATCATTATTTCTAACCTCACCAATGTCTTCACTATATGTTCTATTAATTGTTCAACTCATTTGATAAATACAAGTCAGTTTTCATGTAAAACATGAAATTGTCTGCGTGACCCCAAACTTTTGAAGGGTAGTGTATGTATATACTGTATATATATATATATATATATACATATATGTATATGTGTGGAGTTTGTGTATTCTCCCTGTGTTTGCGTGTGTTTCCTCCGGGTACTCCGGTTTCCTCCCACACTCCAAAAATATACTGGTAGGTTAATTGTCCCCCAACAAAATTACCCCTAGTGTGTATGTGTTTGAGCATGTGGTAGGGAATATAGATTGTAAGCTCCACTGGGGCAGGGACGGATGTGAGTGGCCAAATATTCTCTGTAAAGCGCTGCTGAATATGTGTGCGCTATATAAATAACTGGTAATAATAATAATAATAATAATATATACAGTCAGGTGCATAAATATCGGGACATTGACAGAATTTTCATATTTTGACCTCTATTCACCACCACAATGGCTTTGAAATGAAACAAACAAGATGTGCTTTAACTGCAGACTTTCAGATTTAATTTGAGGGTAATTACATCCAAATCAGGTGAATGGTGTAGGAATTACAATGGTTTCTATATATGCCTCCCACTTTTTAAGGGGCCAAAAGTAACGGGACAAACTAAACAATCCTGTATCTAACTTTCACTTTTTAATACTTTGTTGCAAATCCTTTTATCCTATTTATGCACCTGACTGTATATATATATATATATATATATATATATATATAACAAAAAAGGGTGGAGAAAAGATAATCACCCTCTGTGTAGACGGGGGTGTACCTTATATAGTGGAATTCACCACTTATTCAACAGCAAGAACAATCACAATGATTCCTTATTTGTCCAACTTCTGGAAACCCTCAGGCTTTTCCCTCCATATAGACCAAAGTGAATACCTTCTGGTAATTGTCAACGCGTTTCAGTCATTGGGACCTTTTTCAAGGTCTTGAGTTCCACTATATAAGGTACACCCCCATCTACACAGAGGGTGATTATCTTTGGTGATGGTTACATCATTTACATATTTAATGCACTAGGAGGCGCTCTTTTCTCCACCCTTTTTTGTTTTACAGATTTTGACGCTGCTTGGGCAGCAGTATATGGGAGTAGGAGCAGCCACCCTATACGTTTGGGGAGTGCGACTTTTGATGGACTGATATTACTTTGGAATCACATTAACTGTTTCAGGACTCAGCGCCGTGTACTACCCTATTTTTTGAATATATATATATATATTCAAAAAAATTACTGGCACTCATTGACTTAAATGAACATCAACAGGCCTGCTTTATAGTACATGTTGATGCTCATTCAAGTCTCAGAGTGCCAGTCGTTTTCTTTACTATGGACTTTGTATTCTGGGCACCGGAGCACATTGTCTATAAGAACAAGGAGTACCAAAAAGTCTTTCAAATTTTTGCCCCTAGAATAACAGGGCATCAGGTTCATGTTACCTAACCCAAGGTCTGGGTCACTGGTAACCGATGGCCAATGTTTTTTTTAAATTTTATTAATGATAGGCGAATGTGTATTAAAACGATTTACCCAAGGGAACTTATTATTATTAACCGTAAAGGATTTTTTACAGAGCATGTCCTCTCTATTCAATGCAAGAACCTTGTTCTTAGTTAGTAAAAGTTGTTGCTTGTCATACCCCCGCAGAGCGAATTTCTCTACCATGTCATCAAGTTGACATGATGCTATGTCTTTGTCACTATTGCTTCTAAATACTCTTTGAATAACTTTGAAATTGCAATAAAGTGTTGCGATCTGTTGGTTTCAAAAATAGTGTGGTTCTCAATCTGTTGCCTACCTTGATCAATCTGATATCCAGAAAGTCAATCTGCTCCTGGCTCATTTTAAAAGTGAGCTTCACTGCGGACTTTCCTATGTGGGAAAAACACAACGTAAATTTAAGGAAAGAATGGCTGCCCATCGATCTGCCATTAAAGCCGCCCTTGCTAGTGGATCAAGTGAGCAACCCATAGCAAGACATTTCCAGGAATTGAAACATCCTTTAGTATCACTAAAATATCGTATGATTGACCACATCCCCCCGTTAATGCGAGTTGGAGATCGTGGGTTAATGTTACTAAGGAGGGAGGCGGAATGGATACTGAGACTCGATGTGCTTCATCCTAAGGGTTTAAATGACAGTCTCCCATTGGCTGTTTTTTGTTGAATTCTAGGACTAGATGATGTATCAATCTTGTCAGACTTAAAGTTCCCTTTGGGTGCCTTGATTTGTACCTTATTTAGTATCATTGTAATTCAATGGACACTTAGTCTAGTGGTGTCTTTACGTATCCCAATAATTGATGCATTGCTAGTTTGAGCTATACTATATAGAGTTTTTTGCTATATTTAGTCTCTGTTGGGATGTACACCAATTTGATTTACTTGGGGCCGGTTCTTAGTGACCTTGATGATATTTTACGTGGCTTTTTGATTAATACGTGATCGGGTATAGTAACCCTTTGATAATAATGTAGATTATTATTTACATGTGTTGGTTTAAACTAATTGGCTATTTATTTCCCCTTCCCCCCCCCTTTTGTTATAGAGATATTATGGTGACATTATATTTGAGTGATGGATGCAGCTGTACGTCGTTCACGTGGTGTTTGGTAATGGGGTATTCAAGGTATGTGTTTTACTATATCTGTATACTTTCTGAAGACAGTTGGATAAAACAACTGAAACGTTATCTGTGTGTCCACTGATTATTGGATGTGTTCCTGCCTGTGAGTGCCGCACCATTTGCATGATATATATATATATATATATATATATATATAAAACCAAATCAAACAGAGTGGCACTCGCAGACTGGGTAATCGTGAGAACAGATCTAATGCTTTATTGTATTAGTATGACAACGTTTCGGGGTCCATCCCCCGTCATCAGGACATAACAGTGAATAAAATACACAGATGATTTATACTCACAGACAGGGTGCAATTTCCTGCAGCGTGCTGTCCTGGTCTCCGGCGTCTAACTTCCGGTTTCCATGACAACATCAGACCGGAAGTGACGCTTGCCGGATCCAAGGACTAGCACAGATGCTAGGAGTGACAATACAATATGTTATTTTGGCTAGAAAACCAGGTTGCCATAAGTGTTTGGGGTGTGTGACCTGTAGTTTTTTTATTCCAGGTGATAAATTTTATCACCCATATACAGGTAAATCATACTCTATAAGGCATTCCTTAACTTGTACATCCAAATTTGTGGTTTATCTTCTGTCTTGCCCTGGCTTATGCTACGTGGGCAAGACAGAAAGTTCAAAGAAAGAATGGCCCAACACAGGGCAGCCATTAGGGCTGCTTTGTCTCAGGGCCATAGTGAGCAAGAAGTAGCCTGCCATTTTTTGATCAAATATGTACTGAAAAGTCTCAGGAATATAAATACAGTAGAATGACAATAATCACTTGAGGATATACCTCTACATATATACTCAGGGAACATAAAAAAATGGAAAAAAGTAAATAACAGCTTAACACTGATATCAAAATCTACAACATCTGCATAGTTATTATCTGTAAGGTTTCCACTTTAATTGAAGTTGCAACCCTATCGATGATAAATATCGAGAAATTTTGTTCAAAAATCCCATCGATGTTGATCGATTTAGATTGATTTTAAATCAATCTAAGTTGGCCTTTATTATATTTAACCCTAAGAGATATATTGGTGAGTAAAAGGGTCAGATTTTTTAATTATTTATTGAAAGGAAAGGATGGAAATTGTGGGGTGGCGAAGAAATAGGCCATATACACAGTATTGTCATCTTTCCCAGATAATCCAATAAAAGGTGCTGGGGGCCAAATGCCAACCAACCACCATCAATTGAAAAGCTAGATAGAGGCCAACTGACAGTCCATCAAACACCAACAACTTAAATAAAGGTCCATCGGTGGTGCTGCTTACCCCAGTAAGGTAGAATCAACCTAAATCCATGTACTGGTGGGTAGAACCCCTCGAGACCTACAGCAAGACAGCCACTGTTCTTTCCTGCCAAACAATAAAGCTGACATTAACTATAACTGGCTGGGGGTAGTGGGTGGAGAGGGGTGGAAACTTCCAAATTTGCATAAGAACTCCCAACCAGGAAATGTCCATTATAAGTAAACTATAGCTCCAAACCTCCACCCCTGAACTGTAATATGATTACACAACTCACCATAAAAGGGAACACCCCATAAAAATGTTTAACTCCTAAATGTTTTTTTTAACACAATCTACTAGTTAAAATTCCACCAGGCATATAAAATAATCAACTTTCTTGTGTATGAATGAAAGTAGAAAAAAATGTGCCCATTAAATCCTATAATGACTGCATCATAGATGAAGAAACTACCTAGCAGACTCAAATGTGAATCTGCAATCAGCTAGTTAGTGGCAATTTTGCATACACACCATTACTGTACTCGGTCAGTGTTTTCCCATCCCTTTCTTTCACTGTCCTGCTAGTACAAGTATAATTCTATCCATTTTAAAATACATTCAAATCATTTCTTTATACTAACAGCGCAAATTAACTTATATTGAATCTGTAATGATTTGTTTCTTTTGTAATCCAACCAAGAAATGTGCACCTCTGTTTTATAGTGAGTGGAATACCAAAATCCTTTAGCAATAAGTTTTTATTAACTTTTTATCTGTGTTTAAACAAATGTAAGCCCCAACCTGACCGGAGTATACATTACAAGTACAAGTACTCATGAACAATATTTCTACAATTTAATAGAATCAACTTAATAGAGATGAACAGTTCAGTTTTGCTAAAATCCTAAACACACCCGAACTTAGGGGCTCCTAGATGAACCGAGTTCCAGCTTAGATCAAGTACAATTGAGTTCTGACTCGGGTCTTCTCGCCAAGTTTGGAAAACAGGATTTGCGTGTTTTGGATTGCATTTTTGACCCTCCCTAGTGATTTCAGGTGCGATGATGCATTGACTGGAAATGACTAGAAATTAATGTTATTTATGTTAATAGTACTATAGGAAGAAAATCAGATCAAAGTTACCTAAATTTAGCTGTATTTATTCTTTTTAAAAAAAATACAAAACCTAAAACAAAACAAAACTAAAACACTTGATGGTGGTTTTACCAAAACATGGTGATGTTTTAGAACCAAAACACTGGTGTGTAAGCACATCTCTACTTAAAAGCTTACAAGATTCCAACAATGTGGAGATTTTGTTTTTTGCTTTTTTTCAGTTTCTCCAATATTGTGTGCCTGACAGACTGGCTAAAGGTGGGTACGAAGTAGTTAAATATCTAAATCTAGTTAACGATCTCCCTTGAACTCTCCCCTGCGGCTCCAGTGCACGATGTGCAGCAAAAGCTGTACGATGTACACCAGATCTATCGTGCACAATTTTTTTGCATATTCATTATATTGTGTGTGATAGCAGACAGATGCATGCATGGATCAGGGAGTTCAATGATACATGTATCTGTGTGTAATAAAAATAAAAACACAGATGCACGGACAGATCATTGAGATCTATCTGTGCTTCTGTGTTAAAAAAAATGAAAACTATTTTAAAAAGAAAATATAAATGGTGTGCCCCCCCCAAAGCACAACCATCCCCAGGCTTTGGAGACATGTACCAGTTGTGCTGAATACAGGGGGCAAATGACATAGGGGTACCCTGTATTAAGCATAGCTAGCACCAGGCTATTCAGAACCAGCCCTGGTTGCCAAAATACAGGGTAAAAATTATGTAGGGGTCCCCTGTATTTAGGGCAGCAAGAATTGGGCTCTGATCCAGTCCTGGTTATCAAAATACAGGGGACAAAAAGCATAGGGGCTCCCTGTATTTCCGTAACCAGCACCAAACTCTTTCTAGCGGGGGGGGGGGGGGGTGTTATTCCACATTACCTCTGACTGCTATTCAGCCCAGGCTGGGATCCCTTAGAAGTTGGGGACCCCTCATTAAAGGCTAGGCTCACTCTTTCGGATACTGTGACCCATGAGACATTATTCTCTGGTGATCATGTGTAATCACCAGTGAACTTCCCTGCGCTGCACAAAACATTATGAAGTCCAAGGATGGGGTATATCTCTGCCTTCATGGCTTCAATTAACTCAGGGTAACTGTTATCTAAAAGAGTAGTGTCATCTCTTTCAATCGATGTGGTCCCTTAGTGTTTTCCGATAATCCCCAGGTAATATTAACCTGCACTGTGGAAATACTATGGGGGAAGGACACTTAGTGGCTGACTCTAAGTTCAGAGCAAAGTAAAAAGAGCAAGTAACTTTGCACATTGGTAAAACCATGTTGTATGTGGAGCAGATTTAAAATGTGCAGAAAGATTTAGATTTTGGAGGGGTGTGTCCAAAATGAATTCTAAATTACAGTGTAAAAGCAAAGCTGTCCAGTATATGTGGCCTTTTTGTGAAAGCATCCAATATTTGCCCAACATGCATGCAAAATATAGTATTTGCAACAATGCCATAACATGGCAACAGTGAGCCTTGTGCTGGCCTCACCCCCTAAACCGTGATGTCATGATGAAATGACTAAGGGAAGCTGGCTCTAGAAAGTGGAGTACTGCCTGAACATCTTAAAGAGGCTCACTGTGGGTCCACAGACTGCAGAGCACCTGTCTGGAGTGTCCCTTGGACACTCCAGGTGGCTCTGCAGTAGCGCTACTGGCTGCAGGGTGTCATTCCAGTCACCCTGCAGCCATATACAGGTGCCATTTGGCAGCAACATTGCCAGCACCAGGGCCCTGCACCCTTTGCAAATGCTTAGCTTGCACACCCTTAGTTATTACAGTTTTGAACCCCTTGCATTGCAACATGACTTGTTTCAGATACTTACTTTTTTTATTTGCTCCCAACTCAGAATCAGCACATTAATGTGCATGATTTCTCCCATCCTGGTACCTACACACTTGGCTTCCCCTCTTTCAAACAATATTCTCGCTTAGTAATTTTTGTATGGTGATCACCAGATAATAACACCCTATACTGCAGAAAGTGTTAAGTATGCTAAAGATGGGGGTTTCTGATGCCCAAATCTAACATATTCTGGCACCAATGAACACAGTGCCCCTTCATTTGATGCAATAGGTTGTCTGTATTAAAAAAAGGTATGTCTTGTTAGGCTACAGTTTAATGTCTTCTAGAGATGAGCAGTTCAGTTATTCTGGAAGGCAAACACATCCAAACTTAAGGGATCTGAGTGATTCCAAGTCACAACTCAGAATAATAAAACTTATCCTCTACAGTAGACAAACCAGGGAACAAAAATAGCACTAAGGCTGAAGAACAAACTGTGTGTTCACAAATTTCACACATGCCTGAGGAGAGTCTAAGGGTATCTATGATTACTACAGTATGTGTGAGTCTGACATTTCTGAAACTGTAATTGTAGCGAAGCCTGCTTCCACCATTTATGCACCCTCTGCAAATGTGAGAATGAGTAACAGTAAAAGTAATGATGGTGATATAGAAATGGAGGATGTTACTGTGGAAGTGCAACATATCAGGGGGTTATGTTTTGTTATAGTGTTTTCCATTTCTCTGATTAGTTTTTTTTCTTTATAATTATATTCTGTAATCAATCAATCAATCAATGTCCTTTACCTGGCTTCCGCTAATAATATACATTACCTTTTATTAATCTATTTCTAGAGTAATGAAAACATTCTATAGCATCGTATAGTGTATATTAAACTGCCATACTGTCTGCCACTATTTGCTATATTCAATTTTAAACTGCCATGTGTTTGTGACACTGATCTGTCACTTAGTTTAGCCAGTCAGTTGGCTGCAGCCTTTGGCCAGTATGGTTGAAGACAATATTGTAAGCTGTGAGGAGGTCAAAATTGACTGCAAATTACTGGAAAACTAATGTTTTTGAGGTTAATAATACTGTAGGAACAAAAGCATGCCCAGATTACATGATTTTAGCGGTTTTCATATATATATTTTTTTAAATCCAGATCCTAAACCTTTGGTGTTTTTGCAAAACCAAAACCAAAACATAGAAGTCTGACACATGTCTAATTATTTTACATTTTATGCATTTCATTCCCATATGTAAAAAAAATAAATAATAAATGTAGATGGTAAATACTGACACTGTATGTAAAAATATACCAATACATTTATTTACATACAAATAATATACTATATATACACCAACTGTTTCTGAGTAAAATTATAATGATGTTAAAATAATTAATAAACTATGACTCCTAATGGTTTTATTTTGTTATTACTAATTACTGTACATCAAAACTATGATCTGAGCCCTCCCTCATTTAAAATCAGACCCCAGATGTGACCTTCTCCACTTCTCCCTCATTAAAATTCATGCCTCAAATCTGATATCCCTGCACAGAGAAACACACACACACACACACCTCCCTATCCCAGTTCTCAACCAGTCACCCCCATAGTTGCCACTGCAGTGCAGTACAGTTTCAAGTCTAATTTCTTGTGCTACTGCACACCTCTTAAGGCCGGGATGTAGGCGGCATCACGGCGTGCAGGATGCATTGGTCGAAATACCGGCACCGGAATGACAACAGGGTCATGGTCTCTGCTCTAGAATCCCGTCCACCGGTATCCCGAAGGTGGGTATCAGGAGTTAGGGGAAGATTAGGTTTAGGATGCAGGGTTAGGGTTAGGCACTAGGGGGAGGGTTAGGGTGTGGAGTGGGGGAGGTAAGGTTCAGGCACTAGGAGGGAGGTTAGGGTTAGGCATCAAAAAGGGAGGGTTAGGAAGGATAGGGAGAGGGGGAGGGTTAGCATACTGACCAACAAGTGTCGGTATGTTAACCCTGTCAGGATCCCGACATCAGTATTCTGACCACCAGGATCCCGACTGCCGGTATGCCATACCCAACCCCTTGAAACCTGCCAGCTCAGTACATATTAGTACCATGTAATGGCACATGTGGAAGGTCCTACCATTTATTGCTGTGGTCCACATCCTCCCTTTACTGTTGTGACCATAGGGCCTGATTCAGAGCCGCTCGTAAGCGGCCGCTCGTTCGTTCCGAGCAATGTTTGCCCAACTGCGCATGCGTATGGATCATAATACGCATGTTTGAACCAGTCAGTGCGACCGAAAATCGTTTGTTCGCTAAATAGCGAATGTCTGCTAATATGAGTGACAGGAGGAGGCAAATGTGGGTGGTAACAGGGGAAGGTGCTTGAAAACGGGGAGTGGAGATCAGAACGCAGGCGTGCTTAAAGATCAAAACGGGCGTTTTATGGGTGTGCATAATTAATACAGCAGCGTCATTGACCACGTCACTGGGTTATTTTATAGTCAGAACTGTTCGCAAATTTGTGGTAGGAAAAACCAACCACAAGAATAGCGAACAGTTCATACGCTGGTCGATGTACTCGATTAATCTAATAAATAGCGGACATGACGTATGATGCAAGCGGCCAGGGGGCGTTTTTATCTAAAAAACGACCGCATGTTTTGTTTGCTCGTTCAGACATAGAGGCGGCAACAGACCGCAAAGAGCGAACGGTTCATTTGAATAGCCTCCCCCTTTTTCTGAACGAGCGAGCGCTAATAGCGACCGGCTCTGAATCAGGGCCATAGTGTGAAGGAAGGTGGTCTGGATTCTGCCGCAGCATGTAAGAAGACGGGCCGTGTATTCAGCAATTGTCTGCATAGGTCCTGTGATTGGCATCTTCCTGTGGCCAGCATCAGGAGGTAAAGATCCAGGCAAGCACTCCCAGGCAGCCAGCCCCAGCTGCATCCAGCACAGCCTGAGCAGCACAGAACAGCTGTGTGCTTTTTGGCAGCCAGGAGGCTGCAGGAGCAGGTGGATATGAGCATGGGAGTAGTATGGCAGGCAGCTAGGTCCCTACTGCACACAGCGCTGCTGGTATCACCAGAGATGTAGTTTGCTTTTTTATATTTATATATGTCTGTTTGGTGAGGTGATCACCTATCTTAAATCAAGCTGCACCTTTGAGCATAGGGGTAAAATATTTCTTTACATATTTAGTAGAATTGTCCCCCCCCAAAAAATAAATAAATAAATAAATAAATAAATAAATAAATAAATCAGGATTTTCTGGGTTACAACTATCATAGAGATCCTGTGGTAAAACCTCCAGATATTGTGATAGAGGGTTGGTGTTTTCTGTGTGAAGAGTTGCTTACATTAAAGCTATACCAGTGTACCACACATTCATATGATAAATGCAAATATCTTCATACTGGAAGTTTTGAGGATAGACAGCAAAATGATTATTACATTGCTGCAAAAGCAACATGAAAATTACATGTTTTTCTTTGCATGAAATATCTAGATGGCTTGTGAAATACACAGTTTATACTGATGCTTATCGGTACATTGATTAAGACTCTGCATAATATCACTAGAGACCAAGTTCATTACATGAATGAAAGTAACTGACTGGGATACTAATTATGCGTCTTTTCTGTTGTTTAATTTGACCTAGCACATCTTGTTATAACTGTAGTTATTTATTCATAGGATAATTCCTGGTGCAAATAGGTGGCGCTATTGGACAACTAAATAATTCAACATGTAAAATATATAATTGAGTCACAGAAAAATAAACAGACAAAAAGTTATATCATACTGTACATTTATCAAGTATAAATAAATGGTTTAATATTATCTAAAACAGCATATAGGGCCTGATTCAACAAGGAATGCAAGTGAGAGAACGCACGCGCTCGACCGATGTTTCATCACTGCGCATGCATGTGTCGCACTGTGCGTGCGTGAACCTTCAACAGCTATGTGAACTGCGTAAGCAGAATGCACGCAGACCCAAAGCAGAGTGGTTGACAAGAGGTGCCGTTTGCGGGAGGTGACGGGGGAGTGGTTCGGCGAACGCAGGCATGCCAGTGCGTTTCAGCAGCATTTCAGGGGCATGCATAAATTAGCCACTGCTGTGCCGCAAGCAGCCAACCATTTGTCAGTGTGCAGTAATCTCTCAACTCCTGCGGCAGGGTCATGTCAACCACTATTGTACGTATGGTTTCGATGGTTGTCGATGCATACACACGCAATTAAGTAGCAGGTGCTGGCCATTACTTTGAGTGATTGCATACCGCTGTATAGATGTGTATATTCACCCAATCCAATTACATTTCTCTTTGTGTAGTCTGAATTGTTTTTAAATGTGATGTGTTTAAAGGTAACAAATAAATATTAGTGCCCTAACAGTTTACAGCATGTTCCTTTTATAAAAACATTACAAATTGTGTAATTCTAGTGTAAAATAGAATACTCAGCAATAGTTGTCTACCAAATGTTTTATATTTTATTGTGCTCCCCTCATACTGCTGTGGAACTTCACATCCCAGCATACCATTCCACAGTAATTGCATGGCTTAATAGCAATACTGTGGAAGCACATGCTTGGATATGCAGTTCCACAGCAGCTGTAGTGCCCCTCTTAATACATTTTTTTTACCAAATAGTTATTCAAATTAAAACTCACAGACTTTGTTTTAAATGTTCAAAAATATTTATTTAAATTAGAGATGAGCGGGTTTGGATCTCAGAGTTCGGAACCCACCTGAATTTTGGGGATCCGGGGCGATCCGAGCGCAGCTTAGATCTCCCTGCCTGCCCCGGATCCCTCACCCAAGGCAAAACCTCGTGACCCCGCTGTCGGGTCGCGAGGTTTTGTTTTGAGCGGGCTTAACGCTGATTTGCTGAGAGAGCCGTCTGCACGGCTCTCAGCCAATCAGCGTTAAGCCCATTGAAAATGCACCAGGAGAGAGGAAAAGATGGTCCCCGCTGCCTGACACCGCCGACACCCCCCACTGCAGACACCGCCGACACCCCCACTGGCAGCATCCCCCACTGCCGACACCACAGCTGCTGACACTCCTGCACTGCTGCCCCACTTACTGAGGACACCGTCAGCGACTCCCACACTGCCGACACTCCCACACTGAGGAAACCACCAGCACCCCTGAATTGCCGACACTGTCAGCACACATGCACTGAGGACACCACTGGCACCCCTGCTCTGCTGACACCGCTGGCATCTTGCATTGACAACACCCCTGCTCTGCCGACACAGCCAGTAAACATGCACTAAAGACACCGCTGGGACCCCCGCTCTGCCATTCCATGTATTGAGGACACCGCCAGCAACCCCCGCACTGCTGACACAGCCAGCAAATCTGCACTAAAGACAACGCTGGCACCCCCGCACTGCCGACACAGCCAGCAAACCTGCACTAAAGACACTGCTGGCACCCTCACACTGCCGACACAGCCAGCAAACCTGCACTAAAGACACAGCTTAGTCAGCCAGATAGCTGGATGCAACCTTTTGGCCTTAACTAGATGAAGCAAACATTATTGTGAGGTGGTCAAAATTGATTTGAAATTACTAGAAATAAATGTTGTTGAGGTTAATTATACTGTAGGAACAAAAACAGGCCCATTTTATGTGATTTTAGCTGTTTTTATGGTTTTTTAAGAAAAAAATCCAGATCCAAAACCAAAACACGAAAACAAAACATCAAGGAGAAAAATCCAAAACCAGATTCAGAACCAAAACCAGGGGAGATCCAGATCCAAAACCAAAACACGAGAGTCGGCACACATCTCTAATTTAAATTAATAACATGCAGAATGACTGTAAATTATGGGTTTTGAAATAAATAACAAAATACAGAAAATAACAATACTGTAACCAAAAAAGTGATTTTTGGAATATACACGATTTTCTGGTCAAATTTGGAAGGGGTACACACTTGCAGATGTGGGATGTGACTTTTGTGCCATCACCAAATGTCCCTACTTTACCTCCTCAAAAACAAAAATCACCTCAAAATACATGTCTGCCACATATGATGGCAAGATACAAGTTCAAAGTATTTGTTATATGGTTTACAGAGGCACTAACCAGATCTCTTATTAGGCAAAAGTTCCAAAAGCTCGTGGAAAGATCTGGTACAAAATTTGAAAAGAAAATCAATCAGGGAAATGACGCTTAGCAGCCGACTCCGGAGATGTAAATTTACAGATTCGGGTGGACCGTCATGTGCCCTGCTCATAGCTAGTTCCTGCCAGAGCAGTGCACTGGTCCACCTCACTCAAACATTCTCTTGGGCCAGGAAGCTGTTCTTTGATCTCCCTGAGATCTTGGCTGATTGGCCCCAGAACGGAGGCTTGCTCGCCCATGCTGGTCTGGACTGTATGATGCAAGACCTCAATGGCTGTAGTTTGTCATTCCACTGCCACCCTAAGGCCAGATGATGGAGGTTGTGCCCCCCCACCCCATATGATTAAAGCCTTTCAGCCTAGACAGCTCCTTTAAAATAAAAAAAAAGAAAATTAGTTGTTGGACTTGACAGATAAAGAGACAGATACAGACACAGGTGTATGCAAATATTTACCAGACATAGCATGTGGAGCATCTTTGGCAGGCAACAGATGTAATATGTTGGCATCTGCCAACAACTTCCGTTCCAAGGACCCCAAAAGTTGGATATCACGTTGGGTTAATGCCAAGTTCTCAGGGAGGGTCCCCCTGGTCAATTTTTGTGTTTGATTAGGGAAATTAACTTTTTTCCGGAGCCGGCTACAAAGGTCGCTCCATCTAATAAGACTTTAAATTGAGTGCAAAATTATAAACAACATCTTGGTATGTCAAAAGTTCTATATATAACATTGTAAAAAACATATGCTTCTTTTGTAATATTTAAATTTAAAAAGGTTTTATTTTGGATTTTGAAAGGAATAACAAATTTAAACAAATATTACCTTTTCCTAAGGTAGGTTACTTCATAATTAGTGGAGTGCTTCTGATTGATTTTCTTGCAAATTTTAGACCAGACCTTTCCATGAGCTAGAACTGGAATTTTCTGCCTGCTATGAAATCTGGTAAGTGCCTCCTGGATAAGTGTATCAATAACCATATAACAAATACTCTGTTCTTGTATCTTGCCATCTGATGATGAAGAATCATCATCTTCCCTTTGGGGCAGACACATTTGGAGGTGATGTGATCCACAGGTAGATTTTCATCTGATAGTCCCATTCCAAATTAGACCAGAAAATCGTGTATATCATGATAGCAGTCATCCAAAGAGCAAGACTCTTCCTCTGTGACTGCAAAAGTCCAAAAAGCAAGTGACGCTATTTAAAGGCATATGTGTATGCAGGTATAACTGTGTGACCTACATACGTAACCCACATGCATTGAGCCGAAATTAACACATGCCTATAAATACCATCCTTCCACGTTATACCCACTTTCACTAGAATCTTCGATGTGGTGGGGTCTCCAGAATGCCGCACATGTGTATGCCTGCTCTGGCACCAGGTAAGACACCTGCTGTGTGGTGATTGTAATTACTTATGGAGTTTTGTGGAAATATAATATAACAATAACTACTGTCTTGTGCTAAGCAGCCATTTTTTGGGGGGGCAGCCAATCAGAAACCACCATAGTTTATATAAAGTATGCACACTGTAATATTTGTCATTGCCATCATGAGAGCCACAAGCTTCACACGCAGGGAGCTGCTTCTTGGCCCAGGTGATGGACCGGTGCCTGGGGCCCGTGGCACCATAATTCACCAACCAACAAAAGCTGCATGCCTACGCAGACATGCGGCGAAGGCTACGCCATATAGGTTGCTGCCGCAGTATTGTCCAATTGGAGAACAGATGGTCCGACCTCTGGCGGTGGACCTCAGACCTCCTGGCCAACTTGTGAGCCATTAACTCGCGGAGTAAGTTTGTTTAAGGTGTGTATGCCTGTTGGTGTGGTTGTATATATGCATATGCATACACTCTTTAGGTTGCTTATATGTTTTTTTTTTGGTCTGCTGCCATTTTGTTTTTTTCGGTGGCCATTTTCTTTTTAGATGAGTCTTATTTTATTGTGATATTGTGTGTGTATTATTGCATTCTTCGTGTACTTTTAAAGATGCATATACTTTAATAGATTCATATTTGCACCAAAAACATTAAGCTCTCTCTCTCTATAATATATATGGAATGTCGTCCAGGAGGTCCGGCTGGGCTACTTCGTCCCAGGGAGGACCTGTGGCTGAAGGTACTTGAAAGACAAAAAAAATATTGATACACATATCCAAATCATGATTGTATTTGCCTGTTTCAGTTAACAATTTATAAAAGCCAGAGCAGGCTGCAAGCCGATTTGCAAATGTGATTCTTGCTATCAGGTTAATTCTGCTGAAGGTGTCTGAGAACCCCTGCTGCATTTGCAAAGGCAGCACTGTCACATAGCTTCCAGTGCTGGGTTTATCATAGCGACCATGGGTGGATGATGGTTTCAACAGTTACTATTAAATTTTAAAATCTTTTTAAATTTTCCTTTTTTTGTTTACATTTCAGATGTGCCACAGGATCGTTTTGCCAGTGTGCTCAGGAGGGAGCTGGATCTCCTCAACACATACATTCAAATACACATTTTTTTTCCTTTAATTTTTTTTTTATTTACCAAATTTGTATTAAAAAAAATAAATCATTATTGTAAATAAAAAAATGTGTTGTGTAATTATTATATATTAGCATATTAGAAATTGTAAGTGAATATATATACACATTGATACATACACTGTAAAAATAACTAACAACACATACATTAGAAAACATGGATGGAGGTAACCTGCCAAACAATTAGCTCCTAACTGTCATTTTTCAAACACAGCCAGTATGGTGACAGGAGAGAGAGAGAGCATAGTTTTGATGTTATCTATGGCTTCATCTAGATGTTGCTGCACTAGAGAGGCTATCTTTCATAACCTCTTTGTATTTGAGCTATCAGTAACACCATATTTGAGTCTTTCATGGGGACTATTACTACAATTCTTCCCTTAACATGTCTAAAAAAACCATTTGACTCCCATAGAGTAACTCAACATGTCTAAACCCATGCTTGGAGTACCTTCCACATTGCAAACTTTATGTATGACAGGAGTGTTTCCCAATCCCTTTTCTCTTGGGTAACTTCCATCATTATCAAATGTTTCAAGGTGCATTTAAAACATTATTGTAAGCTATCAGTTTCAAGATGATAAAGTGAAGTGCAAACAGACTTTACCCCAATAAGTTGTTGCAAATCATTCATCAGTTTAGGCATAAAAAGTATCCTATTGCAAGTAAGTATCAGTACCAATTCCTCATCTATGGTACTCTGAAATATGTTTCTTAGCTGCACCAACTCTGGATAGCAGGTGGAATAGTCTACTACTACCAGAATATATGGAATTCCAAGAGTCAACTTCTCCAACAGACAAGGTCCATGCTAATTCTATCATAATAAACCTGCACAATAGATATTGGTATAAAGGGAGCCCTAAAAGTACTGTATGTATGTCTGGCCAGCTTTCTGACAGATCAGACAAGACTGTCACTACAGTATCTCTTAATTGAACCATGGAGATATCAGGCATGTAGAACCTAGGCAATATCCGCTCGAGTTTTGTCCTCCCCAAGATGCCACCCACATATATGAGAATTTGCCATTTTTAGGACTCTACTAGTCTAACATGTACCTATGAAAGCAATAACTTTTAAATTAGAAATGTGTGGGTCCAGAGTTCTTAAATCTGAACACACCTGAATTTAGGGGTTCCAAATAGAACTGGGTCAAGGCTCATATTCACTTTTGTGACCAAGTTCAAACCAATTATTATTGATTTTGAATCAATTTTTATCCAGAACCAAAACCAAAACACTTGAGGGTGGTTTTGCAAAACCAAACCACGAAGATAAATCCAGATCCAAAACCAAAACACAGGGTTCTGCCCACATCTCTATCTTAAATCCTCTCCCATTGGAAGGCATCAACTAGGTAATTTTTATTATAAAATAAGCATCTACAGTAGGTAGGAAAGTGCACACTGCCCATTAATTCTAGTGACTGCTATGAATAAATTTGCTAGGTTAACAATGGTAAGCTAGTATCATGCAATATCCTGTGTGTGAAATTCTGCATCAGGTTATAGTCACTATCTTTTACCCTGGGTGGCAGTGTATTAAACTTATTTTCTCTCACCAATTCATTTCTGTACTTCTCTTTCTAAAGCCACTTTTCACAATGCTTTTTCCCATGGGTTTTTTGTGATTTGTCATCACATTTCCCAAGTTGGTATCTTGGGAGGGCAGTTCATCCAGATCAGTATATTCTTTTATCAACCTGGGATGGGTCTCTCACTGCTGCTGAATATCTACATCTTTTATTTCTAGCACAGTATCATTCACTTCCCAAGCCTATATCATTACTTGATTGCTGAGGATTATGTCAAAGAAAGGAATGACTCTCAGGGCTGTAGAGAGCCTGACTGAGCCTGGGTACTGGGAAAGGACATAGTCTAATGTAAGAAGGCGTGGTTATGTTGCCTTACAAAAAAAACTGTATCTGATTTACAACACGCACTCCACATTTGGGGGTCTTTGTGCCCCTCAGCCAGGAGCAGATCCATGGGTGCACAATCAGCGCAATTGCTCTCCCCCTTCCTATCAGAGACAGACTGCTGCTGCACTCAGTGGCAGCAGTAGCAGCCTCCCTACACTCACTGCAGTCCAGCATACAGCAGTGTGTACTGGATGCTGCTGCCATTGAGAGGATGGAGAGGGGTAAGGGGAGAAGTGGTAGACCCAGGGTCCTGCCGGGCCCCTCCAGCAAGCCCAGACCTAGGTAATCAGTACCCCCCTCTTGGCACCCCTAATGACTCTCGACAAGATGTGGGGATATGGTAGCCTCAGTACTATGGTGGCTACTATCTTGACTGTCTGTTCTTTGACTATAACCAGTAAGAGAGTTCTGGCATAAACCTCTGTGGTTCTGTGTACACAGGGAACATGAATGTTTGGCACAGTGCTGGAGACATTGGGGAATTCACTTTTAGATGCCACTAAGGCCAACACCTTGTTTGTTTCCAGTATTATAGTCACCTGAAATAGTCAAGGCTTCCTCATTGTGAAACTAATAGCACAATACCTGAGGTAGACAGGAATAGCATGAGGCAGGCTGTAGTGCACAGCCTTCTGTAGTATGGGATAGTGAGACCACAATTGACTCACACTTCCATACTTAAAACTTTCTTGCCTGACTCTCTTGCGTTACCTTTTCCATCATGGCACTCCTAGGCTCAAAGGCATTCAAACCATTCACTTGTTTGACATGGTTCAGGCTTACGTAGAAATGCCTGTGGCTTAGGCATCAGATGCAGAGCCCTGAACCTCTCCACAGAGATTGTGTGTTCCACAAATGTTTATGGGTTATTTGGCAGGATCCATCTATAAAGCCATTAGTTCAATACTCCGGTGTAAATTTAGCCAGAGAGCTGTGACATAACCATTTTCTCTCTCTCTCAAAGTACCAATCATTAATTGTTGGTATTTGAGTTTTACTGCACAAATAAGGTGCTAACAACTTAGCCCAATTCCCCAGCTACCATTTAGTATGTTTTGCAGTGTTTTCAAATGCTATCAGATACCTTTGATGTTGTGTGCTAGTGTCATTGAATGCAGAGTACACTATTTCAGTTTAAACTGCTGTGTCTGTATTAACAGGTTCAGTTGTGCATGCAATGGCCTAGTGGTCTCCTCCTATCCCTTAGCCACTTGCAATAATTGTGCTTGCTATGCAACATTAACTTACAAAATGTTCAAACACACATAGAATTCTGCCTTGGTAAAAACTTTCTCTAATCTAACATTATTCACTTATCTATTAGATCTGCCAGCTTGTCCAGCACTTTATATAGCCCAAGTTCCACCTCTCCTTTATAATAAGTGGTCTGACATCTCCCTCTTTCCCTATATTCAGCTGACTAGCCAGGTTTGACTAATTTGAATGCAGTTCTACCCAGAATAAAAGTATAAAAACTTTGATATCACTCTCTCTAATTAATTTGTTTTGCTATTTTAGGCCTACCTATTGCCAAGACGTGCATACACTCAACTATTCAGACATATCATCTCCATAGTAATACAATACAAGAAGATTTGGTTGCAGTGATGAGGTCAATGATTTTTATGTTACACTGTCATTGGAGGTTACATTTCCAACAAGTGAGCTTGTCAAATATCTGATTTGATAGGTCTTCCATGGTTATATGTAGCACTGTTATTGTGAAGTACAAATTTCTGGAGCAATAATATCTGAGCTGTGAAGTGGTAGGCCACAAGTTCACAGGATAGATCATCTGAGTGCTGAAGCATGCAGTGCTTAAACAATGTCTGTCATCAGTTGCAGCACTTACTACCAAGTTCTAAACTGCATCAGGAACAACATCAGCACAAGAACTATTCATCAGGAGCATTGTGGATTGGGTTTCGCTGCACACAAGCCTCAGATGTCCATGGGCAATGCCAGCTGGAGTGGTGTAGAGCACACAAGTATCAGCACTTTTTAAAGCCCAAGCTACACTCCACCTTTAAAATAATTGGTACGACAGCACCTTCATTCGATATATACAGCTGACATGCCAGGTGTTCTGTTTCATTAAGTTAAATGCAGCTCCGCCTTGAAAAAATGATGAACTCTATGTGGTCATCCCGTCTAATTAATGTGGTCACCTCTTTCTAATTTTGAAAACTTCAGCCTCACCTGTTGCCAAGAAGTGCATAATCTCAAGTATTCAGCCATATAATCTCTACAGTGAAACTTTACAAGTAGAATTGGTTGTACTGAAGAGGTCAATGTTTGGGCTCTGGAACAGTTTAAATGCTTTACATGGTTTGGCCTATGCATCTAGGTTGCAGTGCAGGGAATTGTTAATGCTACAGAATACAATTACATAAGAGTTGTGTGCTTCAAACATTGTGGAAACAGTTTAAATTGGCCCTATGCTGTTATAGCATGACAATGCTCTTGTGTACAAAATTAGGTCCATCAAAAGATAGTTTGCTGGGTTTGGTGTGCAAGAACGTGACTGGCCTGCACAGACCTCAACTCCATCAAACACTTGTGGGATGATCTGAAATGCCAACTGTGATTCATTCCTATGGCAGGAGCTTACAACTGATATGACTGGAGAAAGGAAGTAAGCTGGACATAAAATATGCATCGATACAATAATACTTTAATATTGTTACTGATGGTACATGTGGTTAGAAGAGAGATATACTGGCAACCAGAGTAATGTTTAACAGGCAATAAGTGTGGTCTAATGAAATTCAGGATCTGGTACATGTACTTTAAAAACAATAATGGCAGTAGCAGAATGTCAAACAGTGGCAAAAGGTTCTGGCAGAAGCATGGGCTGATACATAACAGGAGTAGTACAAGGAACAGCCATAAACAATAATTGATAGTAACATAGGAAAACTTTCTTGAGAGCGGCAGCTAGACTAAAAACACACTAGACAATAACCTAGCACTGAGTACTAGGCCCTGACCTGCTTTATACGCGATGGGGGTGGATAACCAAAGTTAGAAAAAGACTATCGGAAAGATTTCCATGCTCAGTCTAGTCTCATAGGCACTGGAGAACAGCACAGGTAAGTCCTTCTCATCTTTAGCCTGTAGACAATATTCTTAAATATGTCGGATTTGTATAATTTTGCCATCTTATTATAGTAATTGGCAGGAAATAACCAAACTCACAGACATATTAAAAGAAGCATTTTTATTAAAGCTTTTTATAATTTATAACTTTAATATAGATAGAGATGTAGAGAGAGCACTTTGTAATATCTCTGTATCGTTAATATGCAAGGGCTGCATCCGAACAGCATTTTAAAACCATTCTACATATTTAGTGTATAAATGAAACTACACACAAGGCCTAAACTTTTCTTTTTAATAATATATGAAAGAAAAACAGATAAGGGTGATTGTGGCAAAGTGATAGACAGATGACTCTTTAAACCAATTACTAAATTACAAGATTTGTGTAGGTGTGTATGTAAGCAGACTTAGCTCTGCAGAAAGTAGTCACATGTAATAGGATATGGACCTACCAGTTGAAGAAACCGCTCTACTACTGACACTAATGATGTTCCATCATGGAATTACTCTGACTGTATGATATATAGAGATGAGCTGTTTGGTTTTACTCAGTTCTTTCCACCAAATTACTGTAGCACAAGTTCAGATGTACAGTATCTCACTGGCTATTCAAAACACATGATAGCTGAATAGCCAAAAAGATTTAGTTTTCAGATCCGAACTTAACTGAGCCAAAACCAAACTGCTTCTCTCTAATTATATATGGGTGGACGGTTGCTATTTTACTTATTTTATCACTTAGTTATTTTCTTTTTGAAACTGTTTTTGTGCCCTGTAGTAACTTTTTGTGAAATCCCTGAATAGTAAGTCCTGTGCATTGTTGACTGATAAAGTGACTTTTTGTGATTTATGTTAACACAATCTGTCATACCTCAGGAGTAGTTCCTCCATGGGACAGCACTTTTGAATTACAGGGGGAATTACACCTATTAATTATGTAATTATATAACTATGTATACTCCATTTCAACTTCACCTCAGATGGGTCACTTCAAAATCTGGACGTAAAGTAAAAAAAAGCCACTGCAAGAATCATCAAAATTGAAATTAAACATTGCCATTCATTTTGTTGGAGATGTAATATATTCTTTCTTTGACCATCTTTTTATCTAATAAGATTATTCTACTTTCATATTAATTATATAGCCCTTTTCCACCATTAACCTGGGTCCAATCTTGGTTTTTGGACATAGGGCCTGATTCAGAGCCGGACGCTATTTGCGCTCGCTCATTCAGAAAAAGGGGCCGGCTATTTAAATTGAGCGCTCGCTCTTTGCGGTCTGTTGAAGCCTCTATGTCTGAGCGAGCGAACGAAACATGCGCTCGCTATTTTGAAAAGACGACCCCTGGCCGCTCGCATCATACGTCATCTCCGCTATTTATTAGATTAATCGAGTACATCGAAAGGCGTCTGAACTGCTCACAGTGCTTGTGGTTGGATTTTGCTACCGCAATCATGCGAACAGTTCAGGCTAAGAGACAACCAAGTGATGTGGTTGATGACGCTGCTTTGTTAATTATGCACACCCTTAAAACGCCCGTTTTGACCGTTTGGCACGCCTGCATTCGGATCTCCTCTCCCCGTTTTCAAGCACCTTCCCCTGTTACCACCCACAAACGCCTCATCCTGTCACTCAAATTAGCAGGCACTCGCAATTTTGCGAACACACGTTTTCCGACCGCACTGACTGGTTGGCGCATGCGCATTACGACTAGGGGTGAGCGGGTTCGGATTTCTGAAATCCGAACCCCCCCGAGCCCCCCCGATCCGAGTCCGATCCGAATCAGGCTCGACTTTTCCCGCCTGACTCGGATCTGAAATCGAGGCAAAACGTCATCATCCCGCCTTCCGAGTCTCGCGGGTTTTGGATCCAAAATAAGGTACCCGCATCGGCGCCATTTTCTCACTCGGCTGTGGACAGTGAAGAGGGAGGGTGGGAGTTAGGGCTGTGTAGTGTAGTGTAGTGTAGTGCTGCTGTTGTCCACTACTTCAAAGTCCTTAGGGGCTGGCTGTGTTGTGCTGTTCTGCTGTTGTTAATAGGGGCTGTGTCCACTACTTCAAAGTCCATAGGGGCTGGCTGGACTGTGTTGTGCAGTCAGTTCTCCATAGAGGCTGTGTCCACTCCAAAGTCCTGTGCAGTGTCCCAGTCCTAAAGGGGTGCTGTAGTGTTGTCCAGGGGGTGCTCTGTCCATCAGGGGTGCTCCCCCCAAGTGCTAAAAAAATAATATATTTTCTGTGTTTGTGAATTGTGTGCGCAGTAGCCGCACGTGCATCAACAAAGTAGTGCCAAGCGTGCGCCTGTGTCATAAGTAAAGGGCCGGCTGGCTTGACCGTTAAGGGTGCTGTAACCCCCGAAAGTACACTCCAGTCAAAACCAAAAAAAAAATTATTTTCTGTGTTTGTGAATTGTGTGCGCAGTAGCCGCACGTGCATCAACAAAGTAGTGCCAAGCGTGCGCCTGTGTCATAAGTAAAGGGCCGGCTGGCTTGACCGTTAAAGGTGCTGTAACCCCCGAAAGTACACTCCAGTCCAAACCAAAAAAAAAATTATTTTCTGTGTTTGTGAATTGTGTGCGCAGTAGCCGCATGTGCATCAACAAAGTAGTGCCAAGCGTGCGCCTGTGTCATAAGTAAAGGGCCGGCTGGCTTGACCGTTAAAGGGTGCTGTAACCCCCAAAGTACACTCCAGTCCAAACCAAAAAAAAAATTATTTTCTGTGTTTGTGAATTGTGTGCGCAGTAGCCGCACGTGCATCAACAAAGTAGTGCCAAGCGTGCGCCTGTGTCATAAGTAAAGGGCCGGCTGGCTTGACCGTTAAAGGGTGCTGTAACCCCCAAAAGTACACTCCAGTCCAAACCAAAAAAAAATTTATTTTCTGTGTTTGTGAATTGTGTGCGCAGTAGCCGCACGTGCATCAACAAAGTAGTGCCAAGCGTGCGCCTGTGTCATAAGTAAAGGGCCGGCTGGCTTGACCGTTAAAGGGTGCTGTAACCCCCAAAGTACACTCCAGTCCAAACCAAAAAAAAAATTATTTTCTGTGTTTGTGAATTGTGTGCGCAGTAGCCGCACGTGCATCAACAAAGTAGTGCCAAGTGTGCGCCTGTGTCATAAGTAAAGGGCCGGCTGGCTTGACCGTTAAAGGGTGCTGTAACCCCCGAAAAATACAGTCCAGTCCAAATAAAAAAAAAAATTATTTTCTGTGTTTGTGAATTGTGTGCGCAGTAGCCGCACGTGCATCAACAAAGTAGTGCCAAGCGTGCGCCTGTGTCATAAGTAAAGGGCCGGCTGGCTTGACCGTTAAAGGGTGCTGTAACCCCCAAAGTACACCCCAGTCCAAACCAAAAAAAAAATTATTTTCTGTGTTTGTGAATTGTGTGCGCAGTAGCCGCACGTGCATCAACAAAGTAGTGCCAAGCGTGCGCCTGTGTCATAAGTAAAGGGCCGGCTGGCTAGACCGTTAAAGGGTGCTGTAACCCCCGAAAGTACACTCCAGTCCAAACCAAAAAAAAAATTATTTTCTGTGTTTGTGAATTGTGTGCGCAGTAGCCGCACGTGCATCAACAAAGTAGTGCCAAGCGTGCGCCTGTGTCATAAGTAAAGGGCCGGCTGGCTTGACCGTTAAAGGGTGCTGTAACCCCCAAAGTACACTCCAGTCCAAACCAAAAAAAAAATTATTTTCTGTGTTTATGAATTGTGTGCGCAGTAGCCGCACGTGCATCAACAAAGTAGTGCCAAGTGTGCGCCTGTGTCATAAGTAAAGGGCCGGCTGGCTTGACCGTTAAAGGGTGCTGTAACCCCCGAAAGTACAGTCCAGTCCAAATAAAAAAAAAATTATTTTCTGTGTTTGTGAATTGTGTGCGCAGTAGCAGCACGTGCATCAACAAAGTAGTGCCAAGCGTGCGCCTGTGTCATAAGTAAAGGGCCGGCTGGCTAGACCGTTAAAGGGTGCTGTAACCCCCAAAAGTACACTCCAGTCCAAACCAAAAAAAAAATTATTTTCTGTGTTTGTGAATTGTGTGCGCAGTAGCCGCACGTGCATCAACAAAGTAGTGCCAAGCGTGCGCCTGTGTCATAAGTAAAGGGCCGGCTGGCTTGACCGTTAAAGGGTTCTGTAACCCCCAAAGTACACTCCAAACCAAAAAAATATATATTTTCTGTGTTTGTGACTTGTGTGCACTGTGGCTGCACGTGCATCAACAAAGGAGAAGCGCCAAGCGTGCGCCTGTGTCCCATAAGTAAAGAGCCGGCTGGCTCATTTCTTAAAGGGTGGTGTAACCCACAAAGTGCACTACTCTCCAGCAAAAATAAAAAAATATTTTCTGTGTTTGTGTGCGCTTTAGCCGCACGTATATATATCAATATAACATAAATGGAGGACCAAACTTTCTCCGATAAAAATAAAATAGGGAAAGATCAAGAACCACTTCCTCCTAGTGCTGTTGCTGCTGCTGGGAGTTGTTCATCATCCCAGAGAGGAAGTAGGAACATCACTACTTTTACTAAACAATTGACCCTCCAACAGTCCCTAGCGATGAGGATGAAGTACGACAGCAGTCATCCTGAAGCAAAACGTATAACTGAGGCCTTGACTGCTATGTTGGTGTTAGACGTGCGTCCGGTATCCGACATTAGTGCAGTGGGATTTAGACAATTGATGGAGGTAGTGTGTCCTCGGTTCCAAATCCCGTCTAGATTCCACCTGCATCCTCAAAGCAGCAGCGACAAGCGTGCGTCTGTCTGTTAAAGGGTGGTGACACCCTCAAAGTGTGCTACACAAACAATTAAAATATTGTTCTTTTTTTTTCTGTCTTTGTGAATTGTGTGGGCTGTAGCCGCACCTGCATCCTTAAAGCAGCAGCGACAAGCGTGCGTCTGTCTGTTAAAGGGTGGTGTAACTCTCAAAGTGCTCCAAAAAATAAAAAACTATTTTTTTAATGTGTTTGTGACTTGTGTGCGATGTAGCCGCACTTGCATCCTCAAAGCAGCAGCGACAAGCGTGCGTCTGTCTGTTAAAGGGTGGTGACACCCTCAAAGTGTGCTACACAAACAATAAAAATATTCTTCTTCTTTTCTCTGTCTTTGTGAATTGTGTGGGCTGTAGCCGCACCTGCATCCTTAAAGCAGCAGCGACAAGCGTGCGTCTGTCTGTTAAAGGGTGGTGACACCCTCAAAGTGTGCTACACAAACAATTAAAATATTGTTCTTTTTTCTGTCTTTGTGAATTGTGTGGGCTGTAGCCGCACCTGCATCCTTAAAGCAGCAGCGACTAGCGTGCGTCTGTCTGTTAAAGGGTGGTGACACCCTCAAAGTGTGCTACACAAACAATTAAAATATTGTTCTTTTTTTTTTGGTCTTTGTGAAATGTGTGGGCTGTAGCCGCACCTGCATCCTTAAAGCAGCAGCGACAAGCGTGCGTCTGTCTGTTAAAGGGTGGTGACACCCTCAAAGTGTGCTACACAAACAATAAAAATATTCTTCTTCTTTTTTCTGTCTATGTGAATTGTGTGGGCTGTAGCCGCACCTGCATCCTTAAAGCAGCAGCGACAAGCGTGCGTCTGTCTGTTAAAGGGTGGTGACACCCTCAAAGTGTTCTACACAAACAATTAAAATATTGTTCTTTTTTTTCGGTCTTTGTGAAATGTGTTGGCTGTAGCCGCACCTGCATCCTTAAAGCAGCAGCGACAAGCGTGCGTCTGTCTGTTAAAGGGTGGTGTAACTCTCATAGTGCTCCAAAAAATAAAAAACTATTTTTTTAATGTGTTTGTGACTTGTGTGCGATGTAGCCGCACTTGCATCCTCAAAGCAGCAGCGACAAGCGTGCGTCTGTCTGTTAAAGGGTGGTGACACCCTCAAAGTGTGCTACACAAACAATAAAAATATTCTTCTTTTTTCTGTCTTTGTGAATTGTGTGGGCTGTAGCCGCACCTGCATCCTTAAAGCAGCAGCGACAAGCGTGCGTCTGTCTGTTAAAGGGTGGTGACACCCTCAAAGTGTGCTACACAAACAATTAAAATATTGTTCTTTTTTTTACGGTCTTTGTGAAATGTGTGGGCTGTAGCCGCACTTGCATCCTCAAAGCAGCAGCGACAAGCGTGCGTCTGTCTGTTAAAGGGTGGTGTAACCCTCAAAGTGTGCTCCACAAACAATAAAAATATTCTTTTTTTTTTTCTGTCTTTGTGAATTGTGTGGGCTGTAGCCGCAATTGAATCCTCAAAGCAGCAGCGACAAGCGTGTGCGTCTGTCTGTTAAAGGATTACATCGGTGACAGCATCCAAGTAGGCATGTCAGACAGTCCGTACCTGTACTGGCAGGAAAAAGAAGCAATTTGGAGGTCCCTGTACAAACTGGCTCTATTTTACCTGAGTTGCCCCCCCTCCAGTGTGTACTCCGAAAGAGTGTTTAGTGCAGCCGGGAACCTTGTCAGCGAAAGGCGTAGGAGGTTGCTTCCACAAAATGTGGAGAAGATGATGTTCATAAAATGAATTATCAACTCTTCCAGGGAGACCAGCCTCCAGAACGTACAGAGGGACCTGTGGTTCCAGCAGGGATGAATTAATACTCTGTGAGGATGAGGATGTACACACTGAAGAGGGTGAGGAATCGGTGGATGAGGAGGATGAGGATGACATCTTGCCTCCGTAGAGCCAGTTTGTGCAGGGACAGATAAATTGCCAGCTTGTTTTGTGGGGGCCCAAACGAACCAATCATTTCAGCCACAGTTGTGTGGCAGACCCTGGCGCTGAAATGATTGGTTTGTTAAAGTGTGCATGTCCTGTTTATACAACATAAGGGTGGGTGGGAGGGCCCAAGGACAATTCCATCTTGCACCTCTTTTTTTTCTTTGCATTATGTACAGTTTGGGGCCTAGTTTTTCAATGCCATCCTGTCTGCCACTGCAGTGTCACGCCTAGATGGGTCACGTGTTTGTGCCGCCCACTCGTGTCGCTTAGCATAGTCATCCAGCTACCTCGGTGCAACCTTTTGGACATAAAAACACTATTGTGAGGTGTGAGGTATTCAGAATAGACTGGAAATGAGTGGAAATTAAGGTTATTGAGGTTAATAATAGCATAGGAGCAGAAAAACCTACAAATTCTGTGATTTTAGCTGTTTTTATGCTTTTTTTCAAAAAAATACAGATCCAAAACACAAAACCCAGAACCCAAAACACGGAAGGGTGGTTTTGGCAAAACCAATCCAGATCCAAAACACGAAGAAAGATCCAGATCCAAAACCAAAACACAAAACACGAAAAGTGGCCGGTGCACACCCCTAATTACGACCCATACGCATGCGCAGATGTGCGAACATCTCTCGGAGCGAACGAGTGGCCGCTTACGAGCGGCTCTGAATCAGGCCCATAGTTCCAACCCAGGTCAGACCCCATTTACACTGCACCTTCGATCTGTGTTATTCCCAGGTCAGCCCTGTTCACACTGCACCCAGGTCTGCCCTGCTAAACTTGTGAGGTCATAAAAATGGGGAGTTGACTGCTCCACAACCACCAATCAGCTCATTTTAGGCATGACCCAGGTCAGATAACCCAGGTCATGCTGTTTACACTGCACCATTATTCGGGTCCATCCTGGGTACGACCCTGGTAGCTACCTGGGTTGGATTCCCGGGTCACATGAACTGGGTTATTTTTCAGGGACCCTTTACCAATGAGCCGCGACCTGGGTAGACCCAGCAATAACCTGAGTTATTGCAGCAGTGGGAAAGGGGTATTACTAAGTACTAAATATGGCAGCAGACAAAAACTAGGTCAAGTTCATCTTTATGCCTTTTAGTTATACATTTTTTTTTCTTTCACTTTCATACAAAATAGTCCCAAAGTGTTTGTAATTTGGTTTTAAATGCAAACTTCATTAGTCCTGATAACTTAATTTAATATATTTATTTGACTTTGTCACTACAACACAGAGAATTAGTAATGTAAAAATGCATTGAATAATTTAGTTTTTCAGTATTAAACAGTTACACAAATGAGCTTGTAATAGATTTGTTTAAAAAATGTTAATTGGTCTCTTCACATGTAATTTGGTGGTAATTTTCATCTGATTTCCCTAAGTAATTTTTTTTCTATGAAGCAAATGACCTTGAAACAAGTCTGCCTCTGATTACCTTTGTTTGTACTTATTGAGAATTCAATATTTAGGACTTTCACGAGATAATAGGAATCAGATATGAGAGCTTTTTGCAATGCTTTGTTAAATCACCTCAGTAGAACAGCAGTAAAGTTTTAGTGGGCTGCAGTCAATCTGTAAAGCATCCAATAATAATTGTAGATTGGTCATTTCTGAAAATCAAGTAATTTCCACTATGCATCATATTTATGTCAACAAAGTCTAAGAATAGATTTGTATAATGGTGTTGCACTACACTGATGCAAAGCAGCTTAATTTAAATCAGCCATTCTCTTTCAGTTAAATGCTTAGTAACGACAGCCCACAAAATCTGAAAAAGCTGTTGCAAGATCTATAACACAAAGTGTAACTGTCCTTTTATAATGTAAATCATTCTATAGTATGAAACTTATCTTTTCATATTAAATCTTTTGTTTAACCCATTCAACACATGCATTTAATTAGTTGATTAATTTGCGTACAGAGAAAGCTCAAAATGAGGGCAAATTTGAATGCAATACAAAATAAATACAGTGTATTGTGATAATGTTGCATTGAAAACCTTTGTTGTGAGCTTAACACATTTCACATTTAAAAATAATTTTCACATTGTAAACCTGTATAGAAGTTACATTTATATAATAACATTCCATGAATGTGTTCTTTAAAAGTTCGGAACCTTACCTGCTATTGGTGCCTATTTAAATTACTTTCCCGAAAATAGTTTATAACAATATCACAGGCAGATGGCTAATTTCATTCTAACATGAACCAGTGAATATAAAATCATACCTGTTCACTTGAGCAGAATAAAGATGGTCCTGGACATAATCACTAAAATCTGATTGTAAACGAGAATTACTTTATGCGGAATTTCTGCCAAATCATCTTCCTTGCAAATGCCATACCCTTTCAAAGCCCTTTGTCAGACAGATAGGAAATACATACTGCTTGTATAAAAAAAAAACGTTTAACACAATACATGTCATAAAGATTCTGAAAAGCCAAATGCAACTCACGCCTGTCCTACATTAAATATGAATATGCAATGCTATAAATGTGAATTATATTAACATGACCATTGCTATGTCTGTTTTAGAGATGTACGCCGACACGCTTTTTTAAAATTTTTGGTTTTGGATCTAAATCTCCTTCGAGGTTTTGGATCTGGATTTGGTTTTGCAAAATTGCCCTTGCGTGTTTTGGTTTTGGGTCTGTATTTTTATCAATAAATGATTAAAACAGCTAAAATCACAAAATGTGGGCCTGTTTTTGTTCCTACAGTAATATTAACCTTAATAACAATAATTTTCAGGCATTTACAGTCATTATTAACCACCTCACAGATCACAATATTGTTTTCACTACTTTTTTCACCAATATAGGCCAAAGGCTGCAGCGAGCTGGCTGGCTAAAGTAAGTGACAGAGCAGCGGCACAAATGCACGGCAGTTTAAAATAATATAGGACATCTATGAAACATTACCACACAGCAGTGGCAGACAGGATGGCAGTTTAATAAACTATAAAAATGTCAGTCAGCAATGCTCCAAATTGTGCACATTTTTAACACATATAATGTTGCTAAATTGGGAATCTTGTAAACCAACAGCTGGATTATGCTACAGAGAATTTCACGTTAAAACTATAAAGTTGAGCATTAAATGTGTGCTTATTCTTTATTTTGCTTTACTAACTGCTACACTAAACTACTACAGTAGCTAATTGCTTTGACTGACATGTTTTAGTTTTGGAACTCGCATTGTGAAGGTCATACATGAAAAAGCAACCAAAATCCTGTCTGGAAACTCAGCGTCCGGCTCTGAATCAGGGCCTTAGTACACTTAGTACATATTGATATTGTATTTAATTTCTTGAATGAGTAAACTCTTCTCTTTCCAATTATGGCATCTGCCATGTGTGTACTGGCCAATATGGGTGGATATAGGGCACATTCATTGCCTTCCTCCATCTATGGAAAATGTCATATTTCCATAATGTAGGATGATGTTCACTGGCGATGTAGCTACTAAGAGGCCACTATATATGACAGAGAGAACTCCCCTCTTTCAAATGTGGATACCCTTACATGTGCAGGTAGAAGAGAAAAGCAAAATATAGCAAGTAACTGTGCACCTGGACAAACCATGTTGCACTGCAAGGGGAGCAAATACATTTATTTTAATGCAGTGGAAGTACTAGCTGCTTTTGGTTGTAGCCCACAAATACTGTGCAGCTTTATTTGTTACACTGCCATCTAGATGTAAGTTTGGACATGCCTCTTTCACATCTAAATCTCTCTGCATATTTTAATTCTGCCCCACCTGCATTGACACATGGCTTTGCCATGGGGCACAGTTAGTTGCTCTTTTTTGCTTTATTCCCACCTCAGAATCTGGCACATAGTGCCCTCCTGCCCATAGCACAGAGTAATATTGTCTGATAGTCATGACATGGTGGTCATCAGACAATAAGTAATAAGAGACTCCATCATTTAAAAGTGGTGACCCCCCTTCTTTCAGATGTAGGTGCCCTAAATTTGGAAGGCAGCAGAGATCATTCCCCACCTCTGAACTCGGTATCTGGATCTGTATCTTACCAGTTCCTACTCCATTGGGGACTTCCAGCTATTACCCCATGTTTCTGCTGTTTGCCACTGTGAAAATTCAAATGCTTTTTTATCTTCTGCAGTGCTATGTGTTATTAAATGCTTTTCATTTTAAAAGGATCTCTGCACTACTCCATTTCTAGTGGCAGGTGACCCGTGCAATCGCAGGGAGCACTCCACCTCCGACCCCTGCTGTGGAACGTTGGCCTCTGAAGTGACTGGAGGCTAAAGAAGCCTCCGATTGCTTCAGAGGCAAGCGTTCCCAGTGATGCACTGCGCGGGTGACATCATCTTGACGTCACCCGAGACTTAAGGAGCCTGCCCTGCGTGCCTGCTGGATCTAGTTAGAGCCAGTCAAAGCAAAGCAGAGGCAGCGGTATTGGGAGCGCCGAGCATGTTCAGGTAAGTACTGGGCTGAGACCAGCCTGGGGGCACTGCATAAAGGGCCAGTCTGTGGGCACTGCGTATGGGGCCAGCCTGGGGGCACTGCATAAGGGGCCAGTCTGGGGACACTGCATAAGGGGCCAGCCTGGAGACACTGCATAGGGTCACTACTTCAGCCTGGGGGGCACTGCATAAGGGGCCAGCCTGGGGGCACTGCATAATGGACCAGCCTGGGGGCAATGCAAAGGGTCACTACTTCAGCCTCGGGGGCACTGCATACGGGGCCAGCCTGGGGGCACTGCATAAGGGACCAGCCATGGGGACACTGAATAAGGGACCAAACTGGGGACACTGCATAGGGGCACTACTTCAGCCTGGGGGCACTGCATAAGGGTAAAGAAAAACTACAGGGGGCAATGCATGAAGGGGAAAACTACAGGGGAAATGTATTAAGGGGAAAACTACAGGGGGTACTGTATAAAGGGGAAAACTACAGGGGCAATGTATAAAGGGAAAAACTACAGGAGGCACTGCATAAAGGGTAAAACTACAGGGGGCACTGCATAAGGGGCACAACTACGGGGTCGCTGCATGAAGGGCACAAATACAGGGGGCACTGCATAAAGGGCACAAATACAGGGGGCACTGCATATGGGGATAACTAAAGGGGGCACTGCATAATGCGCACTTTTGACTGAGAGCCAGTGGGGGAGCAGCCTGAGACCTGTTGGACTGGAATGGTAAGGGCCTCTGGAGTGACACATGGAGGAGCTGAAATGTGTATTATGTGAATCTTGCTTTTTCAATGTATTTTATGTGGTTCTGGATTTAAAAATGTATTTTATATGGATGTGGTTTTTAAAACAAATTTTATTTTGCTCTGGCTGTTTCAATATACTTTATGTGGAAGTGGCTTGTTTCAGTGTATTTTATCCTGAAGTGGCTTTTTCAGTGTATTTTGTGGATCTGGCTTGTTTCAGTGTATTTTATTTGGATCTGGCTTGTATTGTCAATGTGCTGGGCTCGTCCCCAGCATGACTAAAAACCATGGGTGTGACACAAGGTAATGCTCCTGCAAATGTCATACCAAAGGCGTGCGCACAAAAATGCGTTGTGGCCTTGTGACAGCTAGGCCACACCTCTTTTCCAAGGAGGAGAAAGGGAAGAGTAACTTTTAGTTATAAGGTGCTGATGGATTGGGATTAAATTCCAACCAGAATCTAATATAATTAGTAGGACTTGTTTTCTTCCTGCACTCCATTTACAACAAGACTTTTATATGGTGATTATTTCCTGATTTATTGCTGTTGTGAAGTGCACAAGTTTTCCACTTCAATTTCACCTTGGTGTGTTATTTCACATTGTTCATGTGGTAAAGATTTCAACTTAGAGAGTACTTTTTCTTTAGCATTACTTCTGTTTTTTCAATATACAGTATACAGTCAGGTCCATAAATATTGGGACATTGACAGAATTTTCATATTTTGGCCTCTATTCACCACCACAATGGCTTTGAAATGAAACAAACAAGATGTGATTTAATTGCAGACTTTCAGATTTAATTTGAGGGTAATTACATCCAAATCAGGTGAATGGTGTAGGAATTACAACGGTTTCTATATGTGCCTCCCACTTTTTAAGGGGCCAAAAGTAATGGGACAAACTAAACAATCCTAAATCTAACTTTTACTTTTTAATACTTTGTTGCAAATCCTTTGCAGGCAATTACAGCCTGAAGTCTGGAACGCATAGACATCACCAGACGCTGGGTTTCATCCCTGGTGATGCTCTGCCAGGCCTCTACTGCAAATGTCTTCAGTTCCTGCTTGTTCTTGGGGCATTTTCCCTTCAGTTTTGTCTTCATCAAGTGAAATGCATGCTCAATCGGATGCAGGTCAGGGGATTGACTTGGCAATTGCATAACATTCCACTTTTTAGCCTTAAAAAACTCTTTGGTTGCTTTTGCAGTACGCTTCGGGTCATTGTCCATCTGCACTGTGAAGTGCTGTCCAATGAGTTCTGAAGCATTTGACTGAATATGAGCATATAATATTGCCCGAAACACTTCAGAATTCATTCTGCTGCTTTTGTCAGCAGTCACATCATCAATAAATACAAGGGAACCAGTTCCATTGGCAGCCATACATGCCCACGCCATGACACTACCACCACCATGCTCCACTTATGAGGTGGTATGTTTTGGATCATGAGCAGTTCCTTTCCTTCTCTTCTCTTCCCATCACTCTGGTACAAGTTGATCTTTGTCTCATCTGGCAATAGGATGTTGTTCCAGAACTGTAATGGCTTTTTTAGATGTTGTTTGGCAAACTCTAATCTGGTCTTCCTGTTTTTGTGGCTCACCAATGGTTTGCATCTTGTGGTGAACCCTCTATATTCACTCTTGTGAAGTCTTGATTGTTGACTTTGACACATATACATCTACCTCCTGGAGAGTGTTCTTGATTTGGCCAACTGTTGTGAAGGGGTTTTTCTTCACCAGGGAAATAATTCTTTTGTCATCCACCACAGTTGTTTTCCGTGGTCTTCCGGGTCTTTTGGTGTTGCTGAGCTCTCCGGTGCATTCTTTCTATTTAAGAATGTTCCAAAGAGTTGATTTGGCCACACCTAATGTTTTTGCAATCTCTCTGATGGGTTTGTTTTCATTTTTCAGCCTAATGATGGCTTGCTTCACTGATAGTGACAGCTCTTTGGATCTCATATTGAGAGTTGACAGCAACTGATTCCAAATGCAAATGTCACACCTAGAATCAACTCCAGATCTTTTACCTGCTTAATTGATAATGAAATAATGAGGGAATAGCCCACACCTGTCCATGAAATAGCTTTTGAATTGATAGTCCCATTACTTTTGGCCCCTTAAAAAGTGGGAGGCACATATTGAAACTGTTGTAATTCCTACACCGTTCACGCGATTTGGATGTAATTACCCTCAAATTAAATCTGAAAGTCTGCAGTTAAAGCACATCTTGTTTGTTTCATTTCAAAACCATTGTGGTGGTGAATAGAGGCCAAAATCTGTAAATTCTGTCAATGTCCCAATATTTATGGACCTGACTGTATATTCGGCAGACATTGAGCAAGACCTAATTGACCTATAATCCACATATCCCTATTTTGGAAAGAGGGAATTTTTTTGCTGTCACAATATCAGTACACTGACAGATAGTGTACCCAGGATTATCCAGCAGAGACTCCCACCATAATTTCATTTAGCACTTTAAAGACTGTACCAATCCTAGTGAATGTTTAAGATGGGTAGGTAATATGGGAGAGGGGATAGACTGCACAGTATCTAGCATGCAGTACTGTATTTGATTAGGATATTGGGAAAAGCCTTTTTGAGCCTGTACTGCTCTGACGGCTGTTCTCCCTACTGCAACCAGTATACAGTAGTTCAATATAAAATGATTATTGTATAATAATGTTCACCAGCAGGGGATAGTTCTAAGAGCAGAGTACGAGGGGCTATCTAAACTTATGATTTAAACACATCAGGTTTTAAAAGTAATATCTGATATATCGAAATGTGTTAAGCAGCCTGGAACCAGACCAGCTCCATTTCCGGAGCAGTAAAATCAAGAGGCTACCAGTGCATCACTTGAGTGGAGCTCTAGACTGAATCCAACTTTGTGTTTGATATGCCGCATAAATTTGTTTTTCTGATAGGCAAACCATTTTTAACAACACTCCTGTGTTAAGATCTCTATGCTAACCTTTTTCTTTGTTTTGTGAGTGCATTTTGTTATACTGTATATTAAATGGGTTAAGAGTTTTCCTGTGTTGCACTATATTATTATTATTATCCTTGTTTTCCCATGATCGTATTATTTTTACAGAAATAGGCTGTTTTAGGGAACATGAGGTATAAACGATACCCAGAAAAGCTCATACATATTTTTACTCAAGTAAGAATACAGTACTTAATTCACCTATTTACTATTGTGGTGAGAGACATTTGGGATTTCATCATTTTGGCGACAAGGGTTGGAAGATTTAAGTGGACACATATGTGCTATATCATTATTGCAATATTTTTTATTTTTGCATTTGTCACATAGGTATGGTAATCTTGGACCTGAATCAAATGACACAGTGAAAACAGAGTAAATATTTTGCTTCTAAACAATCTACAGTAATCTATAGTTACAAATATAATTTGCGGTGAAGGTTGTTTCAGATGTATTAAATGAAGACAGACACTGCATGTTAGTTCCAAGTAGCTATGTTTCTCATAACCAGCACAAAACATCAAAACCACACCCACATCACAAGTAGCTGCACCTAATATACACCTACATAGCACCACTAGGTGGTACCAAATACATAAGATTAACATTACACTAACATCTCCCTTTTTTAACATATGCTATAACATAACTATAAATTAAGTCTGTCAGGTGGCCTTAACTGACGTCCACAACGAGTATAGACAGGATTTTGTTGAGCCGAAGCTGAACTTCGTTGGGCAGTAGTCTGTATAACTCTAGCAGGTGCTAATGATGGACTGCCATCCGGTATGCTTGCATGTTCCATATTCTCGTTTTCTCCATATTCTTCTGGTATAATGACCTGGGGCCTTTCAAATTCCTGCCTTGCCCTTGGTGCAACCGGCTCCATGATCAGACCAGGAATGGAAAGCCCAACATTTTCATGTAGAATTGGCCACTCAGCTACTCGCAAATCCCCACGACTGCATCTGTAGAAAGTTCCGTCCACATCCACAAGATATGAGCATGGTACAACGTTTCACACACAGGTACCAAGTCTCCAACGGCCTGTGCGATCTCCTGGAAGGGGCTTCATACAAATTGGCTCACCAATAGTAAGTTCAGGCAACTCCTTAGCAAATTTATCATGCCACAACTTAGAAATCTGCTTCCTTTGCTGTATCATCTCTGGTATACCTTTTACTACACTTGCATAAAGTAAAGTACTGGCTACTGGCAAAGATGTCTTAAGTCTCCTTGACATTAGACGATGTGCAGGACTAGTCCCCATGCCCTCAGTTGGTGTATTCCGCCAATGTAATATGGCCTTCCATGGGTCTGTATAATCACTGCTAGCTTTTTTGTACAATGTCTTCACTATCTTAACTGCTGATTCAGCTTTACCATTTGCTTTTGGATAATGTGGGGATGAGGTAACATGCTCAAACTCCCATTCAGAGGCAATCATCTAAATTGTTCACATGCAAACTATGGTCCGTTGTCTGAGATCACTCTTTCAGGCTGGCTATAATGCGCAAATTGTGCCTTTCATCGCTTTATTGTAGTTTCTGCGAATAAGTCTGGGAGAAGCTCAATTTCCCAAAAATCTGAATAATGGTCCACTATTATTAGTCCACTAACAGAAAGTCTTTGCCTGCCTAAGTAAAGATATCCATGCTAGCAATCTGCCATGGATGTATTGGTATCTCATGTGACATCATAGGTTCTTTCTGCTGTGTATGTGCATATTTGTTACATGCTGAGCTGTTACTAACATTGGGCCTAATTCAGAACCGCTCACTCACACTGTGCACTCGTAAGTGGCCCGATGTTCTGCATACATGCTTCGTTCTGCACGTGCGTGAACTACACACTGTGTTCGCAACCCTCTCGCTCACTCAGCAAAGGCAGCCCAGGGTAATGAGTGACAGGAGAGGCCATTTGTGGGTGGTAACAGGGGCAGAACACTAATAACGGGGGGTTGGAGATGCGAACGCAGGCATGCCTGAGTGTTTCAACGCCATTTTCAGAGGCGTGCATAATTAACAGGCAGCATCATAGTACACATCACTTGCCATTTTTTACCCTGATTTCCTTGCAATGCTTGCGGTAGGGTAAAGCTCCTGCAAGCACTGCATTAGCATACGATGGTGCTCGATGTACCAATGTTTTAATACAATTCCAGAAGATGACGTGTGCTGGTGGGTGGCTCTGCTTTTGTGATTGGGCGTACGCTCACACAAAGTGACCGCTCGCTAAGACATGGTGGGGCGTGCTTATGCCTTGGAGTGCGATCGCTTCCCATGGCATCACTTTGAAAATTTTGCCTACGCATCTAGCGAGCGTACGCAGATAGCGACCAGGTCTGAATCAGGCCCATAGTCCTTAATCTCACTTTGCATGTCAGGCCAGTACAATGTATCTCTTGCTTGTCTGTAGCATGCATCACCTCCAAGATGGCTTGAAAGTATGCGTGCCAGCATCTCGGATCTTAAGGATTTTGGTATTATGACTCTTGGGGCCTGATTCAGACCCGCTCGCGAGCGCTGAGCGCTTGCAAGTGGGTCGATGTTGCCCAAGTGCACATGCGCACGATGGAGGCGGCTCTGTCGTGCGCATGCGTGAGCCACGAATAACAACGGCCAAGCCGTCATTATGGGTCCCGCACCAAAGGGGGCGTGCTGTCGATGGTGATTGACAGCACGCCCCCTTTGGTGGGCGTGCCGGGGGCCGTGGCTACCCAGACGGAGGCCTACCGAATGCCTGATAGAGCCAAAAGCACTCCAGGGCTTGCGGCAGCGAGACCCTCCTGGAAGGTTCTTGTCGCAAGCCCGATGGTCGAGATGGTCTTGACCATCACGACCATCATTTTGGCCACTCGCTATAGCTGTGGGTGGTCACCCACAGCAATGCGAGCGGCCAGGAGGCCGCTCCAAAAGGTAGGAGGGACGGCCCTGATTCAGAGCAAGCGCTCTGTCAGAGCGTCCGGCTCTGAATCAGGGCCTTGGTCCCTTGTACAAAATGCCATTCTGTATGCTGATCTTGTCTCTAAATGATCAATAGTCCCTCACGATGAGTGGCGTCTCTTCTTTCAAGGCTGGCCGTCCAGCAAATATAATGGATTTCAAAATCTGCAAGCTCCCATCAGTCAAGGTATGCTGCCGAACCTGATGCAGACGCTGATCAGTGACATTCAGATAATCTTCCTGGTTAATCTGTGCAAAATCAGTCATCACCTGATGCATGGTGCAGACTTTATGATAATTCAGGACTGCTCCAGACTTCTCGTGATCCACAGCTATTGCTCTATTAAGAGTGTCACTTATGTACATCTCAGGGTCTGGCTTGTAAGTGACACGTAGATTATAATGCTGTAACGTTAATACTCTGAAGTCTTTTAGGTGCACAAAGAAGAGGCTTCATAAAGATGGCAATAAGCGTTTTATGATCAGTCTCCACAGTAATCATGTCCCAGCCATATAGAAAGTAATGAAAACGGGAACAGTCAAACACTATACTCAAGCACTCCTTTTCAATTTGTGCATAATTCTGCTCAGTAGGAGTCAATGCCCTTGAAGCAAATGTAACTGGTTTTCCTTCTTGCATCAGGCAACATCCCAGTCCAGTTTTACTGGAATCACTCTGTATAGTGACTGGCTTGGTAACATCATAATACTTTAGAACAGGTGTAACTGTGACCAAATGTTTTATTTCCTTCACTGCCTTATCATGTTTTGGAAGCCAATAACATATCGCATCTCTGTCCAGAAGTCTGTGCAGAAGTTCACATATTTCTGAAAGGCAAGGCATAAATTAGGCTAAATATGTCACAAATCCAATCAAATGTTGCACAGACTTTACATCACTGGGCGTTGGCATTTCAGACAGTTCTAACTTTTTCAGAGTCAACCTTCAAACCTTCAGAGGACAGGATATGATCATGAAAATTAACCTCTTTCAATTTAAATTGCAGTTTCTTCACACTAAGGGCCCGATTCAGAGCCGCTCGCAAGTGCAGAGCGCTTGCAAGCAGCTCAATGTTCTAGCCCTGCACATGTGCCGCATCCAGCGTGTGCATTCGCGAGCCCCACAGAGCGACTGAAGTTCACTTGCTCCAGGGCTCGCAACAAGACGGGGAGGCCGTCAATGTTGATTGACAGCTTGCCTCGTTTTGTGGGCGGGTAGGGGGGGTGGCCGGACAAACGCAGGCATTCCCTTAGGAATGCCTGGCAGTTGTAGGGGGGCTTACTGACATCACTAGTGATATCAGTAGTGGACTTCCTGCTCTATTAGAGCAGGAAGTCCACTTGGGCTTGCGGCAGGCTACTCCCTACCCCAGGGTCTCGTCGCAAGCCCGATGGTCGCAATAATCGCAATGGTCTCCAGCCCACTTGCACAAGCTGTGGGTGGGCACCCATAGCTTTGAGAGCGGCCAGAGACAAAAAAAAATGCCCAGATTCAGAGCAAGCGCCCACCAGCAGCGAGCGGCTCTGACTCGGGCCGTAAATCTTAATTTCACTTACTTGCAATGATCCAACTGTGCTAGTAACTTACGGTCATGATCAGCCTCTGCTTCCTTTTCTGTCTCCCCACAGCCAACAACAAGAATGTCATCTGCTATCGACTCAATGCCGCAGAATCCAATCAGCAATCCATGTTGTTTTCGCTGGTAAACTTCAGGTGCCACGGAAACGCTAAATGGAAGTTTAAGCCATCTTTTCCTACACTAGGGGGTTCAAAAGGTGGTCATATAGCTGCTTTTTTCATCCAGCTTTCATTACAGAAATGCATCACGTACATCAACCAGCGTAAATACTTTTGCTTTGGGAAGCTTATATAAAACATACTCTAATGTTGGCATAATATAATGAGATATCCGCAGTGCTTGATTTAAAAATGTAGGATCAATACAGATTCTTAACTTGTCAGTCTTGACCAGAATGACCATATTGCTAATCCAGTCAGTTGGTTCAGTCACAGGTGCAATATGCCCATCTGCTTCATATTGATCGAATAAAGCTTTCACTCTTGGCTTGAGGGCTAAAGGTACTCGCAACCGGGTCGATGTTAAAGCCCTGCGCACGCTCCGGAGCTCACTACAAAAGGGGCGGCTGTCTATGTTGATCGACAGCTTGCCCCGTTTTGTAGGCGGGGCAGGGGGGTGGCTACACAAACGGAGGCATTCCTGATGGAACACCTGCCATTTTGTGGGCGGCCACACTGACATCAGCAGTGATGTCAGTGGGGAGCTTCCTGCTCGATCAGAGCAGGAAGCTCTCTGGGGCTTGCGGTTGGCGAGACCCAACCTTAGGGTCTTGTCGCAAGCCCCGATGGTCGCGATGGTCTTGACCATCGTGACCATCAACCTGGTCAGTCACTAAAGCTGTGGGTGGTGACCCACAGCTTAGCTAGCGACCAGGAGGACGCACTTAAAAATAGAAATGGCCATCCTCATTCAGAGCGAGCGCTCGCTTCTTGCGACCGCCTCTGAATGAGGGCCATTGTGTGGAGCAGACTGGAATGGTGTAACACTTGGATCAAATTTGAAATGTACTTCCCCAGGAACAGACTTCACTGGCCCATTGAACACATCATGATAGGCAACTATTATTTGCTCTTTCCTTAATGGTCCAGACAGATCATTTTCCATCTTATGTAGCTCTGCAGGAATAGTAAATTGCATCAACCCCAAACGCTCACACGTGGAACCTGACAATAAAGGTTTCTGATGGGTTTCCACAATTTCAAAAGTTAGCATATGGGTACATCCACTAACAATGCATTCTGTTCTGAACCATACCAATGACTTCATCAGCTCCCCTGAATACAGCTTCAATTTAGTGTCACTTGGCAGTAACGGAACTCTGGGAGCTAATTTCATCTGATCACATCACCTGAGTCTAACTGACATGGTTGCCTCTTATTATTCAAATTCAGATGTGTAAACCAATGTTGGCCTTCTGATCTCACAGTCCTAATACATTCTGTTGTATAAATCACCTCAGCACTATGGGTATTTGTTTCAGTCATTTCTTCTACTGTGTGCAGAGTTTAGTAAAGTGATTGGCAATGCCACATGATTTACAGATTTTCCCAAATGTATTTTTTTTAAATTTAATACCAGTTATTTATATAGCCCACACATATTCCGCAGCACTTTACAGAGAACGCTGGGCACTGCTCCTTCCCTCGTCTGTGCGTTTTACCACAGTATTTGCAAATTGTATATTTGGCTGCTGGTGAGCTCTGCTGCTGGTTTTTATACTTTGGGCCACCCATAAAATCACCCCTACTGTGCTAACATTAGCAATCTATCTGTCCATGGCTCTGATTCTCTGGTCAGTGAGCGCTGCTGTGCGACACTTTTCAGTAGCTGCTGACAGCTCTAAATTCTGCTCTCTTAAGAGATGGCGACATGTGCTCTCACAATTTATGCCCAATACTAAGTTATCTTGTATGAGTTCATCTTTTAATGTGCTATACTCACACGTTGCTGCCTTTTCTCTCAGCCGGATAACAAATGTATCAATGGATTCACCTTCCTCTTGTTTACTGCAGCCAAAAATATACCTCTCATATATCAGGTTTTTTGCAGGCTTGTAATATGTCTCCAATGCATCCAGGATTGCTGTTACATCTTTTTGTTGCTCCTCAGAAAGATTCAGGTTGTGCTTATTAACATGACGACAGTCACTGCCCTTCAGTCTCCTCAGGGTGGCTCCTTGCACCTCAGCAGATTTAGGCCTGTGGCTACAGAAAAGTATTCAAACTCAGCTCTAAAGTTCTCCCAGTTAATGTACAAATTGCTGCTCATCTGCATCCCAACAGGTGGAGGAATATAATTGGTAGTTGCCATGTTGAAAAGTGTATCACAATGTTGTTTCAATCCACTTGATATCTATGCACTCCTTATCCTTTTCTTGTCACTGCAGGTTTTCTCATAATCTTGAGCTCTTGCACCATCAATAACCAACATAATTTGTGGGCTCAGGCACTTCTGACACTATGTTTCAGATGTATTAAATGAAGACAGACACTGCATGTTAGTTCCAAGTAGCCATGTTGCTCATAACCAGCACATAGCATCAAAACCACACCCACATCACAAGTAGCTGCACCCTATAAAAACCTACATAGCAGCACTAGGTGGTGCCAAATACATAAGATTAACATTACACTAACAAAGTTGGGGAGAGTTTGACTGGTAGAGTACCTGTCAAATAATATTGCAGGTGTCCTAAAGACAGCTCAGGGAGAATAGTAACCTCCAGTGGAGTAGAAAGACAAAAGCTAGTACCTGTGAATTAGAATTTTTAGATATTCTCATAACATAGAGAATAACAACCACTCCTAAACCAAGACTTACATCTAATCAGCAGACTGCAACTACTTTATACTGACAATAAGCAACTTACATAAACATTGGCTCAACAATTTTCCAGGTAGGAAGTTCAAGAGAATCAGAAGGAATTGCTCACAACATCAAATCTACCTGTTACAAGCAACAACTCTTAAATAAAAAACACTTTAATCCACAGCACTCAACCATCTGTAGCGCCAGGGCTGGAATAACCAATAATCAGCAGCTCCCATCCACCTTAAAAAGCCTGGGATGCCACAAGTAAATTAATCTTTCAAAAACATTTTTATATTAAAACAGACTCAGCAGATTCAAACACTGGTATGGATAGACTCGTACCAAATTAAACTTCAGTGTGGGCTGGTTACCACATGGTACAATACAAATTCCAAGGCAATCACCAACCGTCACCTCTGGACAGCATAGGGTTGCACCACTCTCGCAGCCTGATGCTGGAAGAAGCCATGGCATGCTGGGGCCACATGTGACCGCAGAAGCTGAAGGCGAATCCAGAACAACAGAGAGCAAAGTCACTAGGCCACAACTAACGCATTTTGTCAAAAGACTTCGTTAGAGGGCTGGCTCTAGTGATGACTCTGTATTTACATTACTAGCAGCCAAGCAGCTCACAACAAATGTGGAGCATACAGATGTAAACAAAACATTGCTTCCTTTATCATTGTCATCGGCATGTCAGTGAATAAAATAGTAAGCCGGCAAGAATAATCAATGAGCTAAACAATCTAAGAAGTTGGTGAGCTGGACTACAATTATTCAAGAATTGTGTATATTAAACACCTGTAATTTGTTGTTATTTTTTGCTGTCAGTGGCCCCCTAGATTTATTGGATTCCAGTTGGTGTGTGTATGTGCTGATGTTTACTGTGTTATATTTTTGTATGTTGCAGACATATATTGTTTTTCATTACTTTTTAATTTATTTTACATACATAATGTTTAGATTAGAGTAAATGATTAAGGACAAAAAGGTCACTAGAATGTTTTAGGATTTTTAATGAAGATAATATTACAATGGAAGATTCATTATCTAAAATTAATGAGGACAAATTAGTTACATTGGAAAATTGTTAATCAAAGAAACTAAAACCTGGTGGGACATTAGATAATTATTTTTTTTGTGGGAGAATCCCACATGGTCTACATTTGACTAATAATATATGCTAACATGAAGTGCTATCAATTATACATTTATTTAAAAATACATATATTGAAACAAGAATAACATTTAAAATAATAATAATAGTTTATTACTTATAGAACTTTCACAATGCCTCACAATTAGCAACACAAATTAATAAGAAGTATGTGGAAGAAGCCTCTGTCTCTCTGAATATTATAAAGCTAATTGTATTAGAGGCTCAGCCTAGTCACAGTTACAGCTTTGTAGCCAGAGATGGTTAAACTTAAGGTGCGTACACATGGTACGATATCCATGAACGATATGAACAATAACGATATTGATCAATGATAAATCGTTCATAGCATTAATTTTTATGCAGGGAACGAACAACGATGTGCGTTCCCACATGGACGATAACAATATTTATGGTCGTCCGTACATACAGGCCAACTTGGACGATTTCATCAAGATTTGCCTGTTCCAAGATGTGGCAGGATGACTTCACTGAAAGTTATCTATCATAGATATCTCTCAGGCCCTGATTCAGAGCCGGACACTCTGACAGAGCGCTCGCTCTGAATCAGGGCCGTCCCTGCTCCTTTTTGGAGTGGCCTCCAGGCCGCTCGCATAGCTGTGGGTGACCACCTCCGTCATGCGCATGCGCACTTGGGCAAAATCGACCCGCTTGTGAGCGCTCAGCGCTCGCGAGCAGGTCTGAATCAGGCCCTCAGTGTTTACACCCAATATCGTTTGTCCTACACTACAGAAAGTTCAAGGGAAATCGTTCAGCGATATCGTTGGTTGTGTAGATTGTACTGTGTGTGTATGCAGCTTTAGTAATTGTCTGTAGAAGTTCACAAAGGGGAGTGTATCCATTTAATCCAGAACAAAATACAAATTTCACTCCCTACAAGTTTCACGCCCTATTTATTACCCTATTAGCTGATTACAATGCATCTTTCTAACCATTTGGGAGAAAGGTCAATCTTAGTTCTTTTCCCAGCAACAAGAGAGATACATTTTTATTACTATTATTATCATTTATTTATATGGCACCTTAAGTGTTCAACAGCGCCTTACAAAGTACAGTCATGGCCAAAAGTTTTGAGTATGACACAAGTATTGGTTTTCACAAAGTTTGCTGCTTCAGTGTTTTTAGACCTTTTTGTCAGATGTTACTATGGTATACTGAAGTAAAATTACAGGCATTTCATAAGTGTCAAAGGCTTTTATTGACAATTACATTAAGTTTATGCAAAGAGTCAAGATTTGCAGTGTTCACCCTTCTTTTTCAAGACCTCTGCAATTCATCCTAGCATGCTGTCAATCAACTTCTGGGCCACATACTGACTGATGGCCACCCATTCATGCCTAAACAATGCTTGGAGTTTGTCAGAATTAGTTTTTTTGTTTTTGTCCACCTGCCTCTTGAGGATTGACCACAAGTTCTCAATGGGATAAAGGTCTGGGGAGTTCCCTGGCCTTGAACCAAAAATTTCGATGTTTTGTTCCCAGAGCCACTTAGTTATCACTTTTGCCTTATGGCAAGGTGCTCCATCATGCTGGAAAAAGCATTGTTCATCACCAAACTTCTTGTATGATTGGGAGAAGTTGCTCTTGGAGGATGTTTTGGTACCATTCTTTATTCATGGCTGTGTTCTTAGGCAAAATTGTGAGTGATCCCACTCCCTTATCTGAGATGCAACCCCACACATGAATGGTCTCAGGATGCTTTACTGTTGGCATGACACAGGATGAAGACTTTTGGAGGCTGGCCTGTTGTCAAGAAAAGCAGCAAAGAAGACACTTCTCTCCAGAAAAAACATCAGGGACAGACTGATATTCTGCAAAAGGTACAGGGATTTGACTGCTGAGGACTAGGGTAAAGTTATTTTCTCTGATGAATCCCCTTTTAGATTGTTTGAGGCATCTGGAAAAACGCTTGTCCAGAGAAGGAAAGGTGGGCGCTACCATCAGTCCTGCGTCATGCCAACAGTAAAGCATCCTGACATTGCTGACTTTCATGAGGGCAGTTTCAGTGGAGTGGAGCCAGACTCAAGAGGGTCAAGGAGGGAGTGGGAGGAAATAAAGGCAGTAAGGCAATTGTAGACAATACGCTCAAGGAGTTTGGAGACAAAAGAGAGGAGAGAGAGAAGTCAGTAGTTAGAGAGAATGTTAGGATTAAGGGTAGGTTTTTAAGAATGGGGGAGACAAGGGCATGCTTGAATGCAGAAGAGGCAGTGCCTGATGAGGGGGAGAGATTAATGGGGTGGGCAAGATGGCAGCAGGCAGAAGGAGAGAGCTAGCCGAGGAGACGGGAGGGGATAGGGTCAATGAATAGGTGGAAGGGGGGGGGAGCACCAGATGAGGGCCATGACTTCCTCTCCAGATACATGGGAGAAGGATGTCAGAGTCAGTAAAGTGGATGGGAAAGAGTGATCCAGGAAAGGAGGAGGTTGAGAGCTGGGAGACTGGTTGGAGATGATGTCCTGATGTATGGAATCAATTTTAGATGTAAAGTAGGTAGCAAATTTAAGGGCAGAGAGCGAGGAGGGGAGACAAGGAGGGGGTGGGCAGAGGAGGGAGTTGAAAGTGGTGAAGAGACGCTGGGGATTTGAGGACTGGGTGGAGATGAGGTTTTTGAAATATGACTGTTTAGAGAAAAAAGGGCAGCACTGTAGGATGAGAGTGTAAATCTGAACTGGAGAAAATCTGCCTTAGAGCGGATCTTCTCCATTGTTGCTCGGCAGTTCATATATACTTTTGCAGGTATCTGGTGCATTTGGAATGCCTGGGTTGAGGTGTGGATCTGCGTGGGTTTTCTATGACACTCTGGATATTAGCTGGTAATCAAGCTTTCAAGCATATAGCGAGAGTGTATGTTTTTATCCTGGTTGTTTCTCTTTGTCAAACATGCAATCTCTTCTTTTTGTTAAAAACAAGGACCTTCCATTTAAACTCGATGTATAGTTGTGGAAAGTAAATAAGGGACTGTTTTAGTCTCATCAT